>WHYT01016110.1:193041-225139 GCA_009806455.1 Tetrax tetrax
CAGAGCTTTAAGTTTATTACTGTGAAAGCATTTCGCTTAGCTTAGTGAATATAAGCACTTCTTACTCTTCCGCTTCATCTTGACTACTGAGATTCAGTCAGTTGATTCAAGGGTTGGTTTGTTTATCCCATGGTATTAGCTAGTAAATTATAACTTCAAGGAATGCCTCCCTGCAAGACTAGGGTTTTCACGGTAACTGATTAAAATAATTTTAGCATACACATTGCACTGAATAATTAGCTTGATAAAATAATGGAATAGAGTCATAACATGGCAAAATCATGTACTACAGTAACATAAAATGCACATGAATGGATGATCATCACATAGACAGAAGCTAAAAATAAAAATTGAGGTAGAAAAGAAAAGTAACTACTTAAATTCCAAATTATAGATTGTTTCAAAGACACACTCACAGGAAAACTACTGATTTGAGCAAATTATTACTTAATTTCTCTACATGCAGCAGTATGTTTCAACAAAGGATTTGGCTTCTGCTGATGGAAACATTAGTTCATGGTTAGAAGAATGCAATATCAAACCTCTTTTCATTTTAATCAATAAGATAATATATCTTAACTTATGTAAGGTTGTAAGATATGATCATACCAATCTCAACTTCATAAAGTAAAACAGATGTGTAGAGGACACAAGGCATTCAAACCAGATTTTTGACCTTTTGCCTTTCAAATAACCAGACAAGAACATTTTGCATCTCTTGTATTTTTCACACAATCTATGTAAAGCTGAATTGAACCTTAGCACATCTATCCATCTACTACATTCAGCTTATGTATTATGCATATTTTTAATCTAGTCTTCCTAGACTAGATTAAACTAAATTATTTTAAACTAAATATTACACTATACACTGCTAGAAGTATTATATCTGATTAGTAAGTCTATACTTCCTCAAAGTCTTACTAAAATAATTGCAGTACTTCAGATTTCAGGTAGCAGAGATAGATAAACTACCAGATATTTAACTGGGTACTTAATAACAACACCTATATAACAACACCTATATCAAAATGTATTTCAAAAAGAGGAATGGTGACAACAGAAATAGTCATCAATAGGGAATTAAACTTTTTTTTGTTGATGTTGTTAGAAGTTAACATGTCCATTTGTTAAGGACTCTAAAACCAGTGATAGTTCCTCAACTTAACTAATTTGCTTGTTATTCTTGGTAAAAATTGGTTAAAAACATGGTATTCTTACCATGTTTTTCAAAGATGGATCCTTTTGCATAGGATCACTGAAAATTTCAAATCTGAACAAGAAGACGATTACCTTCTGTGTTTCTCATCTACTTACCTATATATTTTAAAAGTTTTCACTCATCAGCATCCTCTGACATTACAATGTCACTCAACGAAGACAGATCATAATTGTTTTTCATTGAAACATTATTAAAAAAAAATCTGTGCACACTAGTAACAGTGGTCATTCTTCAAATTAGTGTTTTCTTTCTAATTGTTTCTTTATCATACACTAGGGAGCAAATAATTTCATAGAAAAAAAAATTATATATAAAAGAATAGCTGAGTTAGGGGGGGAAAAATCATGTATGTTAAGAAAGCTTAGCTTATAGCTTACCGGTCATAGTCTCCATTACACAGTGCTCTGACAGAAATCTTGAATGCCTGCCACACTGGATTTAATGTATTTTTTACAACTTCTGTTTTGTGGCAGATTGTAAAACTGTAATTTAAAAAAAAAAAGAAGACATATTTTGTATTTATTTACTTTTTCTTTTGTTTCATCAAACATGGATTCAAAAGAGCTGTAATCTGCATTCACTCATACAATGTCCATATAAAATTTAAGATACGAAAAAAAGAAATGCAGTGAAATTAGAGAGAAGGGAGGGATGATGAGGACAGACCTGCTTGAGAGAGATTAAAGACTAGGGTGCTAAACAACCCTAAATCCAAAATGTTTTTACTCAAAACTTCATCAAGAATTAGACCCATTTTCTGTGTTATTTCAGGCAAGAGTAGTCTCCATCCCAGTTGTTTAAAGAAGCCTTTAACAACAGCCAGGAATCAGTCACAGATCCAGGACGAATTCAGTGTGGTAAGGATTTGACTCTTGCTTAGTGTTTAAGAAGTTGAGCCAAGGCAGTCACGGCTTTCTGATGCTTGTTCCCCGTTTTACATCTATGATTTTTTTAACCAAGGCTGTCTCAGGTAAAACATATAAGCCTCTGTGAGATCCCCTGATCACCTTCTCTCAGGTGAAATAACTGTTTTAATTAACTGTTTTAATGCATTTTGGTTTCTCTAAATGATGCAAAATGAAAATACTTCTTTTGAATTCTCATCTTGGAGAATGAAATGTTCAAAAAAACATAGGAGGCAAGGTCACTGGTGAAATCCCTACTGAAATTCTACATACAGATGTAACTAAAGTTGTCCTTTGAGGTAGTATCTTCCCTGCATTCCAAAGGCCTATGTTTTTATCCTGACTATGATTCAGGAGGCATGCCTGAAGCTAAGAGACAGAAAATAGATCATCCTTCTGCCCATGGGTGCAGAAGTACTGCCTCAACCTCCTGTTGGATTCAGGAGACCAATAAAGTGGTCTTATGAGTGGCTGGCCACTCACCTCTTGGAAGGAAGTGGAGAAGCACGGCACTCAAGGCCAAGAGAAACAGCATATACCAGCACTCTCAGTAGTGCCCAGAGAAATTCTGCTAATGACCTTAATGCCACTCACAAAGGAGCCATAACTCCTCCAGGCTTGCAATTTAAAATATTCAGCATTTATTCATGAAGCTGTTCCTATAAGCTGCCTCTGAGAAGAAGAGAGTAAGGAACAGACACACATACGCTCATACATAGGTGTATGTTAGGAACTGTTCCAGTTAAGCTACTGAAAGAAGTAATATCATGTATGTCTAGCATTAGCTTTGCTATGATGTTATATGTGAGGACTAGCAGTTTCCAAGAAAACTTAACCTGCTGGTAGAACCCCACGTAAGCAGTACATTGACCAGAAGTTAGCACATCAAGTCTTAGCAGTAGAACAGGAGAGATTAACCTACTTTAACAAATTAAAGCATGAAAGTAACAAACAGCCACTTGGGAAAAAAAAAAAAAAGAAAAAGAAAAATTCTATTTAAGGCATTTTTTAATTCTACTTCCTAGAACTCTGTCAAAAAGATAAAAGATATTTCCAAATTTGCAGTATAAAATGTTTTTACCTAAAACAATTTCTAAGCATTAGCATATTCTGCAGCTATAATTTTCTTTGAGAGCTCTATTTAATTCAAAGGCATACTATATCTTAGAAAAGTAATGCTATTTAACTATTTTTATTACAATTAATTTCCATGGTGCTCTATATTTATCATACATTCAACTCTTAAAACCCTGAGCTGCAATATTCAATCTATGTATTACAATAGTTTTATTCCTATACTGCATAACATGATATGTTTAAATCCAAACATTATAAGAGAAACACAGCTTAATCTGACAAATATAGAAAAATGAAAACTGTATTACCATCTACAAATAAATGAGTTGCCTACTACTTAGCAGCAGAAATACTTAACAGGCATCTACCTGCCATCTTCATTGCTTCGATGAAATACAAGAAAAGGATCAGATTTCCCAAAGAAGTCCTTCTTGTCTAGTTTGTTTGCACAAAATTGCATTAAAACTGAATCCTGAAATGGGTAATACAGAAAAATTACATACAATATGCAGTTTATTATAGTAAAATTAAAAAAAAATAATAATAATTTACTAATAACCATACCAATAGAAAACAAAATAAATGAGGGCATCTGCCTTCTAGACGTTCTCTACACATTTGCATTCCTGCAATGTCCTTATAGTGAATTTTGAACTGCTGGAATGAATAACTCCTTCATAGGGGGGTGCAGGGGAATGGTAAATTTCTATGCTAAATGCCTCAGGATTTTCCCAGTATTTTCTGACAGCCAAAGCTGCATTCTGAGGCAAGCAGATACACAGCAAAGAACACATACTAGAGTTAATTTTGAAAACTCCAGTGAGACACAACTAAGCCTTGTTCCTTCAGTGACTTAAACCTGCAGTTGTCTGCTCCTGCTGTCTGTAAAGCAAACGGCTCAGCAGCTTGCTATTAAGAGTCTATGAGGTTCCAGAAGATACCAAATACACCCTTCGCATGACAAATTTTGCTGTGGTCAGGCAAACCGATAGTCACACATGGTCAACTCTTTGGGCAGTCAAGAACGTGAGAAGGATTATAAACATAAAGATAAACCCACAGACTCATCAGCTAACTGGGACAGTGCCTGCTGGAAGACTGTGTTCCATAAACAGGTCTACATGTGTAACAGCAGTGAGAAGATGACGAGAAAAAATGTAGGTTACCACTGAATGGGGCATGAGACCAGGTGAGACAAATGTCCAATAGACAAATGACATGGAAAAGTCTGTTTGTCACAGCCTTCTGTGCCTTGGTCTTTACTGGTAAGATCTGCCTTCAAGAATCTTGGGCACCTGAGATCCAGACCTGAGAAAGTCTGGAACAAGGATGGCTTGCCCTTGGTAGAGGAGGACCAGGTAAAGGAACATTTAAACAGACTAGGCATACAGAAGTCCATGGAACTTGACAGGGTGCACCTGTGAGTGCTGATGGAGCTGGGCAATGTCACTGTGAAGCCACTTCTGATTATCTTTGGAAAGTCATGATGTTCAAGAGACATTCCTGAGGACTGAGAGAAAGCAAATGTCATTCCTATCTTCAAGAAAGGGCAAAGAATAGGATCCAGGCCAGTCTCTCCTCAATCCCTGAGAAGACAATAAAGCAAATAATCCTGGAAAACATTTCCAAACACATGAAAGACAAGAAGGTGGCTGAGAGTCATCAGCATAGATTTACAAGCGAGAAATTTATGCCTGATCAACCTGACACCTGACATCATAAGATGAGTGGCTCAATGGATAAGGGAAGACTAGTGGATGTTGTTTACCTTGACCTTAGCATGGCCTTAGAGACTGCCTCCCATAATATCCTTGTTTACCAGCTGATGAATTACAGACTAGATAACTGGACAGTAAGGTGGACCGAAAAATAGCTCAACAGTTGGGCTTCGAAGGGTCATGACTGCTGGCACAAAGTCCAGCTGGAAACAAGTCACTAGTCGTATACTCTTAGTGTCAAAAATGGGGCCAATAATAGTTAACATCTTCATTAATGACCCGGATGATGGGACAGAGCAGACCCTCAGCAATTTTGCAAACGATAAAATTAGAAGTAGTGGCTTATACATCAGATGGCTGTGCTGCCATTCAGAGGCACCTGCACAGGCTGGAAAAACAAACCAACATGAACCTCATGGAGTTCAACAGAGAGAAATGTCAAGTACTGGACATGGAGGGGAATAACCCCATGCACCAGTATAGGCTGCAGGCCAAACAGCTGGAAAGTAACTTTGCAGAAAAGGACTGAAGGGGTCTTGGTGGACACCAAGTTGACCAATATGCCCTTGGCAGCAAAGGTGGCCAATAGCCTCCTGGGCTGCATTAGAAAGAGCACTGCCAAAAAGCTGAAGGAATTGACTCAGCACCGGTGAGGCCATTCCTGGAGTACTTTGCTCAGTCCTGGGCTCCCCAGTACAACACAGGCATGCACATACAGGAGCAATTCCAGTAAAAGAGCCACTAAAACAATTAAGGAATTGGACCATCTCTCCTGTGAGGAGAGGCTGAGACAGCTGGAATTATTATTAGCCTGGAGAACAGAAGGCTCAGGGGGATTTTATTAATTTGTATAAATACCTGATGGGAGGGAGTAAACAGACTCTGCTTAGTGGTGTCCAGTGGAAGAACAAGTGGCAATAGGTACAAGTTAAAATACAGGAAATTCTATTTAAATACAAGAAAAAACCTTTTTACCATGAGTATGGCAAAACACTGAAAGAGAGAGACTGTAGGGTCTCCTTGAACATACTCAAAGCCTGATTGCACACAACCCCAAGTAACCTGCCCTAAGAAGAGCAGGAGAGTTGGACTAGACTATCTCCCAGAGTCTCTTCTAACCTCAGCAATTCAGTGATTCTAAAAATCTTTCCCATTCTGAGTATGAGCTATAAAAGTCTGGTAAAAAATCTCAGAAAAACAGATAAGAATTAATCCAAATACTGAATAATCTTAGGTAGGAAAATATCACAGAGAAATATTACAGTATGTAACCGCTGGTGAGACAGCGCAAGAGACTGTGTGAGAGAGTGTGCACATGAAAGAGCACGACAAAGAATACAAAAAAAAGTGCAAGAGAGTGAGTTCCAAATTCTTTGCAAGTACCCTTCAGTGATTTTGAACTAGTCATTACATACGTAAAATTTGAATCTGAAGAACATGAAAGCCTTGGAAGGCATCTAGTATTTGTCTTCATTAAAAGGGAAAGAAAAAAAAATCCTGTTCTGATTATGGATTTAATGACATATTTGTGACTTTTAAATAGTTTGTTAAAATTGGGATACAAAGGTCTTGGAGGATAAACGCAGAATACCAGGGAAAAAAATGCCTTCAGTCTCTTTTAAGGTTACCAATAAATGCTTGGGGTGATGTCCCGTGTCTCTTAATGATAGGAGCTTAACTTCTAAAGAAATGTAGAAGCACAACTTCTGCAGGAAAGCAATTAAATGTACCCATTTTGTCATCCCATAAAAGTGTGAGCATTTTGATCGTGTACCATGTACAAAACTTTGAGTCGATGCTAAAGACAGGGGAAAGAGGCATTTTCCATGACCATTCTTTTTCATTCATACTGGTAACATGGGCATTTCCTACTGCTAAGTGGGAGCTAAAGGAAACCGAGTTGGTGCACCTGTAAATGTAACTGCACAGAACTTGCAGGGTGCCTGGAAAAGGCAAACAAGATCTGAGTCCGTATGCTATTCAAATATAGCAGCAAAATAACACAAACTTGACTAAGCTGGAAATAAGGCACAAAATTAAGGATTTCTTTTTACTTTATATATCTAATGAAATTAAGAAAATAAGGCCTAAACAGATTAGCTATTGGATATATTTGTAAAAAGAGAAACATGACTATTCCATAAACTGAAAAGAAAATAACCACTTACGATGCAATATAACAGTGAGAAGTTATAGAACAGATGAAGCATTACTCCCTCAAAACCACCCAACGACAAAAATTAAGCCCCAGAAATAAATCTCTTCAAGCCTAGAGGTATTTTTTGTAGGTTTATATATCTAATCTTGTACTCTCCAGATCCCCTGCACATTCTCATGAGATGTCTGATACTATTGCTTTCTTCATTTAAGATTTGCTATCTTGTCACTGCAAATTCTTCAGAGATACACCCTGCAGTCCCATCCAATATATACCACGCTTTGATAAACTGCCCCCTTCCTCAGATTCCAACCGGTCTTAATCACCCAATATCTATAATCCTTCCTTATTCCTCCTTCCAGTTTCTCTTTCCCCACGATTTATGGATTGCTGCTCATTCAGTGCTGGGAAGCAACTGAGCTGGCCTGGCTGCCAGGTGCTTTCTGAGCAGTAAGCCTCCTCCTCAGTGCAATCCACTTCTCCATGAACCCTAGGAGCTGGAGGAGCGGTGACACTCTTGGGGAAGGTCATGACCACACCATGTCTCTCCTCCTAATGAGTCAAATTCCCTACTGCCCCCTCATCCCCCGACATTCTTCTGTTTTCTATTAAATAAGTAGGCATCTGCCATTAATACGCCAAGGAAATCTTCACTTTCTTTAAAGAACTGTTTAAAATCTTATTTTCTGGCGATTCTTTGAAATATCCTACTACTTTTTTCCAATAAACATTAATTTGCCATTTTAAAAATAATATGGCTCACTATTAGCACAGAACCTTTTAATTATAAGATTAAAAATCCCAAATTTTACTTTGATGTTAATGTAACATCAATATTCCATAATGGAAACATAATTCCATGATTGAAATAAATGGATCTTCGTTAAAAATCAGACAATAAGAGATTAAAACATGATTAATTAATTGGGAAAACAAAGACTAGATTTAAAACTAATCTAAGAATCAAAAACTGTAAACTTCGTATTGTTTTCTGCTTCTGCTATCTAAAACTAAGATTAACTTCTTACGTATATCACAAAATGCAAATTCATACATTATGCCTTTGAGAATCTCTTGCAGTATAAATCACAAAATAATTTTCATTTTATTTTTCAAAAAGCAATGAACACACTTACTCTGCAACAGCCCAGTTCCTCCGCTGTCACTATGACTGTTCCACATTTCTTCCCAGGAATTCCTCTGCCAGAAAACACAACTACATCACTCGAGTTCTTTAATATCATTCATGAAAGTTGCAACTGACACAGATAAGCATAAGGTAAGCTTTCAAGGCACAAAACTGATGGCATGCTATACAGTTTCCCTTTTCTGTCACTTGTTCTGTGTTGAAAATTATTTTTTCCTAAAAGAATTGGTAAATGAGTTCCATATTTATTCTAACTAGCAACAACCAAATCAATTTCAATTTTAAAGGAAATAGCACACAAAGTTTAAGGGGGATGAAGTGACAAAATCAGAAATTATATTTTCCAGCCTCACACTGACGTTTTATTTAGACATTTGTGAAAAGCATCCTTTTGGAAATTTTCCTTTAAAAATACCTAAAATATACTTAAAACTATGCATTAGCCTTATTTTACAGTATTTATTCTGAAATTTTTATGAGGGCACATAATAATCTCACCATCATATCAGATACATTAGTTGCAAAATAAATTACAATTAACCCAGAGAGCAACTAAAAACACGCTGCTGCAACATCAGAAAGCACAAAACAGATCATTAGCATAAAGCATAACAGAGGAACCGAAAAGCCACACATAATCTGACAGTATTCAGTGACAGCAGCCTTTTGGGGGTGGGAAGGGAAGTAAAAACATTTAGATGTAACTTCTTACGTGATGCTGTATTCTAAATGAGAAGTTCTGCAATATCGTACTGTCTCTTAGCATTTCCATTAGCACACACCTTGGCAATTACTTCCAATTTCTTTCAAAACTAATGCTATTGCTTATGCTCATTTTATTTCTAGTTCTTTATTTCTTTATTTTTTTCTTGAAAATAATTATTTGAATAAAATTACTTTCCAAGAAGACATTAAGGTAAAATTATATTTCAAATTGATCGTCTTTTTTAGGTTTTTCTAAGAGAACTAGAGGGCACTCCTGTTCTTCTGTTATGACAAAACATTAAAGTACTTATTTACTGATGTTCTTATTTCACTTATTAGTTTCCTTAATCCTTCTGAAATTTTTTACAGTGCTCTGCAACTTTAAGTTAAAGTTTAGCAGGACTGTGGTATAATAAAGAACTAGTGGGAAAACAGTTCTTAAAAGTAGGTATAGGTTCAGAAATTATAAATAAAGGAGCAAATACTAATCCAAATTTATGCAAGCTCACTGAAACTCAGTGTTCAGAAACTGATGTTTAAGTCTATAAGGAATACCTCAGGGAATGCTACTCCTACACTGCTGCAGTCATTTCCCAGTAATCAGATAGATGCCTGACTGCTCTCCTGGACCTCCTCAGTGCTGCACGGGAAGTCTGAATTTTACAAGAAAAACAGTGGCTGTGGAAACTACTCAAGTTTTTTTTTGTGAGATTTTAAATGACAATTTAAACACATGGAAAACTTAGGGCACTCTTCAATTTATTGCAGCATGACTTACAAAGCACAACACTTTAAGACCAAACAGGAAACTTTTCTTCAAATAACAGAAAAAAAAAAAAAAAAAAGAATCTGATCATTCCAAATGTTACACAGCATGGTTCATAGTTTTATCAGCATCTTCAAATCATCTGGTTTTAAAGTTGTTACCCTGCAACAGCTCACCACTAAGAATTACCCATTTTAGCCTCTGTAGCAATAGGATGTTGAAACTGAAATCTCAGATTTTCAAAAGATGAAAAAGCTGCGTTTTTGGGTTTTTTTTTTGAACAGTATTTCTTGAAGCTTAAAAAACTTCTGAAATTTCATAGAAAGAGCAGTAGTAGAAATGACTTAATTATCAGGGTGATATTGACCTTACAAGTGTTCTACACTGATCGCTTCTTTTCAGGTTGTTTAAAATGCCTTGCTGGCACAAGTTGTTATGGAATCGGGTTCACCTGATACTAAAAGCTACAAATGAGAGATTTTGTTTTAGAACAAAGATGCCCATGGAAAGATGCCAAAAAATGGCAAAATAATTGAACGGTATTTCAGGGTGCAAATAATTTGACTGTTAGAGGAACTGAACACAAACCCATCATCAAATTAAAGGTCCTCAACAATACCTGCATGTCTCTAGACAGGATATAGGCTTGAGGAGTATTGTCTCCTTAGAACAAACAATTCCACAATTGAGACACCACATTTGTAGCACCTAGAGAAGTTTGGAAGGACACTCTGAAGACCACTTGGGCTTTAATAGGGACTGAAAAGAAGACCTTTGAAGAGCTGGTGAAAAAGTCTGAGAAAGATGACAATTTAACTGGGAATTCAATGCTGAGAGGTTAAACACAGCCTCCAATTTTGGAAGCTGAAACTGCAATGAGGCAGAGGATGGAACACCTTTCAGATCATTAAAAAAATTCAGTCTTATCCCTGAATTTACAGAACCTATCCCTCTGGCCGTCACAACCACAGATAAGAGGATAGGACAAATATATAGAAAGTCTCAATTCCAAGGTTCACATGTTTTTCTATCAATTATGTTCACAGCAAGATGACCAGAGAAAGAACTTCCCAAAATAGGCCAGCTGGCTCCAGTACAGCCTCATTAGCAGGCAATGGCACTCAGCTGTGAATAACTAGCATAGAATGCTCATTAAGCTTTGCAATGGCTCTGCCTCCTCATTAAAGGGAATCCCTCCAGGAATGCTCTTAGATCCTGCAAGAAGCATTTCTCAGAGTTATAAATGTGGCTAGTATCTTCTCTCTAGGAAGACAGAACATGCAAATATTTAACTCTGAACAATGTCTGGGAAGGTGATGCTCTCTTGAGAGAAAAATAAAGCTATGATAATTTCTGGAAGTAGATACACCTGTGCCTCATCCTTTCATGCTAATACAACTGGGGCATGCAAGGCCAGCCTGAGTAAATCTTACACATCAAGCTTGTCTTGAGAAGGTATTTAATGAATCTAGTAACTCAACAGGTAAAGAATAAATATTACTGTTAAAGTGTCAAATTCTCCATTTTACCTGCTTTGTATGACTAGTTTTATTTTCCAGGAGAATATCCAGAGAAAATGTTCACCTCCATACCTCGCCAGTTTGTGAAATAAAGTTCAACACTAAACCATGTCGTTGGACAAAAAGGCTCATAGTCACGGGGATAACAAGCTAGTGCACTAGTGCTTCTGTGACAGACTGCGTCAAATTCAAAGCCATTAACTGTGTCAGGAACAGAGAGGGAGGTTCAGGAGAAATCCTCATACCTGCCAAGACCAAATACTATTAAATTCATGGCTCAGAGGCATGATCTGCTGATGCTTGTAAGACCAATGAAACCACAAGTCATGCCTGTCATGAAGGCAAAAAAGAAAAATGTGTGTGTATATCTTCACTTTTGCATTCACCATGAAGGTTAGTAGCAAGGTATGTTTCAGCCTGCTTGATAGACCACTGCAACGGTGACCCTCTAGGCTTGAGATGTTTTGCCTTCATTTTGATGGAGGGCAAGAATATCCTTTCATGGTAGGCTTTCTAAGGGAACTTTCCCTGGTGATATACAATCTATCTGACTTGGAACTGGCCAGCTCATGGCAGCCGTGGAATCTTGAATCTCATAAGGCTTTTTTAAACGTCCAAATAGATAGATCTGAAGTTTAAGCTTCAAGTCTCTCTCATTTTCATTTTGAAAGAATATCAGAGCTTACTTGAATGTCCATCAGAGAACGGAATGCAAGCTTCTCAAGCTGCTTAAGTACAAAATGTGCTACTTCAATGGGGTAGCTGATTGGGACTAAAACATCACTAAGCATTCTCTTCTTTGTAAATCCATCAGCACAGAAGAGAAGAGGCAAAATGTTAATGAACTTCAGAAATACTGTGAAGAGAAAAAGCTCTCTGATCTCAAGTGACATAATAAAGAACACTGAAGTTATGTAAATGTGGACTTGACTTTTGTAAAGAGAACAGTAAATATCCTTAGGAATGGAAGACTTGCAATAGCACCAAATGAATTATTGTTATTTGAATATTAAGAGACATTAAACACATGTCTATAAGCAAACAATCTTGAAATGCAATGCAGTGGTTTAATCGATAAAATAAGACAACAGATGTCTCCTAGAGACCAAGGTATTCAGACTTTAGAGAGCCCAGACTGGACAATCAACCAGGCACAGTTGTGTAGCCACAGCACTGTCAAAAACACCAATGACAAAATAAAACCTGAACACTAAGAACTGATAAAAAGTCACAAACACTTTCTCATTAACAATATTAACAATAACCACACATACAAAAAAGGAGGTATATTTAAAAATCTTTCACAAGGACAACTAATTTGGGTCCATTTAGTAACTGCCACACAACAGAGTATCCTTTCAGCAGCCAGACCTGAACAATGCTTATTTAACCCAAGAGTGCATATTACACAGGCACACAACTGTGAGATAATTGTAAGACCTGCTTTACATAGAATCTTCACTGGTATATTTTCCTTTCTCATGGCTAATTTCAAACTTTAAACTTCATCTGTTACACACTTCAGGCTTCACTTAACCTGTACCAAGTGATGACAAACTGCTCAATGGATGAGTTTTAATCTACATGTTTAAAATAAATTTCAGGAATTTTCTCAGGGGAAAAAAAAAAAAAAAAGCGTAGCATGATGAATAATTTACCACTTTGAAGACAGAACTTTAAAGACCTTCAGGAAGTCAGCAAGATTTATCTTACTAAATATGGGTGTCTTCAAAGTCAGCACTTTTCTCTGACCAAGTCAGCACAGGCTTCCAGTAGAGTCAACTGACAACTAGTCAGAACAGTCAATTTGCTGTGGCAGTTAGCATAAGTTAGGCCCAAACAGTGAAAAGTTAGTGAATTTTTGCTTTAGTAGAAGTAAACAAAATAGGGCCAACCCCTTGCCTGATCAACAGGATAGTGTTTGTGTGCTCAAGCAGACAGTCAAACTATGCAGCCAACCTGCTCACCATCAAGAACTAAAAACACCTCCAGAAGTAGAGTGTGCATTCCCATCCCACGGTGCTGAGGCTCCCCTGGGACAGCCCTGGTAGGAGTTGAGGAGGGGCTGTTTCTCTTTGACATGCTCATGTCAAAGCATGTTACATCAGTAATGATAACAGCACTCAGGGAAGTCAGCAAGAGAACCAACAGCTTACATTTGTTACAAATCAATTTGAATCATCTGCAGTTGGCTGTAAATGAGGGAAACCAAATCAAAGGCTTGTTTTGATAAAACACTAGGTGAAAACATTTTGCAAAGACTTTTCAAGTTTTTTGATGTTACTCAATTTTTCAGCATGAACTGTACGATAAATGAGTGTTGCTAAATAGCTGAAATTTGTCTTTGTACAAAAACCAAATGATTGGAAATAAGACATTTACAGACAGAATTTAGCAAAGGCTAATGGAGTTTAGCAAAGGCTAATGGACTGGAAGGGCATAATTACAGGAATGCCTCCCCAAAAAGCAGTGCTGGCCAGCCTCTGACATTTATGATGCAAAAGGATTTGTTTCAGGTATGCTTAAGTCCCAGAAATTCAAGTAGATTAAATACCATGAAAATATTTTCTAAACTTAAAATATAATTAAAGAAAGTTTACCATAGTTTTAGTAATGGAAATATGCCTTTTACATTATTTTAAAGTTTTTATGATTTCATAAGGACTCTTAGATTGCATTAAAGGAAAACTATGTAAGTTTTCTTTCCGTTTATCAATTTAAACAGTCTATTCTGAAATGTTATTTCATCCAGAAAGAATTCTAGAGAAAACCTGAAATTATTTTTGGCAAGAAAATAGGAAACTTGAGATTCTTTTCCAAGTTCACACTTGTGTTCGAATTGTAAAAATCTAAGAATCTAGCTGGATTCAAGTACTGAGAAAAGTTTTTAGCACGACAGCTCAACACTTCAAAGTTATTGAAAAAGAAAATGACAGCTATCACAATGCATCTCCTTGAAGCTGGCCACTGTTTTCACCAAGATGAAAAGTTTAGGGCCATGCAGAACATCACCATACTATTTGCTACAAGCTAGAGAAATGCTTTTTTAAAATTACTTTATCAATGACATTAGGTTCTTTACATAAACAAGAAAAAAGTCTCTGCAAAATCTAGGGAAAAAAAGATTACCATTGGACACTGATAACAAGAAACTGACTTCTGAGATTTCTCACAGCACTTCGAAGCTACTACTTAACCTAATGTTTAAGTTCACAGTTGACAGGTACAGGATACAAGATAAAAGTACACGAAAAGATAAGTACTGTATAAACTATAAAAAAAACTAAAGATAGATATAAAAGGGTCAACTGAGTAACAGAAATGGCTAAATACATCTAATATATACACAGAAGCAAATTTATAGCCAGGAACATATTTCTTAAGAATTTTACATCAAATTAATAATGCACCATTAATATAACTGAATTAGGAGTTTTCTTATATTTCCAATTATACTAAAATAATATTTAAGTATATGCCTCATTGTTTGGGAATTGTATTATTGGGATCAATAGAAACACAAGTAGGAATGTTTGGATTTGAAACAATGAGAGTTTTCTTCCCTGATGCTTGAACAAAAGGCAATAAAGACTTATGATGTGGTAATTTGCGAACTAGAAAGAAAAATACTTTTAAGAGTAGTATACTCAAACTATTTCTAATGCATGATGTAATGAAGTTGTCAAAAATTTTGGGTTAGTCCATTCCTTTGCTAATTGTAAATAGCAAATTGGAACTGAAGTTATCATAGTCTATAAAGAAAGACTTCTATTGTACCAAACAATTTATTCTCTCTTAGAAGCCATGTATATCAAAATATCCCACAGTAAAAAACCCCACAGCTCTCACCTCATGAAGCAGTATGCATTCATCCAACATTCAATAATGCCATACTTACACAATTGATTTTTCCAATCTGCTTCCCTGTGATCCAACTATTTCTCCCAGTGTACAAAACATTTGTCCCAAAAAATCCTGAAAAACAGTAACATAAAAACTCAGAATTCATATTTCACATTCAACCAAATTTAGTTTCCTATTTATCTGGGCTTTTCACTATTGCAGAACACATTCTGCTGAACATCACATGTTAATAATAACTATACAATAATGAATCATAAAACAGACTCACTACAACATACTTAAAATAGCACTAGGTTACATTTATAAAATTCTAATGCACTCCACTTACTGTTTTTATATTGCTTTTTTCATTGACAAAAATGAAACTGAGATGGAAAAAATTTAAAAGCATTAGAAAGAAGCATTACCTTCCTTAAGTGGATAATTTTAATAAATTTCTTTTTTTATTAAGAGAAACTACACTGCTTCTATTAATTTATTGGAAATTAATTATGTAGGCAGAAATTCAAGCTTGTGCAGGATCTGTATGAGCATCCTGGATTGACAATTACACACAAGCATTGCTTTAATGCCAGACTCTATTTTTGTGTTTTCTAATCTATCACTAAAAATTAGCTAATTTTCATATTATATATCCCTGTAACATAAGTAGCACAAAAATATGACGAAATTTTTCAAACTGTTGAATGTATATTGAAAAAAAAAATTTATGCTGCAGTCCAACTCCTTATCTTGCAAGTGAAAAGGGCTTCCTAGCTCTGTTCTTCCCAGCATCATTGGCAGTAGTGATAACAGTAGCTTGCAAGATCTGTTCAGAGTAACGAGAACTAAGACACTAGAATTCCTACACAGCAAACCATAACTTTATGATACTATATACAGTAGCAAATATCTCTACAAGTAGTTCATAGAATCATAGAATGGTTTGGGTTGGAAGGGACCTTGAAGATCATCTAGTTCCAACTCCACTGACGTGGGCTGGGACACCTTCCACTAGATCAGGTCGCTCAAAGCAACATCCAACCTGGCCTTGAATGTTTCCAGGGATCAGGCATACACAACTTTTCTGGGCAACCTGTTCCAGTGCATCATCACCCTCACAGTAAAGAATTTCTTCCCTGTATCTAATCTAAATCTACCCTTTTCCAGTTTAAAGCCATTACCCCTTGTTCTATCACTACATGCCCTTGTCAAAAGTCCCTCCCCATCTTTCCTGTAGGCCCCCTTTAGGTACTGGAAGACTGTAATAAGGTCTCCCCGGAGCCTCCTCTTCTCCAGACTGGACAGCCCCAACTCTCAGCCTGTCCTCATAGGAGAGATGCTCCAGCCCTCTGATCATCTTTGTGGCTCTCCTCTGGACCCTCTCCAACTGGTCCGTGTCCTTCTTATGCTGGGAGCTCCAGAGCCGGATGCAGTACTCAGGTGAGGTCTCACCAGGGCAGAGTAAAGGGGGAGAATCACCTCCCTCGACCTGCTGGCCATGCTCCTCTTGATGCAGCCCAGAATTCAGTTGGCTTTCTGGGCTGCAAGTGCACATTGCCAGGTGGTGTTGAGCTTCTCATCAACCAACACCCCCAAGTCCTTCTCCTCAGGGCTGCTGTCAATCCATTCTCCACCTAGCATGTATTTGTGCTTGAGATTGCCCCGACCCACGTGCAGGACCTTGCACTTGGTCTTGTTGAACTTCATGAGGTTGGCATTGAATGACCTCTCAAGCCTGTCAAGGTCCCTCTGGACTGCATCCTTTCCATCCAGTGTGTTCACTGCACCACACAGCTTGGTGTTGTCATTGAATTTGCTGAGGGCTCATTCAATGCCACTGTCCCCATCGCTGTCAAACATGCTAAACAGGGCTAGGCCCTGAGGAATACTGCTTGCCACTGTTCTCCACTTGGACATCAAGCTATTGCCCTCAACTCTTTGAATGCAGCCGTCCAGCCAATTCCATATCCATCGAGTGGTCTATCCATCGAATCTATGTCTCTCCAGTTTAGAGACAAGGATGTTGTACGGGGCAGTGTCAAATGCCTCACACAAGTCTAAATGGCAACAGTTGCTTGTCCCTTGTGCACTAACATTGTAACAGGCCACAAAATTGGTCAGGCACAATTTGCTCTTAGTGAAATCGTGTTGGCTGTCACCAATCACCTCCCTATATTCCATGTGCCTTAGCATAGTTTCTGGGAGAATCTGCTCCATGACCTTGCCAGGCACAGAAGTGAAGCTGACTGGTCTGTAGTTCCCCAGGTCTTCCTTGTTTCCCTTTTTAAAAATGGGGTTATGTTTCCCCTTTTCCAGTCAGCGGGAACCTCACCGGACTGCCAGGACTTCTCAAATATGATTGATAGTGGCTTAGCAACTTCATCTGCCAGTTTCCTCAGAACCCATGGATGCATCTCAACAGGTCCCATAGATTTGTGCACCTTTGGGTTCCTTAGATGGTCTCAAACTTGATCTTCTCCTACAGCGGGTGTTTCCTCATTCTCCCAGTTCTTGCCTTTGCCTCCTGTAACTTGGATGGTGTGGCTAGAGCCTTTGCCAATGAAGACTGAGGCAAAAATGCCATTGAGTACCTCAGCCTTCTCCATGTCCCAGGTAACCAGGTCTCCGGTTTCCATGAGAAAATGTGAGAGGGCTCACGTTTTCCCTACTCTGGCTTTTATCACCCATGTACCCAAAGAAGCTTTTCTTGTCGTTCTTGATGTCCCTGGCCATATTTAATTCTACCAGGGCTTTAGCTCTCCTAACCTGATCTCTGGCCACTTGGACAAGCGGCCTCTTGGTTCCAAGGCTACTTGTCCTTGCTTCCACCTTTTGTAGGCATCCTTTTAATGTTCAAGTTTGTCCAGGAGCTCCTTGCTTTTGTCTGACTTCCTCTTTGTTGGGATGCATTGCTCCTGAGCTTGGAGGAGGTGATCCTTGAATATTAACCAGCTTTCTTGGGCCCCTCTTCCCTCCATGGCTTTACCCCACAGTACTCTGCCAATCAAATCCCCAAAGAGGCCAAAGTCTGCTCTCCTGAAGTCCAGGTAGTGAGCTTGCTGTGCGCCCTCCTCACTGCCCTAATGATCTTGAACTCCACCATTTCATGGTCACTGCACCCAAGGATGCCCGTGAGCTTCACACCAGCCCCAACTTGTGGTGAGAACAAGGTCCAGCATAGCACCTCTCCTTGTTTGTCATTTGGAGAAGGAAGTTATCATCAGCATGTTCCAGGAACCTTCTGGATTGTTTACACCCTGCTATGTTCTTCTTCCAAGAGATACGAGGGTGGCTGAAATCCCTGATAAGGATCAGGGCTTGTGAGTGTAAGGTTGCTCCTATCTGTGCATAGAGGGTCTCATCTGCTTGGGCTTCGTGGTCAGCTAACCTCTATCAGACTCCCACTATAACCAGTCCCTGCCCTCCCTGACCTCTCCGTCAGCTCCTCATCCATCCTCATGCACAGCTCCACACATTCCAGCTGGTCATTGACAGAGGGTGACACTCCCTCCTCATCTCCCCTGCCTGTCCTGCCTAAAGAGCCTATATCCTTCCATTCCAACACTCCAGTCATAGCAGCCATCCCACCATGTCGCCATGATGCCAATAAGATCACAGCCTGCAGGTATGCACACATCTCTCACTCCTCTTGTTTATTCCCTATGCTATGTGTGTTTGCATAGAGGCATTTAAGCTGAGCCCTTGATGAAGACAACTTGCTGGCTGGAGTGGCTGGAATTCCTTTGTGCTGCTCTTCACATGCTCTCCTGCTGACCTGTGATCCTTCTCCAAGCTCTCAGCATCTGCTGCTGGCACTGGCATAAAACTGGTAGGAGTGGGACAGATTGAGGTTCCCCTCCCCTGACAACTTTATTTTAAAGCCCCCTAACATCTTGGCAAGCCTATGACTAAAGATGTTCTTCCCTTTCTCTGAGAGATCAGCCAGTAGACCAGGTTTCTCAAAGCTAGTCCTATGGTCTAAGTAGCCAAATGTCTGGCTGTGGCACTTCTCTCTGGCTCTTCTCTCAGCCCAGGCCACTCATTCCCATCCTTGAGCTGTTAGCTATGGGTCCATATAGCGACTTGGATCTGAGAACTAATCCCAATGAAGAGGAAAATAACCCTCCAAATAAAAATAAAATAAAATTATGTCCTTTAACTAATCTGACACTGTGACACTGTTTCCATAAACATTAAGTCTTTTAAAATGGCTACAAATAATTTGAAAATACTGAGCTCCTCATTAATTTTTTAAGATATCAGGCATGACATGGTCTAAAATAACACCAGTCTCTACACTGAAACCACATATTCCACAATTTTCTTTTTTTTTTGTGCAGTTTCTGTGATTAATTCCTATTAGTTCCACAGTCTGTTATTAATGACAATTGTTCATTACTCTGATGTTTTTTTCTTAAATCAGGAAGTTACCATGAACATAAAAGTCTAATTTCAGGTAGCCAGTTTCATAAACATGATTACACGCAGCTACAATGGCAGCACTGTCTAGTCTGGTTACCTCATCCATCCATTATAAAACTTGCTTCAGTTGCTTTTCATTTTGCCAAAACTGCATCGCTGAAATTGAAAATCTCCACGCTGACTCTTTTCATCCCCCAAACTGTTCAACTATTAAATGACACTGCCCAGTATTTCCAAAGGAATGGGTCAACAGCTATTTTGAGGAATAGGAAAGACTATTCCACATGAGGTGACTGCAACACATGAGCAGCCTAGCTACACAAATCCTACTGGCATTACATTTTTCAGAAATACCAAGTTCCCCAGTGCATGGACATGAGCAAAGCTCTGCTCACTTCCTACCTACTCACTGCCCAAATTCTTAAGAGCTACGGGAAAGAGACTCAGGAAGCTGGCAGCAAAAGGAACAATCCAGAGCAACCTTGAGCACTCAGGAAATTACGGACATTAATTGCTGTGTTTAAGAAACATTTCTAGCTACCATCTTTCACAGGGTTCTCAGAGCTGTCATCTTTTTCATGTGCATAATATTATATGGCATAGTTTGGATGTCTACAGCACAGATAGCAAGTCTACACCAACTTGTAAAGATTTCCTCTTGATGACAATGGAGAGAAATAGATATTTCTGATATTAATGTTAACATCTAAAGAATAAAATTTCCCTCCACACTTGAAGATTCCAGAAATTAGCATTGTTGAAAAATACCCAGGAGCTAATGTGCCTGCACATGCCTAGCCTGTAATTAGAATGTAGCAGGCACATGTGTAATTCAAGATCTACTTGAATAGTCTTCAGAAGAAAATTGTTTTCTCATTGTTGTGTGGTTTTTTTCCAAACTCTTAAATTCCTGTTCCAGTAATCATAAAATGAAATCTAGACTATATATTTTCATACACAGTCTAGATTTGCATTTCCATAGCGACTAACTTACCTTGTGGCTTTTTTAAAAAAAAAAAAACAAAAAACAAAACAAACCCACAAACTTAATTATGAGGTTTTTGAACAAAGAAGTATGTTTGAGGGAAAAACCAAAATAATTCAGATAGACTAGTTACTACAGAAGTGCAAACAATCTTGGGCAGAAGTCCAGGATAAGGCTTTATCCTCGTTGAAGACAGTATAGCGAAGACTTCTATTTTCTGCTTCCTCTTAGCTAGCACTGCAATTATTCACATCACCTTTCCATGATGACAGAAATTGAAAACAGTTTCCCAGGGGCTTTAAATCTTTACAGGAAAGATCTAACTGGAGATCAATGGCTCAAGTAGTTTCTTTTCACTGTGAAACACACACACACAGAGCATTCCTTCCATTATTCTCTTTCCTTTGCTCCTGATTCTTAAAAGTTCTGTCAAAGCTTTCCTCTATTTATTTAAAAACTTCACTCAGCCTCTGAACTCTACTCTCACATCTCTAAAACCTAAAGTTACTATTTAAACCTTCCACTTCAAGGTGACATAAGCATAAAAGATTTCTACTAATATTAATTAGAACACAATTAAAACATATTTACAATTTTTAGGACTCGGGAAAGTATTAACAAAATGCAGCATATGGAGGGAGGTGATTCTCCCCCTCTACTCCACTCTCGTGAGACCCCCCCACCTGGAGTACTGTGTCCAGTTCTGGAGCCCCCAACATAAGAAGGACATGGACCAGTTGGAGCGAGTCCAGAGGAGGCCACAAAGATGCCCAGAGGGCTGGAGCACCTCTCCTATGAGGACAGGCTGAGAGAGTTGGGGCGGTTCAGCCTGGAGAAGAGAAGGCTCCGGGGAGACCTGATAGCGGTCTTCCAGTACCTAAAGGGGCTTATAAGGAGAAATTGTTTAGCAGGGCCTGTTGTGATTGGATGAGGAGTAATTGTTTTAAAATAGAGGGAGGTAGATTCAGACCAGATATTGGGAAAAAAATTTTTACAATGACAGTGGTGGTACACTGGCATGGGTGGCCCAGAGAGGTGGTGGATGCCCCATCCCTGGAAACGTCCAAGGCCAGGCTGGATGAGGCTCTGAGCAACCTGATCTGATTAAAGATGTCCCTGCTCCTTGAGGGGGGTTGGACTAGATGACCTTTAAAGGTCCCTTCCAACTAACTATTCTATGCTTCTATATGTGAAAAAGTACGTATGTGCACTTAAATATGCCCTTCACAGGAGAAACATCCCCTTAAAATAACACTCAAGTACTATATATATTACTAACTGCAGCACAATCACTGTATTTGTCTCTATGCATCTGGTATTACAGTCAAAAGAAAACAAACATATTTAGGAAAGCATGAGCATTTCAGGACAAGAAAGTATAATAGTGAGGAAAAACTTACATGTTTTGATAGGTTAGGACTCTTTGAGTCAACATCATAGCTTAAAAAAAAAAAAAGGAAAGTTATATCAGAGTTGCCAGATGACAGATCTGAGGACAATGTAAAAAAAAAAACAAAACAAAACCAAAACCCAAAACACACCCAATCAAAAAATCAAACAATTTTCATGTATTTCAATGTGGGAAATTTACACAAATAGCTACATGAATGAATTCTTACCAGTACAGCAGGCAAACCGAATTATCACAGATTATAGGATTATAGTTCACTAGCTATTTGAAATGAAATCAGTTTTCACCAAAGTGCAGGCTACTAAGTGAAATTATTCCAATATTCCTGTTTTAACAATGAAACCAGTCAAAAACCAGGACAACATTTTAAAATTTATTTTAGAAAACAAACTTGTGATTTTTTTCCTTTGGTAATTTTTCAGTCACTAGATTAATTAAATAGTAATAATTTACAATAAACTAAATTGCTTTTGTTCTTCCTCCAGCTAGAAAATGCCATTGTTTCCCTACTAAGTCGGATTTTTTAAAAAGTACTCCGAATCCAAGAGAGATTTAAAAAGTTAATATAAATAAATTCTTGGGGGATTACTAATCTTTATACTTTCATAGTCTTTCACCTTTTCAGATAATCTACAGTAATGTTTTTCTCAATTCCTACATTCAGGTTCAATACCAGTAACTAAATTGAAAAAGTATCCCCTGTGCCCACCTCAGCCCCTCCTGCATGTTTCCATTCCCACCGAGCGGTACCTGTCCCTTTGGCTGTGCTGCCACAACGGGTTGTTGAGATGCACTATGGACCACATCACAAGTCAGGAGACGAGAATACCATACAGATGGATATGGTGCAGCACAGTCAAAGTTTTAGAAACTTATTTGTAAAAAAAAACCACCAACATGCACACTGTCTGGTGAAATTTAACAGGGAAAAAAAACCCCAACTAGTAATTTGACCTGAGGACTAGCTACACAATTAAAACAAAGAACTATTTCACTGGCAAAAGCAGTAACAAATCATCAAATATGAAGAGAAAGGAATGTGAAACATTGGTGGCTTTACAGTTTAGCTGGGAGCTCATGCTCATTTATCAGAGCACCAAAAACCAGACAGATATTTGCCATTTTGTTTTTGTTGAAAAAAGATATGAATCATGTAAGGAGTTTCTTTGAAAAAATAACACTTTGGCCAACAGTAGTACACAATTTTGCTGAGGAACTTAAAAAGGGAAGCTTTCTAAAGATGCTTCTTTCCTATCATAAATCATCACAGTTTTAATGCATGAATGCATTCACATTTTTAACACCGCGTTCTATAATACTTTGTTTTTCATCCATCATTGTTAGAGGGCTCTAAAGTAAATTCACAGACTATGGCTATATGGTCATTTGCAAACACTAAAAACAGTGATTCAGCTTTGTGTTCAGAATAGACTTGTGTCCAGGTAATCCGGAACAGCAGCAGAAAGCAGGCAGGCCTTTCTGGTAAGTACAGAGTATATTTGGTATTTACAGCTTTTCATAAACAATCACACATTTCTCTGAATACATGAAGAATCAAACAAGAGACTGAATCTTCCCTTCCAGGCCCAAGTCCTTTTCAGACATCACTTCTGCATAAGTTCTTTACAGTCAAGGTCCTGCCACGGGTCGGGGCAATCCCAGGCGCTAATACAGGCTGGGCGGAGAATGAACCAAGAGCAGCCCTGAGGAGGACTTAGAGGTGTTGATTGAAGAAAAGCTCAATGTGAGCTGGCAATGTATGTTTGCAGCCCAGAAAGCCAACTGAATTCTGGGCTGCATCAAAAGAAGCATGGCCAGCAGGTCAAGGGAGGTGATTCTCCCCCTCTACTCTGCCCTGGTGAGACCCCACCTGGAGTACTGCATCCAGCTCTGGAGCCCCCAACATAAGAAGGACATGGACCAGTTGGAGAGGGTCCAGAGGAGAGCCACAAAGATGATCAGAGGGCTGGAGCATCTCTCCTATGAGGACAGGCTGAGAGAGTTGGGGCTGTTCAGCCTGGAGAAGAGGAGGCTCCGGAAAGACCTTATTGCAGTCTTCCAGTACCTAAAGGGGGCCTACAGGAAAGATGGGGAGGGACTTTTGACAAGGGCATGTAGTGATAGGACAAGGGGTAATGGCTTTAAACTGGAAAAGGGTAGATTTAGATTAGACATAAGGAAGAAATTCTTTACTGTGAGGGTGGTGAGGCACTGGAACAGGTTGCCCAGAGAAGTCGTGGATACCTGATCCCTGGAAACATTCATGGCCAGGTTGGATGTTGCTTTGAGCGACCTGGTCTAGTGGAAGGTGTCCCAGCCCACGTCAGTGGAGTTGGAACTAGATGATCTTCAAGGTCCCTTCCAACCCAAACCATTCTGTGATTCTATGATTTTACACTCCTTTCTTTGCCTAGACTGAGCCTAGCTTTCTCTTTCTAGGTTGATTTTTTTTTGCTCTTCTATTGAACTGTGTCCTCCCCGTAATTCATGTGCATCCTAGGAGGAGCAAGAGGAAACCAAATCAAGGCTCCTACACAGTCTCAACTGTGTCTTTGTTTTAGCAATGCTTTACCTACACTTGGAGAAGAATCCTTTATTTTACTAAGTGACTAGCTCTTACTTAAAGTTATTTTAAATAGCAGGCAACACTTATACTCAACAGATTTAATGACATTATTTTTTTATTTTGGAAGTTAGATTTAAAGTCTGCACCAGGCTTCCATGGTGAAAATGAAAGATTTTGTACCTAGTGATCCAGAAGCACCCTGTAATCTATCTTGGCATTTAGTATTTTCTTTCACTCCTTGAAATAGCTGAAATCCATACGAAACAGTTAGCTGCTGTGTACTGAATACAATGAATTTTTACTCACTCACCCTTCCAACCATTATAGTTTACCTAGGAAGCATTCTGACATGCTATAAAAAGATATTTAGAGCTAAAGAAAAAGTTAGACATGGGTGGGTTTTTTTTTTGTTTCCACAATATATGAAATACTGCCATTCAGTACACCCTGCTGTCAGCTTAAAACAAAATCAGCAAAACTACACGTAGCTTTGTTAATGTTGCTAGCATACATCTATCAGGCATAATATTTTTCTTCCATTGCTAGGGGAAATGTCATCACTAATGTGATCACTGTCCTATCTATTTTCTCCCCTGCTAAATGTACAGACCGATTTGCATTCCAGAAACATGGGGGCAGCAAGAAAACTAAAACAATCAAGCGGCTGTCAAAGTCGCTTGACTTGGATAAGTAAACGGCACATTGAGACTAAATCATAGAATGGTTTGGGTTGGAAGGGACCTTCAAAGGCCATCTAGTCCAACCCCCCTGCAAGAGGCAGGGACATCCCCAACCAGATCAGGTTGCTCAGAGCCCCGTCCAATTTTAAAATGGGTTTACAATGAATTTGCTAGGAGATTTTAGGCAAATTATGAAGTCTTTCTTCACCGGTTTTGCTATATACAGGACAGAAATGCAATAAATGCAGCTTCTATATCAAGGCAAACTTGCAACATCATCTTAAATTGCAAAGTGATACCAAAACTTACTACTACTATAATCAACAGTTGAGTAGGATTTGTGCAATTCCATAAAGCATATCAGGGGATCTCAATCTTTAGGATTAGAAAGTATAGGAAAGCAGACCACACTGTATCTTTCTTGATATATTTATTCTGTAAGTAACTTAACAGATGATTCTAAATTTTTCTGAAGAACAAATAAACTAAAATAAATACACATTAAGGCAGAAATCTTAGGAACAGAAAATAAGAATTGACAAAATTCAAGCTAAGTTACATCTTGCAAGGAAAAGAAAAAATAGGAAAAGCATTCTTCAGCTAAAAAAGACATGTAAAGAAAAACTGCAGCCACTATGCCTACTGTACTGCAAAACGGAATGAATGGCTTTCCTTTAATTATCTCTGAGGGTTATTCAAGTGCTCTCTCACATTGCAAGTGTAGGAAGAATTGCTAATAAAAAAAAAAAAAAAAAAAAAAAAAAGAGGATGAGAATTTAAAAAAGTAAGACACATTTGATTGACACACTGGAACAGATTGCCCAGAGAGGTGGTTGATGCCCCATCCCTGGAAACATTCAGAGCCCCACGTTGGACGGGGCTCTGAGCAACCTGATCTAGTCAGGGACGTCCCTGCCTCTTGCAGGGGGGTTGAAGTAGATGATCTTTAAAGGTCCCTTCCAATCCAGACCATTATATGATTCTGTGATAACAAAGACTGAAATAACAAGAATGTAACAGATGACATGCAAGGTGACCTGGTGACTGGACTCTCAATTCTATTTTGCAAAGAATAAAGTGAAAATCAAACCAATTCTGCCAGTGGAATGAAATGAGCTCATCTGCAATAATGTCAAAAGCCACCTACTTCTAGAGTAACTGCTTTAATTTTAAAATCTTAACATTTAGTATACTTAGATGCATACTGGTATTTATTTTAGCTAAAAAAAAAAAAAAAGGCTCACTACTACTTGTACAGTATTTTATTTCTAGACAGTATGTCCATATCTGTTTTATTGGCTATGCTGCAATTTTGACATCCTTAGCTTTCTAATTATTTCCTAAAAGTAATGATTGTGAGTATTATTATACTTTGACTAGTTAACACCTGCCAATTTCTTAAAACTTGGTCATTATTATGTTACACATTTATTTCTGAGGAAGTAGTGCTAAATCCATCATGTTTATTAATGTATTCTATCTCAGATACTCTCTCTTTTCAAGTTAATTTTATGCTGGACAAAACTTAATATTTACAGAGCTGCAATATTAGAGCCAAAGATTGTCAACTTACAAATCAAATCGCAGATTCTCTCTTTCTTCAAAGAAGTAGTCCATTATAAATTTTCTTACAAAATCTGGATTTAAAGTATTATCAATTACTTCTGTTCTTCCAAACTGTAAAAGAAAAGTATAAGTTTAAGCCATATGCTATAATGAAGTATAATGAAGTAGACTGCCAATATCAGCAATACGTGAGATAAGACAGAGCCTGTAAAAAATTCTCTTAAACAGATACCATGAAATGACTGTATTCACATGAATAGTTCAGTTATCTGTGGATAGACTGGCAGAAGACCTTGTATTTCAATATAAACAGTTCTGCAAGCCCTGTATCATATGATATCGTATGACCTAAACTTTATAAACATCAGCTCCCAAAGCCCTCGAGAATCCACAAAAATTCAGGGAAAATTTCAGTAACAAAAAATCCAGTGTTTCCTCAAAAAAAATGGCAAGACCAAGCAAAAAGCTGCATACATTGCTTATTTCAGACAGCTTTAAATATCAGGGAACATAGTCCTTCCATCAGAAATGTATCATTTTTGCATTGTCCAGCTCCTATTTCAGTTCAGCTCTCTCAATCTCTCCTCTCTAAGCTTTCTGCAAAATGCCTTTGCTTGCTTGTGTTTACAGGAAGAGCCTCAGCTGTTGCCAAGCTGAAAATATTTTAATTAAAAAAAAAACAAAACAAAACTCTTTTGATTAACTTCAGTTCATATACATTGCAGATACAAATGACTGATCATAAAATATCAATGTGATAATTTTGTTCTGGTTTTAGCCATTCTTTCAAGATACTCAGGAAAAAAAACCAAAAAGGAATGAGTTATTATTGAAGTATTTCATTTTGTCCTACACATTGAGCATATCAAGACATATTTGAATATAGCCTACTGAAAAGCTTTTTGACAGTCTGCTGGAAGATCATCATTAAGGAGTCCTTAAAACTGTAATTTGGGACTAGAGACTTTTGAATGACTCAAAGACTGCCAACCTCTTCACTGACAGGACTTAACTAAATCAATAAACGTGGATAAAGAAAGAATAAACCGTCTTGTAGCTGAAGGTTTATGTGATGCATTTCCTAAAAATGTTTTCACATCACAGATGTGAATCTAACCCTACAACCTGCACAGAGCCCCTAAGCCTCCAACAGGAGCCTCCCTATCCGGCCCCTGCATACTTCACTGGTACGTGATACGAAAGAACCAAACATACTCCACTGTCTCTTCCTCTCACAGTACAGCAATTCCCTTTCATTACTTCATTCTTACTTAAATAAAACAGTAAACAACTCCAGCCACATTATATGCATACCTTAAAGAAACACTAACTGTCAGCAACTCCTTTTTCTCCTTTGAATGACTGTGCATTCGAACTGCAGGGGCCTGACTCCAAGCACCATTCATTCACACAGGTGAGCTGGAGAAGTAGCCTGTATCTAAGAGGACGACTGCTTTGCAAAAAGCAACTACCCACCCAAAGGTCTCAGGAACAATACAATGTTCAACAAAAGTTAACACGTCTTCAAGACACAGCTCTATAAAGCCTCAGGAAAAGGAACAATCCTCAGAAGTGACACAGTGGTGATTTGTGTCTTTACAGAGTGTGCTTGAATCCTGTTAGGTACCTTCACTTTCGCTATGCTGTGAGATGTTCAATTGGGACAGTCTTATTCAGAGATCTCCACATTCCAGCACTTCCTATAAAAGACAGAGAAGCAAAACTATCTTCCCAATGAACAATATAATCTCAAAATTAAAAGCCAAAGAATATTTAACATGCAGCATCAGTTAGCATACCAAGACCTTACATGATTTCTTAAAACCCAGGTGGAATGATTCCTTGGTGTCATTGGAACATTGATATCCTGTGCAAGAAGACTTCTGAATATCTCCTAAGGCACAAATTGTTTAGAAAGCAAGATTACTCACTAGCAATCACTGTTTCTTCAACTCTCCTAAGCCAAAGCATTAGCCATGAAGGGGATAAGCATTATACAGACATGGACAGGAGAAATCTCCAGAAGCTCTCCAGAGTGATGAGGAGACGGGATATTCAAAATAAAATCCCTGAGTCTCTTGAGAGGGGACCAGCACAGGATGTACATGATCCTGGAAACAGATCGGAATGTGAACAAATAATTTGATCCTTACTGTGTTTTTCAGATGAAAAAAAAGGCAGTCTCCTGAGAAATGATTCAAGATATTCTGGGATAAAGTTGAGAGGCAGAGTGCCACTCTCTTGAATCAACACTGGTGACTACTACAGCCAAGTATTAATCAATGAGAAACAACAGCAGTTGCAGAATTGGTGTTTCTAGAGGAATAAGTATGTTTGGAATACTTCCCTGGGCTAAAGGGTCTTTCTGTTCCCCTCTGAATAGTAGCGTTCAAGTTTTATGGTCATTCAAAGTCTCCAATCAGTTTCCATGTCAAATAAATCTCAAAAATTACAAAGAAAATCATCCCCTGTCAGCTGTATGCTTTAAAAGTTTCAACAACATTGGGGCCAGGAAAAACTGAAAGCTGGAATAGCTGATAAAAAGAAATATGCAGAAATATCTAAGCCTTTATTACTATTTGAAGGTATGCACTGAAAATGAGAAGCCACTCTCCAACACAATCCAGTAAACAGTAGTTCATCAAACCAAAGATAAAAAATGAAAACAATGGGATCATAAGGACCATCCATTTTGCAGTTCTGAACCAGAATATCTCTCATGTGTGTATTTTTTTCCCTCTCAAGTGTCCTGTTTTGTCCATTTGCACTCCTACAGTAAACTGCCCAAATTCTCCAAAAGACTGGAATCAGCCGCATAAAAAGGAGATTTCCCTTCAGTACTGAAATCTAATAAACACTGCCCTGCTCTAGAAACAAGGGACTCTGGGTCTTCGTGAAGACCACCCAAGCATGATTGCATTGCAACTGGCAAAGCTACCAGAGGCACAGCAGGTAACCAAAGAACATGTAAGTTCTGGTAGTCTCTCATGCTATGTCCAAGAGAGTCAAATGCACACATCCAAAGATATCCATGGCAATATCTCCCAGCTTGCGCAATTTCAAGCAGCAAATCATCCTGGGAGATTCCTTGATCACCAGGCAAGAGAAAAGGTTACTGAAGTTCTTCAAATCCTCAGATTAGGACAAGCTTGAAAGAGAGTAAGAGGATCTCCAATCATGTGAGGCCTACACTTCTATATACATGGAAGACACAGAGAAACAAAGAACACAGGGAGCTGTAGCCTAAGAAAGTTTACTTTCTACTACCAAAGTCATTATCTAATTTGAAAGCCACAAATCCAAAATAACTAAGTGAGCTCAGAGGATAACCTGTCAAAAAGAGTCCATTTCGGGGCACTAACACCTCTCTTGACAAACCTCTGGCTTGACACCTTGATAAACAGATAATTTTCTTGATCATTCTTGAAATAGTAAAGGCAGTTTGCACAATAGGAACATATACTGACTTTGCAAAAGCCACTGAGAAGAAAAGAAAATAAATGGCTAAGGAAAGCAGATAAAAATCATAAAATACTAGAGGTTGGAAGTGACCTCTGGAGATTGTCCAGTTCCACTCTTGTGCTCAAAGAAGGTTCAGAGTAAGTTGTCCAGTCAAGTTTTGAGTATGTCCAAGGATAGAGACTTCACAACTTCTTTGGGCAACCTGTTCCAGTATGTGATCACCTTCACAGTAAAAATTTCTGTCTTACATTTCAATAGAACTTTCTGTATTTCAGTTTGTACCCATTGACTCTTGTCTTTCCACTGGATACAACTGAGAATAGTCCATCTCTGCCACCTTTACTGCCTCACATCAGGGATTTATAAATACAGATAAAATGTAAGCATTCTCTTCTCCAGGGTGAGCAATGCCAGCTCCTTGCCTCTCCTCATACATGAGATGCTCCAGTCTCTTTAACATCTTCGTGGCCCTTTGCTGGACCCACTCTAGCATGTCTGTATCTTACTCAAACAGGGGAGACCAGCACTGGACACAGCACTCCAACTATAGTCTCACTGGTCCTGAGGGCACTTGACCTGTCGGCAATGCTGTCCCTAAAGTAGCACAGGATGTTGGGCTTGCACACTCAAAAAAATCCCTCCACTTCACTCAGATGGAAGGCACTAAGGGACTGGGGGCGTGACTGGAGGAGGACACAGACACTCACCTCAGAGAAAAACCCCAGCTTATTTATACTGCCTTGTGGACTCTCTCACAAAGTTCAAAGCCAAATTCAAAGTCCTGTACTGGTACTGGACTGAGTGGTGGGGTACGAGCAGTGCAGAAAAAGTCCTCGTACAGCCACAAGAGTTCAACAAGTCTTTGAGTTGTATTAGGGTCAGCACAGCCTGCAGATCAAAGGCAACATTTATTCCCCCTCTGTTCAACACACCTGGAAAACTGGGTACAGTTTGGGGCTCTAAGTACAACTGAATCAACAGACTGGAGGCAGTTCAGTAAAATGGACCCTAAAAAAACCACCCCAAAACTATCAGCAGGCTGGAGCACACAACCTGAGGAAGAGACAATGGAGCTCAGTTTGTTCAGCTTGGAAAAGAGACTGTCTCCACAACCACCCTCCACTATCTAAACAGCATTATAGAAGACAAAGCCAGAGAGTTCAGAGACAGCACAAGAACAGGACAAGATCAACAGTTGCAACAAAGGAAATTATGAAGGGATATAGGGAAACACTCTTCCAAAATGAGTGATTAAGCACTGGAATGGGTCACCCAGAGAGCTGTGCCATTAGAGAATTTCAAACCTTAGCACCCTGGCCTGACTTTGGAGATGGTTTTGCACAGATCAGGAGGGTGAATCAGACACAGCAGACGAGTAGGAGGCTGGATAACACAAAGGTTCCTTTCACCTAAATTATTCCATGATTATGTCACTTATCTCAGGTTTTTAAGTTTTATAGTTCCATTAGAAATAGAAGCACATACGAATTCAAAGGAAAAGTTACTTCAAAAGGAAAAAAAAAGTTATGGCAGCTAAATGTGAGCTTTAATTTTTTAAAACAGTAAAATGTAAGTACTTTTCATTCCTTCAAATGTGCATTTTTTTCAGTAAACAATATTTCACTTTATACTATAACCATGTTACACTTGGGAAATCTTTTGGACTTGATTTAAAATGCATAACAGAAGTATATCAGTAAAAAGACAAACATGACGATTACATCACACTGAGAGCAGAGAAGGCCTAACAGAGCGCCCGTTACACAGCTGCCTTTGCCTCTCTTCAGTGACACTGAAATTGTTACAGAACTCAAGAGACTGAATTCAGTGGCACCGCAAACTTCTCTAAGTTATGTGAAATGCCTTTTTTTTTTTTCAATTGAGGCTTCATTTTTTTTGGTCTGTTTCTTTGGGTTTTTTTTTTTTTTTTTTTTTTTTAGGA
>WHYT01016110.1:232699-252263 GCA_009806455.1 Tetrax tetrax
CAAAAAAAAAAAAAAAAGGTAAGATTTTCTAGCAACTGCCATGTCAAAAGTCTGGTTTAACTCCTGTAGTCCCTAAACTGGCATATGATACCATAACCGCATGCCAAAGTGCATCACCTAGCCAAGACACTCTAATCAGTGCGAAGATGCAGTACAAACAATAATAATATTGCACACTGCCCTTTTCAGGTGTTCTTGCTCTGTTCAAGGAGATAAAATGGCAGAAGACAATGCAGAGCTATAAGGTGGTGACACACTTCAACCATTGAGAGCAGATGGAACCTTTCTATTGACAATCTCCTAAATCACCCCAAAAGGAGCACACGGAACATTTTCTAAGTAAGGTGATAACGTTATAACTTTACCATCAGGGCAATTATGATATTAAAAATGGTTAATACTTATTTCAACAGTTACACCAGAGAAGTATGAAAATTCCACATACGAACCTTAGACAACAGTAAAGCTAGGATTTCTGATGAAATCCTCTTAACCCTAGACCAGGAAAGGACCCGAATGCTTTAGTGACAATCTAGGTTTGATTACCAAACTGCACCAAGCTATCTAATCACCTGAACGCCTGAAGACTCCTCTGTTTTCAGAGGTAGCTATCTAGACATTTAGAACTCTCTGTACATCCACTACTTCTGCCAATTCAATTAAGATTAGTGAGTTCCCATTTAGGGTCCTCAAAGTGACATTTCTTCACACAAGTCATGAGAGGAATGTGATCCAATCTTCGCACAAGTCATGAGAGGATGTGTAGTACACAGCTCAGAACAGAGAGCAACAATTTAATGAAAAACTACAAATTAAATAGGTACAACATTCGATGTATTGCCCAGTTACATGAGCTTTCCTCCAAACAGGAGACAAATTCAATTGTCTCACCTCAACAAGACTGAAACCCACATCCACCATGTTTCAGCAAAGCAGAAAATACCAGCCAACTGACATATTTTCTTTAATTTTGTTTTCCCTTTTGATGGAAATATGCAATACAGATATGGAAATGGCAATCAATGCAACTAGCTTTAAGTGCTTACTGGTACATAGTACTCCCATTGTTTAGCGTGGCATTCAAGAGGCTACGACATCCCCTTTTCTGCTAGGGCAAATAACCAGCTGTAAGTACACTCAAAAAGTTTACATATCTATGAATATGTATCTTACCTCTCTCCATTCTTTGTTTCCAATGGCTTGTGTGTACAAAACACAGACTGTGAAAAGAAATAAATGTTTGGTCATTTTCAGAATTTAACGTATTCTTAATTTAAGTGAACCAATTTTGTAGTCTGTTATGCTGCTGAAATTAGTAATTAGGACAATCAAATAGTAATATATTTTCCCTCAGCTTTCAGTATGCCTAACCAGATCGGCGACAAGATGGTCTAGTTGTAGCAGCAATAAGCTAATAATAACTAGGGTAGTTCTAAAATGGGAGGTAACACTTAGGCTTGACCTCCAGCAAATCACTTTACAATCCTTAGCAACAAAACTGGAGAAAAACAGATCTTCATTAAATGTGGATGTTCTGGCTATCCTAGTTAATCTAATGCATAATTACCCTAAATTATACTTCCTTCAAGAGATGAGAGATTAAAACAAAAACAAATGAGGATCCTACCAGAAAGAGAAAGGGAAATAAAAGTGGAAAAAGGAAGAAAATAACTTCTGAGATTTTCTTCCTTAATACTGTGTCAAATTATGTATATAAATTTAAGTATGTTGCATATGCATTCTTTTTTTAAAAAAATCTAAAACGTAATTAAAAAATTGAATCCATGAAACTTGTCAACTGAGGCTGTTTTTTGAAAGACCAAGCAGCATAATCCCACACGTGTCACTCTCCTTACAGATGTTTTTCCAGTACAGAAATCACACTACACATTAACGTGCAGCTTCCATCACAGGGGCTGGTGACAGAGGTACAGTGATTATAATCAGGTCTTTTAAACACTATTATAAGTACAAATCATTTGCACTGAAGGAATACTACAAAATTTATTTTCTACAGTCTTGAACTAGTTGCAGCTAACAACCATAAAGCATTTTTTACCTGAAACTCCACTAAAATCCTTTTCTAAACAAGGGAAAGAAATATTGAGCACTTTTTTTTCCTTATAAATTCTTCTCCTGTGCCAGTCATTATTTTTCAGCAGAAGGTTAAAAATAATACTGTTTTTTGTTGCAGCCTTGAAAAATAAAGGCAGAAGCCTGGTTTTGTTCTCAATGAGGTCAGAATCATCAACTGACCAAAGCAGAAAGAAAAAGTCAAGCTTCATACTACACTTTCTTCTTACTTGAAAGGTATTTGCTCCACACCAAAAAAAAAAAAATCCCATTAGGCAGTAGCAAATAAGAGGAAGAACAGAAAAAAGCAAGTTCAGTATTTCAGCACAATTCAACTTTTTTTTTTTTTTCCTCAAGTAAGATGTCTTGTAGAAGGAAAAAGCTTTTACAGAAAAATTTCAAAATCATTCTCTGGAGATGTCTCCCTTTCTCAATTTACTCTAAATCAAACCTTGGTCAACCATTCTCTCAGCTTTGTTTCTTGCTTATCATAAGATGAATCCAAACTAACAAGCCTACTTTTACAGCACACTCTGGAGTAGATTGCTGAACTATATCACATGAAGAATGAAGTTAAATGTGAAAATGGGAGAAAACAGAGTGAAACAGAAGCTATGAAATCAACTACAGAAGTGTCTGAAGGTTACTGAACTTCTGACTAACCTCTGCATCTAGTAAGATCTGTGCCAAGGTAACTCTGGGAGAAGGAGGAAGTGTTGTCAAAGGAAGTTTCCACAGATAAAAACAAGCAAAAAAACCAAAACAAAACACCATTCTCTGGAAACATTCCTACTGCTAACATAAAACCAGGTAGGCTCTCACAAACATTCCTTTCACTTTCCCCATTGGAAACTTTTTTAAACTAGTATTACTAGTTCTGCAATACTGAATCTTTTCCCACTTTCAGTAGTGGTTTCTAAGAATGCAAGTGTCTTACTAATTTCAAAAGCAGATATAATTGTGGATTTCCTCCATTTTGCCAAGAGCTTACATTTAAGTTTTCAATTAAAAATTTCTTATACCTATAACCCCAGTTGAGAATAGAACTGAAATTCATTTAAAGGAAAAGCCACTCTTTACAGATAATGTGCACTTTTGCTATTCAGATATTTGTATTATCCAGATTTTTCTTAATCATTTTTTACTATCAATTTACTGCTTTAGTTTTTTTTCTGCTACATCCTATGTATTAGTGTTAATACAGTAAATCAAGTAACAACTGTGCATTGCAGCTATGGAACAAAAAGAATATTAATTAAATGAGAGATTTAATATTGATGAGAAGAAAGCAACAATGCAACTGTAAAATATCCACTACCATCGAATTTTCAGTAAAGAAACATTCTGGCACTACCTTATCTCCTTAGTTTATGAAGCCAAATAAAAGAAGAGCTATGAACAAAAAGACTAAAAAAAGATTACCAGAGGATAATTTTAGTCTCCTAGCGTGGTTGATGAGACGGGAGTCACACAATATAAAAGGGTTAAAAAGTAGGTGTAAAGCTCCACCTTAAGACTAATTAAGTCTCCTACTCTATTCCTCATTTTTGGAAGGCTGCTCACATCTGTCTGTTACAATCCTAGTTTCCAAATTCAGTTTCTTTGTAGTCAGTTTACTATCATTTGGGGTTTTTTTTTATCTTTAGAGGACTTCTAGCAAGCAATGCTATCATTCTCATTTTTTCATTGCTGAGGCATTAGCAGACTTCTCCTCCCCTCCACTACCAGTGGCTCCCCAGTGCTTCCAAAGGCATATCCCAGGAGCAGGATCACATCTCTAGTCTAAGAATCATTTATATAAAACCTTAAATTAGGAGAAAAGAGCTAAGAATTTTTAGTATGACTAGCAATTTTTTGCTATTTATCTAGGCTGCAGAAGTGGGAGGTAGTTTAATACAATGAAGATATAGGCTAATAATAATTTCATGTAATAATTATTTTATTGTAAGTACAAGGTGTAAGTTTGACAGTGATACATATATGTGCATCTCAAACCAACATTTCAAAGAAAAGTCAGCCCTAATGAAAGCTATACAAAAAACATGCATTCCGCACTTTCTGATAAATACTTTGCAAATTTAGAATAATTTAAAAGCTTCTTTTATCTTTCCTCTAAAACTCACCCCAGAAATTCAGGAAACTGTCCATGCTACTTGTCTCCATTGGTGGTAAGATTCACTATTCTTAAAAGCTCTTGAAGTTCATGTACTGTCTCTTCATAAACTTGAAGACCCTGATATCATACTAAATTACAATAATCCCGCAAAAAACTTCTTCAAAGTCATACCTAACTGGAGAAATGCAAATAAATATGTGGAAGTTGATCTAAAACACTCATACTGCTCAAAACAGAGCTGTAAGGTGTCATGAAGCAAACATTTATGTTTTTTTAGCAGAAAAGTTAACAGCATTCTCATGTTGGAGGAGGAGGAATAAAGGGGGATAAACTGAAAATTCTGAAGTTTAAAAAGCCAGCATATCATGCAACCACATCCTAAGATGGAGCTGAACAACCAATTCCTCTCTTGTAATCCAGAAAACTGAGGGAGCAATGAGGAAGTTCAGAGCCGCACACTGAGGAGAAGTAATGTACCCTCACAAGGAAGCTGGATGAGAAACCCTTTTGGAAGGCTTTGCCATATGAACTCTTCTGAAGGAAGATAAATCTTATCATCAGAAATATTAACATTTAGTAATTTTTTCACTCTGGACACTGATACCACAGTGCCAAATTCAAGGTAAATTTAATAAAACCTTGCAATGAAGAAGAAGGTGGAATAGTCTAGTTATCACTCAGTTGTAGAGTCAGTTCCCAAAATGTTAAAGTCTGCATCTTCTTATTTTCCCAGATACTCTGGGCCTCCCTTACCCTACTCTGGTCCTTTCTCATTCAATTCATATATGCTTATCTCTTAACCCAGCAACTATCGTTACACCCAAACTGCCCACCTCTGTTTTCCCAAACATAACAGCATACCTATTCTCTTTCAATAAAGTCTTAGCCATAATAGTTGGCCTTTTCCCCATGTTACCTAAATCTTTCCATGACTCTGCACCCACTTCTAGCAGGAGTTCCTCATTACTCTTCACTGACTAGCTTCTATACCTTCTAAGTAGAGCTTCCTGAAGGTCCCCTTGTCCCACTTGTCATGAGATTGTTCTCATTGTCACTATATTCCATGGGGACAAGCTCCAGCAGAAGAGTTTTCACCTTGCCAGTCTTTCATATCAGCCTCTTTCTACTATCATATTCAGAGTCACAGTGCTCCACAAGAGGACATTCCATCCTGACCATGGTGCTGTCACCACAGCTGCACAGCGGCTCAGCTTGGCTAGCTTGCACAGAAAGAAAATGATTCTGCCTAACTGTCATTACATGAAGAAACATGCCAAATTCATTAAGCTGTATCTCTTTTGCAGGTCTTATCCCTGCCTCATCAGGGAAGTACTGCTTTAGCTCATTCTCTCCAAGATTAATTTTTTTTTAAATGGGTTTTCTCAGAAATTTTCTTAGAAAAAACGATCTCCAAACTGGATGGACAGAATGATCCAACTGCTACAGTAAATCAATATATATTACTTGCTTTGACATCACTGATATGAAAGCACTGTCAATAAGAGACTTCAGTATTGTTTAAAACACTTCATGAAAAGGGCTATCCAAGTCTGTCCCATTTATATCCAGTATCTCTACATTATTTCTGTAACTTGCATATAGTGAGGCAAAATGCCAGCTTCGTCTTGGCAGGAATACTCTAGATAGCAGGGAAGTGGTCAGAATTGGAATAAATACTGACTAGCAATTCCAGTATCAAAAAAAGGCTAAGCAAACCTCTTAAGGGAACCAGAGAAATCACAGCTTCCTTTCATATTTCAGGAGAAGGCTGTTTATGTGGACATGGGAGTCAACTATACTCGCGTGTGCCTCTCTCTGAGAAAAAGGCCAAGAGGATAAAATTGGATTTTCACTATTGGCATGGTCCCAATATGGCTGCATTGGAATTTGGAAAGCATATTAAAATTGGCCTAGTCAAATCCAATGAGACCTCAGCATACGGAGTGACTCTGTATGGTTCTCTCTTGTATGAGATCTAATGGTTGCAAATTCAGTGGGTCTAGAAGTGGATCTTGTGAAACTTGTATGATGCTGGTTTTGACACCTTTTTTAGCTAACAGGATAAAGTTAACCTATACAGACCAGCCCAAGAATGGCCTTTGTCCAAGCAAACAGACACTGAGGGAAGTTATCCTGCCGTACTTCCAACTACAGAAAAGAACAGCACTTTTTACACTACATGCTTACCCCTTTCATTTCTACAGTGGAGCCATATCTCTGTACTCAACTAAAAGGACACTAAGAAAAAACAAACTAAATTGGATAATAAAAAAACCTGCAGAATACTAAAACCAAATGTATGCTGTCTGGAGAGTATCCAGACTCGAAGCTGCTTTGCCAAGTAATTTCTTGAGTGCAAATACAGTATGAGCGCTTCCAGAGCCAGCAGTTTCCACCTTCTCTCTTTACCAAGGACAATATTACTGTATTCCACATTTTTGTACTGCTAACCTGTGACAGATAGGCCTGATTGGCAGTGTAACTGGGTACCTGCAACTTGACACCAGAGCTCTAAAGCACACCACCAATTTGAGTATTTTAAATATGCTATTTACCAGAAACAAGGAAGCAGTATGTTTTGAATTGATAGGTAAGGTTAAGACACTTTAAAGAATATTTCCATATACTTTGAATCTATGAAAGATACCATCAGGTTAATTCCCAGAAATACTTTTAAGATAGATATTCATTTTTAAGATAGATATTATTCAAGGCCAGGTTGGACGGGGCTCTGCGCAACCTCATCTAGTTGAAGACGTCCCTGCTCCTTGCAGAGGGGTTGGACTAGATGACCCTTGAGGGTCCCTTCCAATTCAAACTATTCTATGATTTATATTAGGATTTCTTCAGGTTTTCCTGTCACTCTGGTTCCTTGTGTCCCTTACCCAGCACTGGTCACCCACCAGCCACAATCACTTGGGTCTGCCCACCTGCCCCAGCTTGGGTTGCCCATAGGCCATAGACCCTTCAGAGGTGTACTGCCTTTTGCACGGCATGTCTCCTTTCAAAAATGCATCTCCAGTAGCATATCTTCAGTGGCTCCAGTAGTATCTTTGGCATCTGTGTCTTTAGCTTCTAGCTGCTGCTGCTGTTTTTTTTTCTTAAGATACATTCGGGCAGGGGCACTGTGTGCTCCTCAGCTGGCAGAAGTTCTGGCAGGCAATGGTTACTCACATGGCTTTCAGAACTGACTGGAACCAGCTGTGACAGTCACAGGGTGGGTCATGGCCTCCTGCCACACAAGTCACAATGCAGTCCCCTGCTACTCAAACCCTACAATTTATGCCTAATACGTTTCCCTATCTCATAAAAACTTGAAGCACTTGTCTAATAATATTTAACCTGAAAAACTAGACACCTCATCACTTTTCCTGAAAGGCTCCTTGATTCAATAAAGAGATCTCTGAATTCAGTGTATCAGGGCAATAGGTCACTGACCACTCTTCAAAATTGCTTAACCTAGAAAACTGAGGTTTTATTAGCCAGCTAAAAAACAGTTAGCAATATGCAAAACACTTAACTCTGCTTCTGCATGATCTCCCTACACCAGAGGCATGGTATTGCCTATGTCTCCTTAAAAAAAAGTTTTATATGTTAGGAATGTTAAAGGTACTCTTAATTTCATGCATCTTTTTCCTGGGATGTAGAAGCTTTTCCCATAAAAAGTCTATTGCGTAATCTCTCACAAGAAACTTTTGGTTAAGGACAGACAAGTACACTCTCACGGGAGTACTCAGATGTTTCATGCTGTCAAACGACTCAGTATTCAAGTATATCCCAGGGCACGGTTACATGTCCGGACACTTGAGAGAAGTGTATGTCTCAAGTCATTTCCAATGTTAGCAAGCACAATACATGGTATTCTCAGGAAGAAAGCCCAGGCTTAAAAAAAAAAAAAAAAGAAAAGAAAAGAAAAAAAAGAGAAAAAAAAGAGAAAAGGAACAGACGAAAAGAAATTGAGAGCTGTAGGGGAGACAACACGACCCAAGACACCATCATCTAAGGACTAGTCATTTAACACTATGGAAGCATTGTGATTAAACCCTATCAGAATAAAAGGAAACGTTTTGTGGTCTCAGTTCCTTGATAAAGTTTTTATAAAGTGTCCACTAGAGAAAGGCAGTCATGGATTTTAAATTAAAAGCCCCATCATATATAAACTCATAGACATGAGAATTTTTGGGGATCTAGTCATGCATTAGTAAGACTTAAGGGGAAAACAGGTGTCACTATCCTACAGTTACGAAAACATTAATTCATAAATTATACTATTTTTGATGAGGAAAGGTTGTGTTGCCTAGAGACAAATTAACTTAATTTTATTTTTCAGCATTTGACTCTATGTACTAGCAGCAACAAGTGCTTCTAGTTTATTTAAACGTTTGCTTACTAGCTTTGAAAGAGATCTAGAACAACAGATAGTAAAAAATAAAACAAAAATAAATACTTCTCTGCATTTATCAAATTTAGGGAAATGTAGGTTGACTGCTAAATAAGGGACCACATAGCTCAGGAAAGCAATACTGAATACAGAGTCTTTAAAATTCCAGTTCTTGCAACAGAAACTGTAAGCGTAACTTATTTGAGTGTAACTTAATTACTTTAAATAATTGTCACAATGACAATGTAAGCCTGACACTGAAGAAAATCACCCACCTATTTGTTAATCTAGTGTTTATACATTTGGAATATATGAGGAGAAGAAACACTAAAATGCTATATACTTACTTGGATCAGATTTAGAAAATGTATCTCTGTCCAAAAGATTTCTGTTAAAAAAAAAACAAAGAGAGAAAAATAATCTTATTTGATGTTTTAAACAGTTTTGATCGAGAGTCAGTTTAGTTTTCTGCCCTCCTAATACGCAAGATCTACACAAAGTCATCAGCACTAACACGCGAGTCTTTTTGCGCTACATTTTATTATACATTTTGGATTTGAGCAAGCTGTGGCTCACATACTGCAATATAATGAAGCAAAAAGTAACACATGACAAGCAGACTAAATACATAATAGACATTAGGAACAGAAATACTTCTAAACCACAAACTTCGACTAGATATTAACATGTTAGTTAAACTCAACCTTAGACTTTACTTAAAAGAATGGCTATGAGCTCTCAGAGCCATCAGCAAACATCTGTAAGAATCTGTCATGGATGAGTAAGGTAAAGAGAACTAAAACATACACAGGACACATAACAAAATTAGGAATTTTCTAAATATATACAAAATATCTAGGAAATAGTAAGAACTAATTTCTTTGCTGCGCAATGCAGTCTTGGTATCATAGCCACACTTCAGCCAACACAGATGACCAACAAGGCTAGAGAAGCAGGACTGATTAGATAACTATTCTCAGAATAGTTACCAACATTTCTTCATTTAAAAATAAAAATTAAACTATCTTGACAGACTAGAAAAAATAGTCTGAAAACAGGATGCCATTGAACAGAGACAAAAGTAAGCTGTTAAACCCAGGCAGGTAGTTTAAGCGAGGTATTAAACTGAATCAACAGCAAAAATGCAGCATAGCTGCATATAACGGGATATACAGCAGCTATGTTAAAACAGTTCTAGACATCAGAGCAGACCACAAACTGAGTGCAAGCCTTCTGGGGAAAAGGCATACGGGAAGTCTTTAAGAACATGTTAGGTAGCTGCAGGTCCTAATAAGTTCTTTGATCCTACCCTGGAGCAAGAAGAAGGATTATGTAACCAGTTTACATCCATTACAGCTAATTATTTTAATAATTAGTACAGCCCCTTCAAAGGTCACCATTTATTACTCTCATTCAGATCTAAATCATCTTATTTTTGTGCAACTGAACAGTGCTGAAAAGCTTATTAATATGTTGTTCAATACAAATGTTCTAAGTGGTTCACTCAGACTTCAACAAGGAAAAGAGACTGTACTCCCAGTCCAGCTACCGCCAAGCCCACACTTCAGAACAAACAACATGAGCAAAAAATGCTCTAAAAGAACATTGGGTGCATTTGTTTTATTCACTTCAGCCAAAGTAGGCACTAGGATTAAAATTAGGCTTTGTGAATGAACCTGAAGTCTGCACATGCTACTTCTTCAGAAGTTCTCTAATCCATTCAAAAGTGGGATTTCTATGCATGCATTTAATTATATTCAGAGAGAATGGATTCCATCTTAACCAAAAATGTGAAAATATAAATTGAAACTTTAACAAACCCAGGGAAATCTGTGATTCCAAGTCTGAGTTTGACAATGACCACTACAAACTGCTTTAAAAGACTGTACAGTAAGTTCTGCAATGTCAAAATTGCCAATCCAAAATGAAAATTGCCTCCTATTCCTCTCTGATTATACATACCTAGATACACCATTAGTTCATGGTAACTAGAATTGGTTTAATTATACCAAAATGGATTGCTATTAAAACCTAGAATTAGGGTTAAATGAAAGAAACCATACACTGGTTTGGGATAGGCCTGCTATGCTCACCATTAGGATTCCAAGCAATTTTAATTCCTCTGCATAAATACTATACAATGACCGTATAATTGGTACGTTAGTGTTTGTGACTGCGGTTTAAGATTAAACCATTTCAGTGACTCATACTGAGCTAAGGTGCTTTGAGTTTTTTTAAAACTATTTCCTACTCTTACTTTCTTCCTTTTTAGGTTTTCTTCCTCTATTTTCCCATATACACAAGAACATAAAGACTGGCCATACCAAGTACTGTAAAGCTCAGTCTATCCCAATACTCTTATCCTAGCAGTGGCAAAAAGTAGCTACCATGGGAAAGCCTAAGAACAAGGTAAGACTCTCCAATACTTCTGAGAACATTCCTGGTCAGCAACCATTTGCTTCTCAGGGACTTCTTGAATTAAGAATGTTTTACATAGACAGTGTCCCTGAAAGGACTGTAAGGGTTGAGATATCAAAATTTAACATTGTAATTCAGGTCAGTAAGTGTCTTTAATTCAAAGTTTTGAACTGATACAGCTTGTAATATCCTCAGTTTGACCCTTCACACATTTTACCATAAACAATGTCTTCAGCAAAGTTTGCAGACATACCCGGTCTTCCAAATCATTAATAACCAACCAAAATAGTAATATAAGAACTAAACAAGCTGTTCAAGCAATGCAGTCAGTTTTGGAAGGAGCTTAAAGACTAGCACCAAGAGAGAAGGAAAATAAATAAATAAATTAAAGGTCTGATTTGCCCACTAAATAACCTACCGCTCAAGAGCCTCCTCAATTTCATTTGCACATTTTAATTCTAGGGGGAAAATAATCAAAGTGCTCATTTATATACATGAAATCTGCATGGCATATAAGCCTAGGACAACCTACAACCAAAAAAAACTGCTAAAAGCAAAAGTAGAAAGAACACTGGATGTACTTACGGAACTTTATGTAGTCTTTATCCCCTTTAATAGTCAATGGTACTTCTGCACAGGTTGAGCGATACAGGGTGTATTTCTTTCCCTTTTTCCCTGAGAAAAGCACTTTCTTTGGTAGTATACTATTTTGTCTCTAGAAACAGTCACAAGAAAGCTCACAAACTCACAAGTTTCAGATATTTCTAGTTTCTGTTTCTCCCTCCTAATCAAAGTATCAAGAAAAACAGATATTTTTTCTATGCCCATTAAGTCTTTCAGATAAAAAAGAAATAATAATAAAGAAAATTAATAAAGAATAATTAGAGTTATTACAGAATAACTAATAATGAAAAAGAAAAGAGAAGGGATTGCTATCAATTATGAAGAGGCAAAAAAAACCCCCACAAAAAACGAAAACATGCTTTTTACCTGGAGAAACACACACGTCAAACACCTACAGCAAAGAAGCCTAGGAACATCTGTGCAGAAAGCATTATTCTATCACCACAGATCCTGAAGGAATTAATGCTGCCCTTGCCCATTCTGGAGTGGACCTTCCAAAATGGTTGCAATATCATAGATGACTAAGGGAAAAAACACAAATAGGAGCCATGGCAATAACGCCTCCTTAGTCTAAACTAGAAACCACAAGACACATTAGAAATCCTAGGATAAAGATTTGTTTTTCTGTATAATGAGAACAATTTCCTCAAGGGGGAGAAAAAAAAAAAGTAATCAGTAAATAAGAAATGTTAAAATATATTTAGGTATGCCTTGCAGAATCACCTTGTTGACTCTGTTTCATGAACTCCATAAAGATTTGTCAAAATAACAGTTCCTGCCCAGTGCTTTCTTCCAAATCTGTTTTAGAACAGACTAGAATACTCCAGTTGGAAGGGACCTACAACAATCTTCTAGTCCAACTGCCTAACCACTCCAGGGCAGACCAAAAGTTAAAACATGTTATTACGGGCATTGTCCAAATGCCTCAAACACTGACAGGCTTGGAGACCCCCTCTCCAAGAAGCCTCTTCCAGTGTTCCAGCACTGTCGGTAAAGAAATGCTTCCTCATGTTGAGTCTTTTGTACTATGTTTAGTGTCAAAACATCTCATACGTATAAGTCAGATACTCCAAGATTCACTGATCTAGCTACCAGTGGTGGCTAAACTGAAGACATGACAGTCTCTGTTGCTTTGTACGCTCTCACATACCCAATGCATTATATTATGTTGACAAAAATTGACCTACATTAAAAAGTAACATTTACTCATCTTGTTCACACATTACTTTTGCTTCAAATTTGAGTTTATTTTAACAATCAATATCTGAATGTCCTGCTCAGTAACATTTTTTTGTTTTAAATTTAACCCTTTGTTAATCCAACTGCTAAGCACAGGTAAATACAATTCCACCCCCCCCACACCCCCCCCGTCAGAAATGACAGAATTCTGGCACTGAAGAACAGAGCACAGTAACTACAGAACTGAATAGTTTAAGAACTCTTTCTCTAGTTTCAAAAACAAAACAACACAAATGTGTTCCTATGACTGGAAAAATACTTATTTACACATTGCTTTCAACAGCTCTGAAAACCTTAATGATAAAAATGTGGTTTACTTCAGATGAATTTGTCAGAGTCTCTCCAGGTGCTAAGGTTTTATGTGTCTCCATCTTTAGATTACATTAAAGCACATGTAAAGATTCCTTGGCTGTGAAATAAAGCACGCAGCAATTTGAAAAGACAAGACTTAGTTACCCATGCAAAAGTATTTAATTTTTAGAAAACGCACATTTTCAATATATTATATTCTCATATAAGCACATAGTACTTCTCTCACAGTACACTTATATCACTCTATGGGAAGAGGAGCTGTCCCTAGTTCATTAAACAGTTCGTTAAATGCATGCTTTTTTGTTTTCCTCACTTAATGCTGGGCCCACGTGCCTTTTTCAAAGATCCTAAAAAAAAAAAAAAAAAGGCAAGCTGAATCTCCTTAAGCAGAATCTCCTTATTTTTTACTGTGCAGAACAGTATCCATTCTAATACTAATTGTAACATAACTGTATTACATCCTAGTAGTCACTGTCCCTCAGCCTTAACTCATATTACTGGACTTGCAATGGTCAGTTCTAGGTAAGACAACGTATGATCCAAAGAGCCTACTTGAGTGAAGAGTCCACTTGACTTCTTGCAGAGTAATTTCACAAACAACTTTTCAGTTGTAGTGCCAGCTTAAGTAGTCACCTTTCCCTAGCTATTTACTCTCTCCTTCTGTATTGTCAGAACACAATAAAAAGCAAGCTATTAGCCTCCAGATCTCTAGATTCAAAATGCCCTGGACCTAAAAGCAGATTAGACAATTTCTCATCATAGTATCTTCTTGTCAAGATAAGTGGTTCTCTTAGGAAAAGCTCACAGGTGAGAAAATGCTGGCTCTCCTGACTAAAAGGCAATTAGGATGACCTCTTCCTTTCTGCTTAGATTGTCTCCAGTCTTTGGTGCACGACTGGAAAGAAAGCAAACATATCTCTGATATGCAAGCTTAACAAAACATCCACAATATCTCTTCATAACCTTTGGAGAAGTAATTGACTGTTCTGGTTAGCAAGAAGATGAAGAAATAACATGCAGCCAGCCTCCCAGTAACTTGTATTGTCAACTTAAACATCTATTAGTTCAGAAGCCGTTCTCCTAAGAGAAAAAGAAAGAGAGAAGCAATGACAAGGGTTAGACTAGCAGTGCTTCCATGAGTTTTATGACAACCCACAGAAAGTCTTCTCTAGCTAGATGTACTCAAACAGTTTTAGGATGAAACCTCTATTAGAACTGCTGACTTCTCCTGCGGGTTAAAAAACCCAAAGGAATTGCCAAGTTTATTTACTGACACATAGCAGTAGTTTTGCAGCAATTCTGTGGAAACAGTCAGAAAGTACTGAATTATGAAAACACACTCCTGCAGATGAAGCAGACCTGAACACAATCTTGGGCTGTTCCAGCTTGAATTTAAAAAGTCCACTTAGAAATATCACAAACTGGTTGAACGCTGCTTCAGTACCAACCCAATTATTATTTGAAACCAACAGAACGAACCATCTACATTTAAGTTTCTAAGGCTGGGCAGGTAAACAGTCTCTGGCTCTGAGCTACGGGTGACCTATCCTGGAAAACGACACTAAGGATTGCTGGTGATCAAAAGACCCATTCAATCTATCTAGTGTCAACTCACCGGTCCTTTCTGGCTACTTTCACCTAGCCCATCCAAATCCATGGATATCCTGTCCTATTTCACATCTGATTTCTTTAGGAATGTATAGTTAATTAATACAGTGTTTCATTAAAGTACAGCAATATATAAAACATTCAGATTGGGTTTGCACAGTTTTTCTGAAACAACTCTTTAAAAAGGTATACATCAACATAGTCACTTAGAAAGCAAACATATACCATCAATATAATACTCCTCATCCCTTCTCAGCCATTGCAGGGGTGTTAGTGGGAGAGGCACTGCTTAGATGGGCAGAGAAAGAAAGAAAAGGAGGAAAATACTACTACAAGAAGTTTTCATAATAATACGTTTAAAGTTGTTACACACTTCCTAGTACCTAGCCTTTTTCCTGTTGTCATGCTTTCCTCTACACCACCCTTCTGAGGCCTCAGATCGCTGGCAGGAACTGTGGGAGGGTATTACAGTGAGCCACCCGCCAGCAGCATGAAGCTTACAGTGGTGGCCGGGTGGAGCAGGTGGTCTCAGGAGGAGTATGATGTTGATAGCTTCTTCCTCCTCAATCTGAGGCTCCCCACATGGGCTATTTTTCTAACACGCTCTTAAATCTTGCTTTATTGGTCTGCAACTCCATTTTACATCCAAATTTATTGTATATGCTGGAGACTTGCACTTTCATCTCTCTTGGCTTTGCCCAGCTCCCAGCCTGCACTTCTTTACCAACCACTGGTGACCTCTTTACAGCACTGGGGTCCCCAGTGGCATCCTGAGTCCCCTCTTTTCAGCCTCTGCTCCTCCACCCTGCACCCTGTGTTCCCACTTGCAAGGCCTCTGCTATCACACGACACCGATGCTCCTCCACACTGCACTGTTCTTTGAGAGTCACAAATAGGTCATGCTACACAGAATAACTACTATTACCTGTAAAGAAATAATGTTATACCACACAACTACACAAAGACAAGCCAAAGTGAAACTAACTAAGAGCAGTAACCACTTGGTCATGAGAAAAAAAAAAACAACTGGGTTTGGGTTTGCAGCTAAGCAAATCTAAGCAAAGCTCCATGTAGGAAAAGATAAGCTTAGAGAAAACTTGACAAGTCCTAAGAGTTGCATAGATCGTGCAAAACCTGGGGCCTGTTCCTAGCAACTGCAAGACCGAATTTACACGGCCACAGATCTGCCTTAAATTCTAGGTGTCATATGTCTGCATGCTTAAAATTCAAACAATATAGACACGTAGGTAAAAAACAAACTGAGCAGGCTACCACAAACGCATCTCTATTATGATTTTGAAAGACAGTCACCTGTCTGTATTTTTTCTTCCTATACACTTGTTTTTCTCAGCTGAAGCATACATAAGCACTCCACAGACTTTTCATGCAACCTGGACACACATACACAAAGAATGCAGGAAAATGAAAACTAGACTTAAAATCAGGATTAATTTTGTATTCTGTATTTTGTACTATACAGAGTTACAACCTCAAATACTTTATTATAGAATCATAGAATGCTTAGGGTTGGAAGGGACCCTCAAGGATCATCTAGTCCAACCCCCCTGCAAGAAGCAGGGACATCCCCAACCAGATCAGGTTGCTCAGAGCCTCATCCAGCCTGGCCTTGAACATTTCCAGGAATGGGGCTTCCACCACCTCTCTGGGCAACCTGTTCCAGTGTTCTACAACTCGCATTGTAAAATAATTTTTTCCTTATATCTAATGTAAATCTACCTCCCTCTATTTTGAAACCATTACCCCAGTCCTGTCCAGGCCCTACTGAACAGCCTCTCCCCATCTTTCCTGTAGGCCCCCTTGAGGTACTGGAAGACCACTATCAGGTGGCTCCAGAACTGGACATAGTACTCCAGGTGGGATCTCACCAGAGCAGAGTAGAGGGGCAGAATCACCTCCCTCGACCTGCTGGCCACACTCCTCTTGATGCAGCCCAGAATGCTGTTGGCCCTCTGGGCTGCAAGGGCACACTGCTGGCTCATGTCAAGCTTCTCGAATGGATCTCTCTTATCATTGCACCTTTCTGTGATAGGGATCTCTAACAAATTATTAATATTTAAAAAAAAAAAAAAAAAAAACAAAAAAACCCCCACCAAAACAAAACAGGAGGAAAACAAGCTAGCTAGAGAGAAGCAGTCTTGCCAGAAACCTATGCCTAGGACAATAAAAGATATAATTAAACATACTGTTGGGTAATGGAACCACTAGAAAGTGGCTGGTTAAGACTTTCAGACTGCCGAACAAAAGGAAAGGCAAAAATTCTGAAGTAGTACATTTTGTTCCTCTGTGCAAGAAACTTGAAATTAAATTATCTTCATTGCTGAGAACAGGAGTTGCTTAATTCCATTCAGTCCATTCATTAACATTAGATTTCTGTACAAGTTGTGAAGCAGCAAAGAACTGATCCAAACCAGGCATGGGCAACCAATTGTATTTCTGTTGAATTAACCATGATAAGGAGTTTATGCTGCCTTCACGCACATTATGCCTGGTGTGGGAATGCAGCCAGCATAGAGCCTACCCCACATAAACCCTGAATGATGAGACAGACTGCCTGATCCAGCATAAAGCCTAGCAGAGTAATATTGTCATAATAAACTTTCTGAATTAGCAAAGTGACTCTGTACTGTGTCAATATTTGACACCGACCAGTTGGAGAGGGTCCAGAGGAGGCCACGAAGATGATAAGAGGGAGCACCTTTCCTATGAAGACAGGCTGTGAGAGTTGGGGCTGTTCAGCCTGGAGAAGAGGAGACTGCAGGGAGACCTGATAGCGGTCTTCCAGTACCTAAAGGGGGCCTATAGGAAAGATGGGGAGAGGCTGTTCAGTAGGGCCTGCTGTGATAGGACAAGGGGTAATGGTTTTAAAATAGAGGAAGGTAGATTTAGACTGGATATTAGGAAAAAATTTTTTCACAATGTGAGTTGTAGAACACTGGAACAGGTTGCCCAGAGAGGTGGTGGATGCCCCATCCCTGAAAACATTCAAGGCCAGGTTGGATGAGGCTCTGAGCAACCTGATCTGGTTGGAGATGTCCCTGCTCCTTGCAAGGGAGTTGGACTAGACCCTTGAGGGTCCCTTCCAACCCTAACCATTCTATGATTCTAATATTTTACCACACTTACCATCTTTCAGATAATCATGGCATCTTTGATAAACTACTAGAAGTCAAAGTGATCAAACTACAGCTTCACTTTCCTCAAGAGGATCTCAAGAGGATAATTCTTATTGGTAACTCCTCATTCAGTAAGTAAACAAACATTAACATGAGGCATAATTAAACTCTTGGTCTTTCTTGCAAGATAAAGTCTCACAAAGGCTGTCACTCAATCAGGAGACTACAGAAAAAAAAAAAAACAAACAACAATAACAACAACAAAAAACTTAGGTCAGTCCACAGAGGAACCATGGGGAGCAGAAATCATAATTTTACAGATCACAACAAAAAGTTAAAAAATTGAGAGCCTATTGAACTATATTGAACTTTGGATGTTCACACTCAGCACAAACTTCAAGAACAAAAGTAGATGATGGTTAACATGAATCTTGGCATTAAACACACTGGTGCAGTCAACAAGGTAGTAACTGCACTGATAGTAGGGAAGATGGAAACAGAATATGAAGTTTTTCCAAGATTTACCTACACTGGAATCAGTGAAGACGACTGAGATGAAGGATGACAAACACCTGGCCTGAGGCTTACCTCAGGCTCACATGGGACCACAAGTTTACACACACAGCTGGTAAGTGAAGACTCACATCTAGGCACAGATCTACAATCCATATGCAGTGCAAATACCCCTCTAGAGGAAAAGGAGTCTTTGGGCTGGAAAACAGTAGTGGAGTAAAAGATAAAGAGCAGCCTATGTTCTCTCTTCCACACCGGCTGGGGGGCCAAGATCCTGATCCTTTATCACAGGACAATCATGCAAAATTATGCCAGGCTGCAGCAAATAAAGATCACCTAGCAGGTGACAGAGAAATTTTTATCAGACCACGGATGCCTTCTGGGGCATGTGATGGAAGGAGCTACAGGATGCAGAGGGAGATGGCTACTAGAACAATTGATCCAGACAATAGTGGACTATTACCAACACAAGAGGATCCTCTGGGATGACACATTTAAGTTGTTCTGCCACATTACAGCTGGCCCTCGAGCCAAAGAATACAGATTCCTGATAAGGAAAAACTCAGAGGTGTGGAAATTTGCATCTTAGAAGAATTAGAAAAGAATCGTGAACTTTGTTTGATAGGCACTGAGTAGTAATAACTAGAAAGAATTAAATTTCTTGCTTTTCTAGCATTTGTAAAATTACAGCCAATGCTGACATTCAATAAGCCAAGGGAATAATATGAAAAGTTTTTAGTCATAAAGAAACCCCACAGAAAGCACCACCTGATACGCAAAACATTTGTGGATTTTATAATTTTCATAGACAGTGAGATGCACTTCTCCTAAAAGCTACCTGACGTGCCCCTGAAGCTAAAACAGACTGGGCTGCAGAATAAGAAGTAGCGCAACGCCATCTGCATAGTACTGGAACCTGGCTAATTTGGTAACATTGACACTATGGGCACGCAGGGCAAATTAACCGGGGAAGTGCTGCCAGACGAACCATATAGAATGAAAAACCAAGTGAATAGAAGCTGTATCCTTACTGAATAAGAAGAAAGAAAGGGGAAGGGGGGAGAAGAAAAAAAAAAAAAAAAAAAAAAAAAAAAAAAAAAAAAAAAAAAAAAAAAAAAAAAAAAAATAAAAAAAAAAAACACCAAT
>WHYT01016110.1:252565-337352 GCA_009806455.1 Tetrax tetrax
CCATGGCCAAATAAACGTCGAGGAACAACACGCATACACTAGGTTTTGTGCTACAGCTTGGCTTTTTTTTTTTTTTTTTTTTAATAATGTATCAGCAGCAGCGTTACCATAAAACGTGACGAAGTAACACGCCCGGTTTCGTAACACTTTTGCAAAAAAGCCTCAAGCAACCCACGAAGGGATTATTCCGGATGGGCGTTTTCCCCGTCCCCACCCTTGGCACTCCGGACAGCTCCCAAAGTTCGGTCCCCGCCGGGGAACCGCGCTGCCCCGAGCCGAGCCGGCTCCCGCTCCCGCTCCCCGCCGCAGCGGCCCGGGGTAGGGTGGTGGGGGGCAACCGCCCCTTTCGGCAGAGCCCAGGACGCGGTGGACCGGCCGCGGGCTGCTCCCAGCCTCTGCCCGAGGATGAGGACCCGCAACTTCCCGGTGCCGGGCAGGCTCTCCCGGGGCGGGGGGAAAGCGGCTCGCATGTGACGGGCGGACAGCCCCGCGCCCGGCCGCTGCCCCTCCCCGCCGCCAAGCCCGGGGAGACGGGGGTCCCTGCCCCGGCCGGGACCTGCCCGCTCGCCTCTCCGCACCCTCCGACGTCCCGGGGCCAGCGGGCAGAGCGGCCCCCAGGAGCCGCCGCCGTACCTGCAGGACACGGAGAGCTCCACCTTGGTGGCCGGGATGCTGGAGCTGAGCACGTTAAAATACCCCACGGACGCCATGTTCGGAAACCCACCACTTCTGCCCGGCTCCTGCCGCCCCGCCGCCTTCTCCAGCCCGAACACGGGGCAGCGCCGGGAGGGCGGGGCGGAGGCGGTGCTGGCCGGATTCCCCCCCCCCCCTCCGCCGTCAGCGCGGAGCCCCGGCCCGCGGGCTGGCACCGCCGGCGGAGCGGGAGCGGGAGCGGGGCGGTGACGTCACCGCGAGCGGGAGCCGCGCGTGACTCCCCCAGCCCGGGGTGCCCGACGGCCGCTGTCAGGGGCGGGCGGCCCGCGGCGGAGCGGCAGCGCCCGGCGGCGGGGGGGTGGGGACGGTTCGTCGCCGTCCGAAGGGACGCAGCGCACCCGCCGCCGACCTGCCCTGCCGTGTCCTGCCCTGCCGGCGTACCGGAGCCCCCGGAGGGGAAACGGCACCGGGGTCAGCCCGACCCCACAGGGTGCGGGGCGGGAAGGGCCCCGGTGGAAGCTGGCCCGTGGGGCGGTCCCGGGCGTTCTCACTGCCGCGCCTCCCCCTCGGCCCCTGCACAGGAACTCCCGTCCCGCCCCGCAGGCTGGCCGGGGAAAGCCCTCCTTCCCCGTTTGTGAGCGAGCGACCCTCGAGCAACTCCCGGCCTCCACGGGAGACAGGGCGGGCGGGCGGCGCCCCGGCCGGTAGCGTCCCAAACTTCAGCGGCCCCGCGGTGCGGCCGGCTCCTTCTCCCGGGCCCCGCGGGAAAACGCAGCCCCGCAGCCGCCGCCAGGACGGGGAGCGGCGGCCCCGCTGCCAGGCCCGCGCCGCCAGGGGGCGCGGCAGAGGGGCCGGCGGCGGGAGGGGGCGGGGCGCAGGGCGCGCGGTTCCAGACAAACGTGGAAACTGCGACACGCGTGTTGGCGGGGCCTTGTGGGGACAGGAGACGGGAAGGAAAAGACGTGGTTTTGCCTTGGACGTTATATGCAGTACGTAACATCTTGAAAAATGGGAGTTTCACTCTCTCACCTTTGTGCAGGCCCTTACCTTTTTTTAAAGGCCACTAATCCAGCCACCCTGAACCTGCTCATAATAATTCACAGTAATCTTAGAATTTTCATCATCTTATTGCTCATGTATTGATCATGGCATCTAAGGAGCCCCCAATATTCATTTCTCATCATAGCAGCATGAGGAGAGGAGGCGCTACCAGCCTCGTGTCACAGACGGGAAGGCCGTGTCTGCGGTCGCACAGGAGGGCAGTGGGACAGGCCAAAGATCGTAGGATGTTGCCCCGAATCACGTACACAAATCCTCTACTGCTCTGTTTATGGTTCTAAGCATAGAAACAATGGAGTTTAACGTGTTTATTTATATAAGGCAAGTGTAACTCTAAAGCCAAAAACCTTGGCAGAGTACATGCGTATTTTAATTTCATTTCTAAATTCTTGTTGGTGTAATTCAGGTTCCATGCATGATTTAAGGTAATACATCAAAATAATGGCAGAGAGAGAACAGGAATGTAGACACCAGGTTAGCTCCTCGCCAACGAATTAAGCAGTGGGAATACAGAAGACAGTAACATTACTTACAGGATGTACACTCCCTGTGCGCAGCACAGTCAGGAACGTGTGACTTCAGTGGCAGAAACTCAAGGAAGATATCGCTGATATTTTTATTCATAATGTCTAACTTCACACCCAACTTCTAATCTTCTGCCTCTTTTCAGGAAAGTATCATCTGAATTTTCTTTCTTATCTTTCTCTTATGCAGTTGTTAACACAAAGCAATTTCTCATCAGGTAGCACCAAAGTATTTCCTCTTAAACCGGCTTGTTTGAAGTTTTTGGTACAGCTGAGAAATCACGTATCTTCACAAGTATTCTAGGTGTGGCTGCAGGCAGCCAAACCAGTAAGCCTACAGCTGAAATTGCTAAAAAAAACCAAACCAAAGACAAGCTTAGCTCACTGTTATCTTTGTTGTCTGTGTGAAGGAGTGGGTGAAGGACCACTGCTGTCTGGAGAGGCTAATACTGAGTACAAATAGGGTACTAGACTAAAAACTAAATAACAGTTTGTTTTTTTTTTTAAAAAAAAAAACAAACTCTTTTTCAGCATTATAAGACTGTTCCTTCCTCTTTTATAATCTACTGTAAGAAGCTAAACATAATCAGTGGATCCCACAGGGTGTGGCATTAACAAGTTAAAATACAGCTATATATACCTATTATAATAACTATAGGCATGGGTAGCTCAAAAGTATATCACCTAAGCATGATATGATCTTATATTCTTCCCTACTGATCCACTTTAGATCACTGCTTTGGGTTAGGTGGGCGTTTGGTCATTTTGATATTATTTGATCTTAATGTTTTATTTTGCTTAGAAAAATGGAAATAGTTGGTTATTGGTGATTCCATAAAAAGACCATCCTATGAAAATAATGGAGGAGTTAAGAAAATTCAAGTCTTCTGTGTTGCTGGGGAGATGCCCATTTTCTCTCATCATGTTTGTAAAGGCACGACTATTTTGTCTTCTAATGTTTCGGCTTAGAGGAAGTACATAGTTGTCAAGCACTGAGAGTGATTTATATGGCAAAGAAACTAAAAACTAAAATGAGGGACAGTTAAAAGATATGCACCAATGGGGCTAAAGATACATTATTATAATTCCAGAGAGGCACCTTGTATTTGCTCATTCTTAAATGGCACTGGACTGGCAATGGGGACTGGAACAATGCCTACGTATTAGGACAGTCTCTGGAATTTACGTACAGAATAGCTCTCAGATTACAGTGCAAAAGAAGCATCAGGGCTGTGTGTTGTATATGCTGTGCTGACATTTGAATGAGATCATTGACTCTCTGAAAATTTTACAGTGGGAAGCGGGACATATTTTCCTCACTTTCTTTTGTGATTGTTACTTTATTATTGCTAGCCGTTGCTAATTAACAGGTATCTACATAACTTGTTTCAATATGTGCAACCTAGTTTAAGGAATGAGGGATGCACTTGCAGTAATTACAGCATAAACTATGAACAGACTACAGATTCCAGAGTAGCTGTAGTGTGTAGCACTGAATGCTTTAAAACATCACTGCTTCCAGGTTTCAGCAGTGTAATTGAACCCGAATGCCACAGGATGCAAACATTGATTGCTCCCCTCGCGCCTCAGCTTTCTGCCTCATGGATCATTAATTGGACATCTCAAGAAAAGAAGTTTCATGATTCAATCTTTGCACTCCTAAAAAAACCCCCACACAAAGCCAACACAAACTATTCTGTAGGAAGTTAAGGAACTGGAAATGGCATCTGTTCTTCTGCAGATGTGAAAGAATATGTGGATGAGTATAGGAGTGATCTTAAAAGTGAGCTTCAGCATTACTGGAACAAAACAACTGTGACCATAACACAATACCGTTTTAATGACAACCAAAATACTGCTTACAAAATCTGGATTTGTGATGAACACACCATATTCCCTGGTTCTTCCTCATGTATTTGTCCAGTAATTATCTTAACATCCAGTAAATACCATCTTTTTATCCTAGCTGCTGTCAAACTGTTTCTTTCAAGAGCCTGAAGAATGAAGTGACCTTAGCCATAACTTGGTCCTTTCTGATAGCTGAGCATAGCATTGAAATGATGACAATATCCTAATACACACTACCGTTTTGAGAACTGTTGTAACTTTCTTTCCTGCCTTTGATTACTGTACCTAGCTTCCTCTGTCTTTGCAACTGCTGATTATTTCAATCCATTGACCAAAGACAAGGCATTTAGCATTTGCCAGGGCGAGTGGAAACATCAGTTCCACCATCATTACTGGAAGCATCAGCAAGCAGTGTGGCTGAATCTAGACCATTGAAAAATGGCTTTTAAAAACTATCCATGATACAACATGCTGATGGATACGTTTAGGGCCTTTATTCTTCTAGTATGAATTATCTCCTATAACTCCATGATTTTGTGACCTTTCAAAACACACACATACTGATGAAGCTCTGTTTTTGTGACAGCGAAGTCTAAAGGAGGTGTCTGACTCAGAGGTTAGGCATACAGAAGAACTCCCCGCTCCTTCAAGGTTTTCACTTTAAATACTAGTTTTTCAAAGGCTTATGTCTGCAGTCTCACAGGTGTCAAGGAGAATATATTCTTCAGGAAAAAGTATCTAGGCCTGTATTTCAAAGCCTTTGAAACATATCCTTACTGTCTGCAGGAGAAAAGAGCACCTTGTCACCATGGCATAAGCTTGGGGAAGTTAGTGAGTCATCAGTGCAGAGACAGTTAATGATTTCACCATTTCTCTACCACGACAGAGTTAGTAATTCATTTGTTTGTATACCTCTCTACTGATTCCATGCAGAATAAAATCACGAAGTATAAATACCACTTTTCCTCTTCAAAGACACAAAGGATAGCTATCCAACAAATATTCACATCTCACTGTATAATCTACACCAGAACTGGCTGTCTTATCTAACAAAGAACTAGAAAAAGTTTCCTGGATTATTTCAAGCTTTATTCCAGTTTGATCCAGGCAGAAGAGATAGAGCAGCAGCAACACAACCATAAGGCTCCTTCCTTCCACATCCAAGGGAAATCATTCATCCATAGGATCAGCACAGCCATTCCAGGTTAAGTAGTGGTAGCGTCAGTCCGAGTCACAGTTTTCAGTTTGTTCAAGAGCTCTTCAAAATGGCAAAGACCCCTGAAGCACTCTCCGAGTGAAGCATTCTCAGGAATTTTAGATCCCCTGAGCACTTTTTCTGGCTCTTGTCTCAGACGGAAGCGTGCAGCATAGATCTCAAGTTCTAAGCATGTGATTTGGGAATATTTTTAGTACGAATTTTTAGAGGTTAATGGTCAGATTACAGTTCATATTTCATTTTAAAGGACAAGGAATCAAACTGATTAGCTCTTTTTGAATGAATACTACTCATACACCTTCAACTGTGCCATAGGCCAGACTGATTTCATTTCTGGACAGGTTGCCATAAAAATGTAAGGATGCATTTAAAGCCATTTTTCTAGAAAGACAACTCATGACTAGCTCATGGCAACGATTTCAGGTGCTTAGTATGGCAGCAAGGGTGGTGACAAAAAGATGGTCTGCATACAATTTATCTTGACAAGTCTAAGTAACAATCAAGGGTTTTCCTTTCAATGAACATAACATCAGACAGCCCCAAAATGAAACCTCAATGTGTTCATCACAAGATCAGCTGAGCGCTTGAGGAGAAAGCATTTTCATTTCAGAAGAGGAAATCTACTTCTTCCTCTTCAGTCATTTCCCTTGTTCTCGGACTACTCTTGACAATTGGAATTATTTTTTTTCTATCCGTCCCTGCCACACCCACTCACCTCTAGGCCTATTTTTAAGAAATATCATCTGATTTGCAGAAAATATGTGAGTGTTACAAATCTTTTAGCAGTAATATACTTCGCAGTTTCTTTCTCTGCCTCATCTCTACCCACATCTTCTCCCTCAGTTTTTTTCCAGAGTGTTCATAAAATCACTGCCACTATGAGGAACACATCTTTGGAGGCATAGTCTTTGAATGTAAAAATTGCTTTGAGAATTGGCTAATGCAGAAGAAATTAGCACACTCAATCTCTACAGCTAATAGGTATGTTCTCCAGTTATTTTCTTCATTGCAACGAAAGTCAAACTCAGTTCTTTTAGGAAAAAAATTATTACAGCAATTCTGAACCCAAGAGTGGCAATACCCACACTGCTACATTTGAGCCATCCTTCTCGATCAGTCAAGTTGTGCCTTTCGTCCCTCATGCACATGACTCCATGTGTTTCCCAATACTGTAGAGGAGACATTGGCTCCCACTGTTTTGCGCATGGAATAAATCAGTGTCTCTGCCAAAATAGGTACAGATTTAATCTTTGACAGTAGACTCCAGCACCAGTGAGCACCAATTGCTGACCAGTTACCTACCTGTAAATATTTGGATAAATATGTACATGGTGGGAGGGTGGTGACCTGGACTAGTCTGGGTAAGTGTTGAATCCACTGCCTGTCAATAGTCACACACTCAAACTCACGTAAATATTTAATCTAGATGATATATCAGGTTCACGTGTCATTTCAGCTTCCTAGAAGGATCCTGGTGGAGTCAAGGTAACTCTGAATATTCTAGATAGCCAGCAAGAAGCAAACCCAAACTTTTCTGTCAATTGCTTTTTAACAGTTTCATTCAGAAATTTCTCAGTGTAAGCCAAGATAGCAGAATTGTAAAAAACCTGTCACCACATGTGCCCATACCATGTCTATTGCTTCAACATTTTGGAAAAAAAAGTGGTGGGTGTTTTTGTATTCCTTCAAAGATAAATGAAATCTCAGCATGTTGCCAGGTTCCCTTCAGGTACTATTTTTCATGCAGTCAGGCTTACAGTGAAGCTATGTCCCAAATTAATTTTGAAAGCTGTGTTTGATTTTTATGTTAATTATTTAATTCACTTCTTGATTCTTTTTTTCCGAAGATTATACTTGTTTTGTGGAAGGAACCAACAAATGCCCTTTGGGCATAAAGAGAACATGGCTCTACTTTCATAGGGGGAAAACTTCACGGCTTCTTAGGGCTCTCTGTCGTATTTGATAACCCACTGTTAAGTATGGAACCAGAAAGTGCAAGCCTCTCCTGCACAATGGGGTCCTGTTGTCTGAATTCTGGGAAGAGAAGGAATTGCATCTGGAAAAATTTGTGAAATCGTGAGATGATATAAAACATCCTCTATTTTCCAGCTGGAAGACTTTCTGAGTGGATCACAGACCCTATCAGTACCATCTATGATGTTGATTTGGCTTCTGCAATTGATTTTATGTCTTAGCCTACAGGCTGTTGCCTCAGGCAACTGTAGCACTAAGAATACTATTAAAAACCTCCACTCCCACAATTATCAATTGTTATTCCGCGATAGAAGATTTAAGGTCAGATGCTCAGTCTGGCAAAGCAGACTTTAATCTGTTAAATCACTTTGACTTTCACCTCCAGGAAAGGCCTCCAGCAGTAAAGTCCTTTTGCTTAGATACTCAAAGAAAGTTTATCACTTTAGAGTAAATGTAATTTTGTGAGCCACTGGTATAGATGGGTTCTACAGAGCCCATAGTTTTCTCCCCGTGCACAGACACCAGGTTTCTGGGCAGGGGAGGTGGTCTGGGTTGCTCTGCCCCTCGCTATCGACTGGAAGCCTGGCTGTTCCTGGGAGGCCTCTGCTGCAAAAGTGAGGTCCTTGTGCACAAGAGGTTTCAAAGAATTACAGTTACTGCATGGCAAAGTCATGTTTTTCTGCCCATTTACCAGAAGCAAGCTCCAAAGTGAATACACTAACTCTCTGAGAAGCTGATTTTAATCACTCGTAACTCATTCATGTCTATTAACTAAATTTCCCAACTTTACAGCTTTTATTTTGATCGCTTTTTATAATGACAATTATAGACCCAGTTACCAAACCTTAATTTCTTATATAGATTGATTTTGCCTTATTAATGAACTATCAAAAAGGCAGTGTGACTTACAGTAATGACATTTAGCAACTCACTAAAATATCAAGAGAAGAAATGAGAACTTCAGAGAATTGTCTCTTTCTTTCATGGAAACAGAAAAGCACCTCAGATGGGAAAGTGAATTTAAAAAAAAAATTTCTTCTTTTTCCATCCTCATTTATTCCATCATTCATGAATTTTAATTTTATATGATTGTCCATGACATTAAAATACCTTAAACAAACAGTTGACAGCATGTGGATTGTCTTCCAGGAATACTGTCCATCAGATTTTCTTCATTTCATGGCAACATTCAAACAATTAGGCTTTTAATGAGGCTGAAAATTTGTAGCCCAAATAAAGTAATGAGTTTGACTATCTTCCAGAATGTCTGTGGCACTAATGCAGGAATGCGTTTAACCATATGCTTGAATTCACAACTATGGCTGCCTGACTTAAGTGAGGTGTAAGCCCCCACATAACATTTTCTGAGCTTGGAGGATTTGTTGTACTGTTTCGTTGTCTGTGTGAAAAGTATGGGTATGATAGTTCTGTTTCCTCACATGTCATTCTACTTTCTCAATGTACTTATTCATATCCACAAGTTATTCAAACGAGACCTGATCCATTACTTATTTTCCTTTTTAAAATACCACTTAGAATTGCACAATATTTCTCAAATGGGAGGAAAGTTAAATTCTGTTACTTAACAGAATATGAAGGATTAAACTGCATCAGTATCACAGTCCGAACTGTGCTGATGGCTGTCAGGACTTCTAATTCTGTATCTGCAATACAGGAGAACCTTTTGTTTCCTCTTCTTTTCAGAAACATCTTGCATCCTGATAAAAATATTTCTTTTTTTTTTCCTAAAGTGACTTCATACACATTTATCCAACTGTGGAATAAACAGTCATCCTCAAAAATAAAGAACTAATTAGTTTGGGGCGATTGCCAGATACCAGCAGCATACATTCCAGAGACACAGTAGCAAGAATTCTATGAAAATTATCTGACTATTTAGGTAACCATAGCATAGTTGTGTTAAAGTTATTCTGCAAAAAAAGATGCTGGCTAGCTGCCAGCGCAACCAGCATTTGTCAAAGCTGAGAAAGTAACTTCATGAACAGGTTTTTTTTTCGTGTGTGTGAAAAAAAAACCAACCCTCTAAAAATGATAAAACAAATGTAAAGCAAAAGTAAATGGCAGATTTTAAAATAGTCACATGGACTGCATTTTGAATTTCCCTCAGAGATAAACACAAAGCTCCATGGGAAAAAAAAAAATAGATAAGTTATTTGAATAGTGATTCCTCATTTCATATTTACATATTTGATTTAGAATTTAACTATAAACACAAAAATAAATTTTCTAGTTCAGTAGCTTTGAAAATGGTAAATTAATCTTACTTTGTGTGACTTAGAGAAAAATTTTAAAAAGAATGATTCTTAAACATATTGGATATCTAAATCATTGCAGAAAATTAAACAACCTAGGCCAAATTAATCCTTCAAGGAACTCAACAGAACAGAAGTGAACAATGAACTAATTAACCCTCCTGAGTTTAACAGATAATTCAGTACAAATTAATATTGCACTTTAAATATTAACTTCAGGTTCTTAGTCATTTACAGTTTTGGTGTGTCTTTTCATAGTGATATAATTAGCACAGCTATGTGGAGTTATATACTAAATTTAGAAGAAGTTGGATTACAAAATATATTTTTGGTCCCATTTGTATTTTTTCCCAAGAAACATAAATAACCCTTTAAAAGAGCAAGGCATTTAAAAAGTTTATACTTGTAAAAAGTTTCTACTTTTTAAAAGCCTTTTGGAAAAATATTATACACGCTTCAGTATTAATCTTTATAAAGAACAAGCTTGGGCTCCTAACACACGGATAAATTCCTTATACATAATTGCTGAGGATGTACTAATCCTACCCCTCCATCCAGTTTTAGCCTTGCAGCATACCTAATTCCAAGAGCCAGCCCATGAATTAAATACAGAATTAAATTCTTCTGCTACCCAGTGTCTTGTAGACCGGTAATTTTTCTGGCATTATTTGTCTCCTAACAGAAGCACTCTCCTCGGTACCGCCTCGATCCCAGGAGCTGTGCATCAGAAAGGGTCCCTCTCAGCTGTAGCTGAACGGTAACTCAGCATTCCTTCCTCAGCTCCATCAGTAATCTTGAGTTCACCTGCTGCAAGACGAGCCCTTGCCTTGGCTCAGCATTGGCTGAGAAGCCAATCACACCGCAGAAACTCAGTGTGGCAAGGAAATTTTAGGAGTCATGCTTTAAAACTTTATAATTCCTTTTCAAATTAAAACCATGCTTTGCGTAGTTATTCTAGGATTCTAATATTCTAACCTCTGTATTTAGCCTTGTCTTGATAGTCCTTCCAGGTAAAGAATCTTAATGATGCAAACTAGTTATTCTTCATTATTATCTAAAGCTTAGTTTAATCTGACTTTTTAAACTCGGTAACTTTTATTTGGCTTATGGCTGTAGATGTCTGTCCAACTATAAATCTGAAACAAACCTCAAACACAGCTTTGCATCATGTGGCCATCTCAGCACAGTAGCTAACATAGCAGGAAAAGCACTATTTCACATTGTCCACAACATGGAAGCCTGCTGTTTTTAGCAAAGAATAGTAGGATCTTTGAGGTTGGAAATGACCTCCATGTTTCATCTAGTCCTCCGGCTCTGAGCAAGGACATGGACCTGTTGGAGTGAGTCCAGAGGAGGCCACAAAGATGATCAAAGGGCTGGAGCCCCTCTCCTGTGAGGACAGGCTGAGAGAGTTGGGGCTGTTCAGCCTGGAGAAGAGGAGGCTCCAGGGAGACCTGATAGCAGCCTTCCAGTACCTAAAGGGGGCTACAGGAAAGATGGGGAGAGTCTTCAGCAAGGCCTGCAGTGATAGGACAAGGGTAATGGTTTTAAAATAGAAGGAAGTAGATTCAGACTGGACATCAGGAAAAAAAAAATCACAATGAGGGTGGTGAAACATTGGAACAGGTTACCCAGAGAGGTGGTGGATGCCCCATCCCTGGAAACATTCAAGGCCAGGTTGGACGGGGCTCTGAGCAACCTGATCTGGTTGGAGATGTCCCTGCTTCTTGCAGGTGGTTTGAACTAGATGACCTTTACAGGTCCCTTCCAACCCAAGCTATTTTCTAATTCTGTGATTCTAAGTGCAGGGCTTTGCATTTGGCTATGCTGAAGCCCAAGAGGCTCCCGTTGGCCTGGCTCTCCAGGCTGCAGAGCAGATCAGCACTGTAGATGCTGAAGCCCTAGCCCTAATGCTAGCTGTGGTACAGGAGCCTCTCTCAACACAGCAAATCAAGTGGATAAAAGTCTTTATTGGTTACTGTCTGTTGTGGTTTTGCTTAGTGAGGGGGGCCTGTCTCAAACGTAATTGTATTTTTCGTTTCTGGTAGTAGCTTTTCACAGCACAACACAGTATGGTAAATAAATAACCATTAGTCACAGTACAAAAATTAGGTAATTTTTTTTTTCTTTTTAACTAAACCATTTATTTTTATTTCATTCAGAAGAAGTCCAAACCATGGAGAGTGGTAGGATCTCAAATACAGCCTTGTTTTCAGTGTTTCTTAAAGGCTAGTTCTAAATAGCCGCCTTTTCCAGGTGTCTGTATTTATTTTATATATGCTCCATTTAAGAAGTGTGGACTTCTCGCATAGGCTTTACAATTCTTTTTTGGGGCAGAATCCTATAATATGGACACTCCAAGATACAACTTTTAGGTACCAAAGTCCTTTTCTGGACTTGGTACTTAAATTTCTGCCCTAACTAAAGGAACGCAATAAATGTGAAACAACCAGATCACAGCAGAAAGCTGAAGAGTAGTCAGCATACGGTTATTATTAGCAGTTCTCTGAATTCCCTTTGTGCTCTGCACTGTCTTAACACTGGAATTGTTCCTGCCTCAAAGAGATTAAATTAGGCTAAGGTTCAACATGTGGATTTTAAAGATAACTGCAGAGGATGGGCAACAGAGAGCACACAGAAAACAAATAATGCCGGATAATTACTTCTATTGATAAAATCACTGAATGGAGACAATGCAATGCAATACATCTAGATTTTACTAAAGGATTTGATATAATTTCTCACCAAATGATGTGTTGATTAAAAATTAGCACTATACAAAATGAATGCAGCACATGCTTAAAAGCTTGTGACTCACAAAGTGATTCTAGAGAGCACTTATAACGGCGTGTTGCAGGATCAGTTCTGTTCAATGTATTTATCATTTACTGGGAAACTTCACAGATAAAACATATGGAAACCATTAATAAGGAAAAAAGAGTAGTTCTATCAAGTGATTGGAATTTCATGGTAGACTAGGTTCCCAGGAATAATGATGCAATGTACTTAAATGCAAGCACGTGCCTATGAGACGCAAAGATGTAGATGACACACTGATGACATGCTTGAACTTCAGCCAGCAATAAGCACTACACAGCCGCTCGGTCACTCCCCCCAGTGGTGTAGGGCAGAGAATCAGAACAGTAAAAGTGAGAAAACTCCCGGGTTGAGATAAAGACAGCTTAATAGGTAAAGCAAAAGCCGTGCATGCAAGCAAAGCAAAATGAGGAATTCATTCACTACTTCCCATCGGCAGGCAGGTGTTCAGCCATCTTCAGAAAGGCAGGGCTCCATCATGCATAACAGTTACTTGTGGAGACAAACAACGTAACTCTGAACATCACACTCTTCCTTCTTCCTCCCCTAGCTTTATATGCTGAGCATGACATCATACAGTGTGGGGGTCAGCTGTCCCTCTGTGTCCCCTCCCAGCTTCTTGTGCAGCCACATCCTCCTCACTGGTGGGGTGGGGTAAGGAGCAGAAAAGGCCTTGGCTCTATGTAAGGCCTGCTCAGCAGTAACTAAAACATCCCTGTGCTATCAATCAGCACTGTTTTCAGCACAAATCCAAAATATAGCCCCACGCTAGCCAGTATGAAGAAAATTAACTCTATCTGAGTCAAAACCAGCACATACACGTAATATATGGACCTCTGTTTTAGAGAGCAGCATGTCCGGCATGGAACTGGAGACAGGTCGGATAATGGCTGTAAGGAGTTTATAGTGCTGTAGAAGAGGAGAAGGTGAGTTGCAGCCCTTCCCCCAAGCACAGACTGGCCACAAGCAGTGAATGCTGTTCTCAAGGCGCCTTAGGAAATGCAGAACAGGAGTCTGAGTGTCAGTCTGAAACTCAGGGGAATTAAATTAATGCACGTAGGACAGGAACATTTTTCCCCATTGACAAACAACATCTTGCACACATGAGTTTAAATAATAGAAACTTTTAAGCATTGGGTGAGAAACAATTTACAGCAAACAAAAATTATTCCCCCTCAGAATATACTGGCTGCAGTCCTGACCTGGTGCGCCCCGGAGAGCAAAGAAAATATCAGCCACAAGCCTCCTCCTTTAATCATCCCCTGCTTTTCATCATATAATCCACCTGATGCGGAACCGAGCTGTTGTCCCAAGAGACAGAGCTTGGCTGGTACTGTATCAGCTTAACCTGTCAGCACTCTGCTTTGGTATGGAGAAGCCAGAAAGGATCCTGTGCTCTAAGCTGAGCTTAGCAGCCCCCCTTGGCTGCTCACCACCCCCTCACCGCTGGACTGGCTCCTAGCTGCTGCCGCCAGCTGTGCTCTCTGCCAGCTGTGCTCTCTGCCAGCTGTGCTCTGTGCCAGTTGTTCCTGTCAGCTGTGTTTGCTGTCTGCAAGCCGCTCCATGGTGTCGCTAGCAGGCAGAGCGGCTGCTCGGCTCTCTCAGCTGCAGGCTGCTGGGGTGTTCTGCTGGATTATTTCACACAGCAGCGCCTGGGGTGTTCCAGCTCTCAGGGGAGGCTCAGTGGCGCACAGGAACACGGTAAGGTCATCGCCACAGAAAGTAAGAGTCCCCAGATACTGTCTCTTAAAAATCGCTTCGGTCACACTCTCCTTGGATTTTTTTTCGCCAACACTTCCTCCTTCAGCAATTATTCACTAGAAATTTGTGGGATTGCCCAGGCTTTTCCCATCCTTATACCTTAGCTGATTTTTACAGAAATGCTGTCAATATTACAAAACACCTATGAAACTGAAGCCTGTTATGGCCTGACGTGTTATCTGTTGCAGTCAGCAGCTCCCACTGTCCTACTGGTCCTCAAGGTGGGTTCATCCCATGCAACAGCCTGCTGCTCCCGGGGAAGATGCACGGGTCTCTCCAGAGCTCAGGCTTACCCAAGCAGAAAAAAAGCCCAGCAGATAATGTGTCCCTGTGCCTGTATTTAGCACAACCAGCGGCAAAAATATCCTTGTAAAAATAATAAATATCCTTGTAAAATAATGCTTCAGATTGTGGTGGTTTTTTCATGTGGAGTGTATCTCTGCAAGAAATTCCTTGATTTTCCTACAGCTTCAATTACATAGTTAAAATATCCAAGTCTTCCCATCTGTAGCATTTGCTGCAGTACTGAAGCAACAGGGAGAGAGCAGACTTGTTAGGCAACATCAGTAAGACTCATCACCTGCCTATTTTTGGCTGATTGTCAGAGTGAGATTAAGGAACCAGTTATCCTACAGAATATTAGAGGTAACCTTTATCCAGCACCCTGCAGTGGTCTTTTAGATCACCTAGCTGAGCCAAATCACTTAGATCGTCATTGCTGTCATAGGTACAGGACACAATTATCTCCCAAATTTAATGCTTAAACTATTAGCCTTGCTCTTCACTTCTTCAGATCAATTGTATTTTAAAATTCCTTTTCAAAGGAACTTCAGAAAAACAGAGATATAACTAAAACTAGTGTAATGGATTACATACTAGGTTCCCCAAACCAGGCAAGGCTGGAAGCAGAAGCAGAGGTTGAGTGGGGAAGAGAGGAAAAGCTATAAAACTACTGCTATGCGACCAGCCACGCTGTTCTCAGCAGTACTAACAGGAAAACCGTAGTCCCTTCTCCTGTCTCACAAATCCACCCTCACCCTTTCTGCTCCTCACAGTCATTGTCTCCCTTCCTATCTGTTGACAAAACCTTTATAGTATGACTTCCATAAACTACTTTATCCTTGTGATTGCTTTTTCAGTGTCTTAATTAACATTATTTTTCTACAGCACCATGCATTTCATGATGAAGGACAGTAGATGGAAGACTGTGGGCCACTTACCTGCTGTGCAAAGCTGGCTCGCCTGGCAACTTCTAGGGGGTCAGTTCCTGGGAAGCGAAGAATCTCAAGAGTAAGCCCTCCTTCCTACATTCTGTTAGGGATTCATCTAGGGAAAAAATTCACAGTGGGACTGGCAATCCAATTCCAATCTGCTAACTGATGATCTGAATAGCTGCAAATTCAAAGCAGTTGGAACTCCTTGGATGGAAACATCTCATCTAATATTAGATGCCTACAGAGTAGGTGGGTACGCAGAGCTAGGTGTCTAGGCTCCAGTTGTGACCCGTGAGACCTGGCAAATGCTAGCAGTGGGATTTAGGGTGGGATTCACCCAGCCAGAAGTAGGATCCTGCTTCAGAGTTGGGTGAGGCACTGTGGAGGTGCCGTTGTCTGCACTGACTGTGAAGGGCACCCCACTCATAGAATCATAGAGTGGTTTGGTTGGAAGGGACCCTTAAAGGCCATCCAGTCCAACCCCCTTGCAAGGAGCAGGGACATCTTCAATCAGATCAGTTTGCTTAGAGCCCTGTCCAACCTGGCCTTGAATGTTTCCAGGGACGGGGCATCCACCACCTCTCTGGACAACCTGCTCCAGTGTTCCATTACCCTCATTGTAAAAAAAAAATTCCTTCTCTAAGTCTGGGCTGCAGATACCTATGTTTAAGCAGGAGAAATTTCCATATTCCTTGATTCCCTGTGTTCAGTAAGACCGAAGCAAGGATAGAGCATACCAATAAGCCCACAGTAATTTCTAGTCCTTGATGGTACAAAACAAATAGCATTAAGGAAAAGGACTATAATAGGTTTGACTTGTTAAACACATGCAAGCCATGGTTGCATGGGAACTGACACATAAAACTCATTGTAATTGTGTGAGTGATAAGAACAACTACAGGGAAGATTAATTTCATACTATCTCTAAATTAGTGTCTTCTGTTTTCTAGAGGTGGAAAAAGAAGAAAGCATGAAGAAAGCATTTGCGCTTGAAGGGGTGGATTTCAACATCTACTATAATAAGACAATTATTGCTTTTTAAGGTTCAGCGGGAGATATACTTGTTATGCTTAATAATGGCTCTATTAAGAACACAGAGCCAAATAATCAACAGTTGTCCTGCCTCACAAGATTTACAATTAAAGAGAATGATCTGGAGCAGTAAAAGGAAGAACAGCAAAGTAGACAAAAGTGGAGATAAACGGCTCTGCTTGAAAGCTGAACATAGCAAAACAAAAGGCTGTTAGAGAATATCTGAAGTAGGTTAATAAAACTGCTATGACACCAGTACCTGTAATGCCTACAGTATATTTGCCAAACCATTAAAACAAAAATTCATGCCATGTTGAAAGAATGTCCTTCATAAAGCAGGATTTCAGTAGTTGCTGATTTGACATCTGCATCTCAAAACAAAATATCATAACAGTATTACAGATGGAACATTGATTCACTGTCCCAGAAAAGTTATCAGTGGCACACTAAAGTAATAAAGCAGAAAGAGGAGCACTGTGCAAACTAGGAGTGTTTCAACACCCTATTGGGAGTGCTGGGTTCACACCATCTCTCCAGCAATTAGGCTGAAAACTTTTCAAATTTCTGTTACAGATGAGGTTTGAGAGGAGAAAAGGCAGTGGATGTGCATCTTCCCCCTCCTCTCTGATGTCTAAGGATGAGCTCAAACAAAAACAAAAAGCCCAAACTTCTCCTTAAATATTTTTTTTTCCGATTTCTTTCTGTCTCCCCACTAGTTCTATTAATCTTTATCGGAAATTAAAAAAAAAAAAAAAACCAGGCTTAAATAGCTCAAGTTTAGCCCAACTCCTGGGCTAAATTTGGCCTTGAAGCCAAAGTCTGCCTTAGACAGCAATACAGTGCAATAGGAGCAGATTTAATCCCATAGAGCCTGAATGCTCCTCGGTGGTTGGAGTGCACTGCACGCTGCCCTAGGGAACCTGGTCTGGTTTAGCTCATGTGAAAGAAATTCCCTTCACATGTTCCCAAACCCAAGTGCAGCAAATGGAGACAGTCAGAAGATTCACTTCAAAAGCTTGCTCCTCATTTGAACTGAGATGCTACTATAGGGGCACCTTTGTCATATACATCACTTGCAGAAAAGTCAGGAGGAATTCTGTGCGTCACCCAAAATATTAAATTTAGCTCTTATACAATTTTAAATTAAGAATGTGTGCAAATATTTTATATAACAGCAGTTTCATAATCTCCTTTTAAATCCTAAATGAAACATCCTGTTATTCTATTTTTATTGCCAGCTTGACATGAACACTTAATGTGCAAGTATATTTTATGAATATACAAATAGCTACTTCTTCAAAACACGGCTCAAATGTGTAGCTGCGGGTGATTTGGTAAGAAAGAAAGAAGTGCTTATAATACACAAAAAAGAGTTGTCTGGTAAGTGTACACAAAAGACGTCTTGTCCACATACAAAATTCCTCTTCAAAACATAACAGTCATCTTCAAGTTGTTGCTTCATGGTTTGAAACTCCCCTTAGGTGCTGAAAAACAAGAAGCATCTGTTTCAGATGGGCAAACAGACTCTTGGCATCTCCCAGTAAACACTAGTTTTTCTTCCGTTGCTTTTCACCTACGTGTTAATTCGTGTTAATTCTAGACACTGTAAGTTGGAATTTCTCAAACGCCTTCTCCTTTTCTCGCCTCTAAACCTCTGTGATCACATGAAACAGATTAAGAAATAATGAAATGCTGCATTGTTTGTGCACTATATTATTTTCTTTTATGCATTACCAAAAAAAAATGTGTTTCTTCTCTGCTGTAAAGTGCAGTACCTCCAGCTGCTTGATCTAAAAACACATCAGTATTAAGGAAATGTTCTCTTGTCTTTACCAACTTGGCAACAGCTCGTAAGTTTTCCTTTCCTTTGCCCATGGAAGGAAAAAGAGAGGAACATTGCTTGTATCTTCAAAATTATTGTGTAAAGTTTTCTATAAATGTACATATGCATAAATATAGATCCAGTAATTGCCATGCTTTTTATCTCAGCTTTCTCAGATTTGTTCTCCAGAAAGCATAATCAGGTGGTGAAAAAAAAAAGATCAACACCCTTTCAAAAAGCAGAGAACAGTGTTGCTTTCCTTTTTGCTTCCTCCCAATTTCTATTGAAATTTCTATATTTTGGGTAGGTTAAAAAAAATGATTTTTAAACTAGAAGTTTAAAGATCTGTTATGGTTGACTGGAAAACTCTCATGACATCATGGTCTACCAAAGAAGTTATTACAAATCTATGATCTGGGCTCTTGATATAGAGAGAAAATACCCCCAAATTATGCTATTGCTCTTTGGAGAAGGCGTCAGGGCCAACATTTCAAGGAAGAGGCTCAGACAGACCTAGAGCAGGAAACCATGGCAGGACTGTGCGGAACTTCATCATCCCCCATCACCTATGGATGAGGACAGGATCTGGAGAAGACAGCTAGCAGTTAAGAGGATATTTTTAGTGACAGTTTTGGTATTGATTTGGCAGAGATCACAGATATCCCGTTAAATAAATGTCTCACTTGGCAGACACGATGTAGTTTAATTACTCCTGAAGATTAAAGAGTCAACCAGGAGGTCTTACTGGAGGGACACTAAGGAGTAAAAGTAGAGCCATAGAAGAGAAAGGGCAAAATATTGAGCACAGTTCCTGATGTGAGCAGCCTTCCAGGCATAAGTTTCAGCAGTATCCCAGAACACCCACTTCTGCAGTGCTTTGCAACCATTGCTTTATCACCACATACGGTAACACAAATGACAAATGTGTTGTATTTCACAGTACTTTCCATCTAAGAGGGAGCTCCATCATGTATCAAATAATCCCTGCATCTGCAGGAGTTTGTAGAAGGTCAGTGGCCCGTATGATTTCTGCACATCCCCATTACCCCCCCTACATATGTGTGCTTGTGTGGGGGACAGGGTGGGGAAAGGTGGGAGGGAGCAGAGTAGTCCTTCAGAGCTAGCAGCAGGATCATGAGAAGATTGTACTGCATCCCACAAGTGCCAGAAGTGGAGGCAGGGCTGCTAGTGAGTGCTCGGGAAACGCAGGTGAAGCAGCGTGAACCAAGGAGTGGACAGAGCTGAAAACATCCTTGGTGGGAAACTAGGTTGCTCTGGTCCCAGATGAGGGAGCAGATAGAGATTTTAAATGGATCTACCATAGCTTTTCTTTACAGCCAGCACACCAAAACCTGTAAATCCCTGAAGCTCCATTATGTTTGAACACAAGCTACAACTGCAACTATCTCCTGAGCAAAGTTCAACAAACAGAGAAGACTCATTTACAACTCTCATTACTTCAGGATCATCACCACATGGGTCGTCCTCTGTAGTGCAACTCTGCAACAACCTGTAGAGACCGTTTGGTTGATACAAGGTGTGCACAGTCCCTTCTGGGTCACTAGGAACAGCCTCCCCATCTGTCTCGGGCCTGGCACTGCTCAGAATAGCTCCCAGGCTCTGCTCCTGCTCCCTGGCTCTGCTCCTGCTCCCCGGCTCTGCTCCTGCTCCCCATGCCCCTTTCCCCGCCTCGGCACACTGAGGCCTTCTCCAGCTGACCGTGTTCAGTTGCTCTCAGGGAAGGGCACCTTCCTCCTCCCCTTGGTTGCTTTCACCAACCCCAAGTGCAGCAGCCAGAATAGAGAACAGGAGTATCTGGGGATCTCTGTCTTCACTATTTGGAACTGTGGTATCTACTCGAAATTCACAGGAGTTGCTCAGTTTATCAAGTGACCTCAAACAGGACAGGACACCAGAACAGTCTACTATACATATTTTTCTTTGAGATGCTTATAGAATGGCTCCTTGGTGGCCAAGGGGCAGTGGCTGACACATTCAGAGCATGACCTGACATCATTTCTAGGGCATATAAAGGTGGCATTCTGCATCTCTACTCATTTTAATGCCTATCGTTTTTTAGTCCCTAGAGAGAGACTGCAATTTTGTCTGCACAGCCTCTGACAGTTCTATTTCCCCCTTTGTGATGGAAATGCTTCCCGCAAGAGAAAGCCCTGAGAGTCTCCTTCCCTCTGAGGCCAGTGGGCCTGTCTTGCCTTCATTTCACAATCCTCCATGGCAGAATTTGCATTTTACACATTTGCTATGGGCACAGTGACAGATGTCCCAGCCTAGGTCTCTGTGTACCGCTGTTTGGGGTCTGGCCACCTGCACCCATGGATCTGGGAGCAGGGATCCTGGGGGGATATTGCCTGCTCCACACAGCCAGGCAGCAGCTCTGCTTGTTCTGTACTTCACGCTCATCGCAGACCGAGTGATATTTTTCTTTTTTCTTCTAGACGCTTTGGCAACTTAAGTGGCAAATAGTCCCTGCATGAGAATGTGACTGAATTGCTTCAACTTTCAAAGAGATTCCAGTTACACTGGGTGACAGGAAAAAGTAATAACCAGAACCTTCACAAGAAGTTAACCATTCAAAATATATTATGTATCAAAAAGCTGATTATGTCAATGCCATTTTATGATTTTTGTAACTATGTGGAGACCTCCAAAAGCACTGACTAGTCACTGAAATCTAAATATGTTTTGTAAAAAAACTACAAAACACCCTTTTCATTATTCATAATTGCAAATCCAAGAAGGACTGCTGTGATCAGTTGGCATGACACAGGCTGGGGATACAGTTCCAAAAAAGTCCTGAATTATTGAGCAAGAGCATTTCTTTCAGAAAATTGTTCAGTTCTCATTTTAAAAGTTCTGCTACAGAATTCACCACAGCTCTTGACAAGATGTCCCCAGAGTTAAAATATCAGCTTTTGAATCTGTCTAGTTTCATTAACAGACACTGGATCTTACCTTCTGCCACCAGACTTCTGCCCCCATAGTTACACTGAGACTCCCATGGGACTGAGCCTTCTCTTTGCTATTAGAGACAGGTCGAGCTCCTTGATGCTCTCACTGGAAGATGTGTTTTTCTACACCTTCAGAGACTTTTGTGGCTTTTTTCTGTATCAAACTTTTTTTTCCAGTATTTTTCCACTGAGGGTGGTGGAACACTGGAACAGGTTGCCCAGAGAGGTGGTTGATGCCCCATCCCTGGAAACGTTCAAGGCCAGGTTGGACGGGGCTCTGAGCAACCTGATCTGGTTGGAGATGTCCCTGCTCCTTGCAGGGGAGTTGGAATAGGTGACTTTTAAGGGTCCCTTCCAACCCAAACTATTCTATGTTTCTATGTTCCACAAATTTCTGACACCAGAATGGGGCACAGTATTCCAGCAGCATGGTACCAGTATAACATAGAGAAGAATTATAACATCTCTGCCTTTATTTATCTGTATATCTGAGATTGCTCTACCTCTTTTGTCATTAAAACTTGCTTTGGGAACTCATGCTCAGGTGGTCATCCAACAGGACCTCAAATCTCCTCCAGTGTCTCTTTGCTCTAGCAGTGTCCCATTTTTCTTTTGTCCATTCTTTGTTCCAAGACATACAATACTACATTTGGGCAAATGTGATTTTCGTGTCCAGCTTACTGAGCACAGCAGAGCCCTCTGTCCTTGTTTGTGCTCCTTCTGTTGGTGTAACTGATTCGGGCTACCACTGTCTTCTCATGTTATAAAAAATCAGTGTGAACCTTTCACAAGAATATGAAGCAGGATCTCTTGAGATTAAACCCAAAATCACTTCAGATTAAAAAAAAATTAAAAAATTGGAGTGTACATGGAATAGCATGGAGAATGTTTACTTTTTCTTTCTCTGCAGAAGCGAAGTCTAATGGCATATTCTTAGTAGTCAGTGAACATTGGCTGGTCATTTTCTATGTTCCCTTTATGGTTTTGTAAGGCAAGAGCCTAGAATTAACTGAGTTTTGAAATGCAAAGTAAGATTTTTTCCCTTTACATTTCAACTCCTTCAGGTTTGGAAAGACTCAGCTGGTGGGTTTTATAGTTAACAAAGGCAGGCTAGAGAAAGCAGCTGACTACAGACACTTTTAAATTCCAGCCTGAGAAATTCTCTCTCCACTGAAGATCTGTATCTGAAATAAATTTAATCCACAGCAGCACTTGGGGAAGTTCATGTTTAATCTAATCTAATCTTAAAAGACAGTAAAATATTTGGCTGTAGATTCTTGGATCAAGCTCATATCCCTTGTAACACATTCTGTATTTTTTGTCAAAGTCTTTATCCTTTTCTCAAAAACAAAAAAGGAATAAATTGTTGGGATGGGGAAGAACAAGCAGTGTAACCAAAACTTCAAAAAAGTGCAAAAGATCTAAAATTACAGCTGCAGCTCAACGCTCAGAGAGGATAGAAAGCCAGATACACACGCTCACAAACTCCATTTTCCTTTGATGTCCCTAATAAAAATGCTGACCAAGGGCTGTCTTGCTGACTTTTATGAAACAAACATGTGAAATCAGAGCCCAGGGTGGATGCGTTACCAACTAGTGATTTCCTGTTGTGTTCACTGAAGCTACAAGGAGCAAGATAACAAGAAAGGAATGAAATCCAGGTTGTAATACGAGCCCGAACAGCATATCGATGTCAGTAGGAGTATATTTTTCTGCTCTTATTTTATTAAGATATATATGAAATTGCAAGGTTAATCACCAATTTCACAGACAACCAATAAATGCTGGCTGGTTCCACACACTTAGACAGCCAAAGGCTCTTTATGGAGGTGTCATCTCCCCTGCTCTTCAGCCACATCCATGTCACAATCTCCACACCAATCTCTTTCACCACTTGTCAGCAAATTTACCACATCCCCTCTCATCTCCCACTCCTGCTTTTACCCACACTATAAGGCAGATTAGACACAAACCCTCCACACCAAAAAAAAGCAGCCCTTTCCCAAATAAGCCAGAACAATCACATCCCCTCACTCCCAGACAGGGTGTTGATAAATTTACTTTCTCAGACCCAGTGCTCAGATTTATCTCTCTCTTTGCTCTTTTGCCGTGGTGAGGAGCTAACATCCTCCCTTTGGGGGAAAACTGAGAGCAGGTACCTCTTTGATGCCATCTTTGCAAAGATGACATGGGAGAGGTTGGGTTCGGGACCAGGACTGGTTCTGCTTTAGCTGTCCCCATCCATCCCACGTTGTCAGGCCACTCGACAGCTTTCTCTGGTTATGTCTGCAACACACACGGGGTGAGCAGCCACAAGGCTCACGTGCCAGCACAAGAGGATGACTGGCAGGGTGGCCAAGCCCCGAGACATCGTGCACAGTGCCACACTGCTGTGCCAGCAGCTGCTCGGCCAGCACCTCCTGTGCCAGCTGGAGCCTCCGGTGGGTTTGGCCCTGCTCTAAGCTCTCTGGTGCAGAGCTGTGACACAGTACAGACACGTCCTCTGGGTCTCTGCTCTTCCTCAAATTTATGCAACAAGTACTGCTCTTTCTGGCCACCTGCTCTGACAGAGGTTCTCTTGCTTTTCTCTCTCCCAGATACACACAGCTCTCACAAACCATACTGACATCCTTTCTATGAACAAGCTCCTTTGCCCAGTCCACGGACTCAGAGGGGCACCCTCTGAGTGTTTATTTCAGTGTTTATTTCATCAAGGAATCTGACTTTGTGCAGGGAGGATGGTTGTCACATCCATCACCTCAGCTCAGTTTTCACCCCACTGCCCATCTTCTGCTCTTCCTCAGCCCTTCCTCACTGTCTTCAGCTACACCTTTTTGTAGCATCTTCTTCAGCTTCTTCCCATGAAAGAACTGATGAGGACGTTCAAGGCCAGGTTGGATGGGGCTCTGAGCAACCTGATCTGGTTGGAGATGTCCCTGCTCCTTGCAGGGAATTGGACTAGATGACCTTTAAGGTCCCTTCCAACCCAAGCCATTCCATGTTTCTCAGTTGCTTTCTCCACACTGTGTGGAACAGACATATTTCACAGCAGACCTTGCCACAGGCAGCTAAAGCTCTGGTCAGATCCAGGTCTTAAGGTTTCTCCACAAGACCCATCTTGCTTTGAGAAACCAACCTTTAGCAGCCAGACAGAACTGTGTTTGTCTTCCTGCAGCTGGCATCAACTGGAGAAATTTACTGCTGTGCTCTGTGTCCTGGCTAATTCAGAAGAAATGTGGTCATGTAAAAACACCTGGATGAAATCCTTATAATTGAGTGGTCTAGAACTAAACATTGTGAAAATCAGATATTCTTGTTGAAACACACTGCACCCGCACTCGTGTCTGTATGTCAGGAGCAGTTTCCTATGGAGCAGTATTGTTGGGGAGCTTTTTGCAGGAGTAAAATGTGACTGAGGTCTTTCCCTGCAGAGTTTTTGGAAGCAGAATTAATCTGCTGGGAACTGACACAGCATTTCTGCCATGAGTGGGATTTTACATACTTTTTTGTTATGGTGGGAGATAGGAACCGGAAGAGGCACGAGCACCTTAAGGAGCTTGAGGTGAAGGTTAACACTGCCTGCCATGTTCTGGGGGGAATTTCACTGCTGGGTAAGGAAGAGCTGGTGCTAGCAGCCTAAACTAGACCACAGTCCCTTCCCAGCCTTCTTACTGGAGTATCTGTTTAATATTACAGCTCTTATGGTTGCAGGCTGTGACCCAGGTTTCTAATGAGTAAATATCAACAAAACTAAAATGAACTTTTAAACTTAGAGTTAAAAGTGTGGGAGCAGCTGAGTTTGTGAAGCTCTGACCGTGCCGTGATGCGGATGCCTCCTGTCAGAAGTCACAGTGTAGATTTAAGGGCACCAACCATCTGCTGCAGTAAGAGCTGCTCTAACACTTGAAAAGTCTCAAGCGAGAAACAGGTTATTGAAAGAAATCCCTCAAGTTTTCATCAAATTCTCTCTATAGTCGCTGGATCCCAAGACATGCCTGGGCTGCATTTATTACAATTCAGGAACAAGGAATAGAAGACAAAAGCAAGTGATCACTACAGTTGTAGATTTTGTACTCTGGATCTATTGGCTGATTTATACCAGCTGGTTATATATTATTTAATATAATATTATATTAATATTTATTATATTATCCATTATATGTACTATATATTGTATTAATGGCTGATTATATACTATATTATTAAAATAACAGTGACTCCTTAGAGCCATTTCCACAAGCTGGAACTTCTTATGATCTTGGGAGATTATTCTGCAACTAGAAATAGCTGAAGTACAAAGTCATTCTGGGTATCCCCAACCATTGAGTAGCTGTATTTTCTCATGCATTCTCCTGACAAATTACATTGCCTCCTCCAGAACAAGGCTATGCGAGTTAAGCTGAGTATCCAGCTATTCCTTTTTTCTTTTTTTTCCATCATAGGTTTGAAAAAAAAAAAAAAAAGTGTATACTGTGCAGAACATAGTCCCATCTAAAACAATTCCAAATATTATCTCCACCTGAGATGAGACAGACCATTAAGGATTATTTATTCCATGGTATTTTGAATACACATTTTATGGTAATACTCATTAACTACTATTGAAAATTTTATTTGAGGAATACTGACTTACAAACACTAAATAGGAAAAGAACAGTCATCAGGTGCATAAGTAGTGTTTTAATTGTTAAATGGGTTTTTTTTTTGCATTAAAATCAAAGTAAGATCAATATCTGAGGACCAAGGATGCTAAATTATGCCGGTGTTTTCTGATCCTTCTAGTAAATTGTAAGGCTGAGTTCATGAGTAAATGGCACAGAAATCCATAAAGTGAGTTTCTGTGAAAAAAAGACACAAAGATAATCAACAACTTTACATCAACTTAAAATAGACCAGCTTAAAACAGAGAAGAAGGGAAACTTGAGCTTAGACCTTCATGGTCTTAACCTCATCCAGTAGGCAAGATTGACTTGGTGGCTGTATGCATCTTGCTACTGCTGTATCCAATTCAACATATCTTTTAGAAATTCAGGAACAGTTTAAAATTAATTAATAACATGAATTAAATATGAAATTATAAATACAATACCTGTCCTTCTCTCTCTCTGTTCCATGTTAAATTTGATGTATTTTATGCTACTCGCATAATTTCAATCTTCAGTAGTTCACCAGTTTTATCTTCAGGTTTCAGAATTAATAATCTCTTAAAATGCATAATATCCATTCACACCTCTCAGCTACTGCTTTGCCCACCCACAAATTCATGTTAACATCAGTCTAACAGTCTATGCTTAGATCACTTCTTAAAAATGTGTAAGGTTTTCATCTTTCATCAGAAAACTACTTGGTAATGAGGAAGCCCACTTCTTGAATGACTTGCCTTTTACTCAAATACAGACAAAAATACCACCATCTCATCCAAATGCTAACCAAAAAGCTGCAGGCAGCCAGAAAGGCTGCTCCAGACCGCACTGCTGCACGGACATTGGAAATTCCAGACATCGGGAACCTCCCTGCGCTTCCCAGCAGAGGATGCAAGTGGGAGAAAAATCTTCCTGTGCCCAGGTCATTTTGTGGTCAGCACCAGCCTGGCCAGCAGAAGCACTCCTTCAGCATCCCTGCTGCAGTCACAATACAGTTCCTGTGGCTCTTGGGGTGGGATTAATAATAGGAAGATTCTGTGATAGTACAAATGTCAGATCAGGGGAGTACTGCATGAATCAGAGAGAAAAAAAGTGGCTTATTACTAAGCAAACTGCTTCTATTTATACACAAATAACTACGGCTCAATTATGCTCTTAAACCCTGCTTTTAGGCGAATTTGCTTTCTGTAAAGCGAAAGCGATCTGGTAGACGTTACTTTCTACTACATCCCTTCAACCAGTACAGTCTTTGTGCTTGTTAAACGATTATACAGCATGTAATCTCATTAAGCCTGCGAGAAAGTGGCAAATTTGCCCTTTAGATTTCGTTACGTTTTTAATTACATGGATTGTAAGTTTTCAAGATCTAAACTCAGGCTGATAGTGCTTTTTTAATGGAGTATCAAGCATGAGAGGATTATAGGTAATGGCATTACAAGAGCTGTACAGGGTTGGTGGGAGAGGTTTGACTGAATCTCTTAGAATTGTAAGAGGAATATATTTAGCTGGTTTAGGTTACTGTCTCATTTAGATAATGTAATTTTTGTACAGTTTGGATCTTTCCTACTACAGCAGCTTGGTGGTTTGTTCTCCTTTATTTGAAGTAGTTTTTAAGTCACTGAGATAATCTTTTGCACTTAAATCAAATTTTAAATGATACTTTTGTGACAAGCTTTTTATTCTGTCTTAATAATCTTTTTATGTGATGCTGTTAGTAAGCAGGTATCTTCTGGATTCTGTGATTGGTGCCTTGAAGCACATCTCAACAGACTGTTTTCTTTACCCTGCCACATTTATGTTGCTTTCAGCTTGCTTAGAGGCAGTTTGGCTGTTAAACAATTTCTTCCCTTGAGGCAATACTGATTAAACTTATTTATGACATTATCTCTGAAAGTGAGATTTTTATGATTCTCCAAGGCAGAAATTTATTCTCAGCAATTTTTTTCCTCTACAGATTCCTTCAATAAAATAAATGCTAGAACCAGGTGCCTATAATGGGGATCACACTTGGGTTACAAATAAACTTAAATCGTTAAGCCAAGTGGGTGGAGTGACATAAGACATGACATCCATTGCTTGTTGCCTTGGTTATCTTTAACGAATGATGAGTTCATGGCATCTTATAGTGTTAGTACTGGGAGTTCCCTAGATGTGCTGATTCCAGTGAGACCCCAGAAAACCCAGTGCTGAGATGCGAGTATCACATCTCACACAAAGTGCGCATGACCCACTTCAGCTTGGTGGCTGGTGACAGATATGGTATAAGTGACTAGGGCAAGGGACATTTCCTCAGTGTGGCTCCTTCTGTCCGTTCTCCTGTGGAAAAGGAAGTTGGGACCACAGAGGCTGTGGCAGCTTGGCAGCTGTTCTTTAGGGGTGCTCAGTCTGTCCCCTCTGGGGTGTCTCCTTGTAGGTGCTAGAGGAGGAGTGCTACACGAGCAGGTCATGCATTTTCATCTGGGATGTTGAGGTTTGACACCTTAAGATGCTGAATCTGTAACTGTTGTCTCATTGTAGCGATAGTTTCTTAGGAACAGATGTACAGCAGAGACTCACCTTTCCCTCCTCTGAAGACAGGGACGCACTCATTAGAGCCAGCTATGCTGAATCATTTTTGGACACTGAATAGTTTTAAGAAAATATCTCCACTACTTCTTTTCAGCAGCTGACATATAACATTGAGAGGTTTTTCTCATTTTATCAGAATGATAATAATGCCCATAAAACTGCTAACATTTCTCCCAGTTTGTGGAGCTCTATCTTCTTTTCATTATTTCATTAGTTTAAAAACTTTTATAAGTGGCAGACACTAAATGAGAGAGCGAGTGAATGTGTAATACCAAAGATGAAAGTTTCCTAAAACAGCTCTTGCTGTCACTTCCCCTCCTTACCCCCACCCCAAACTCAGACTGCTGTATCAAGAATTGGTGTCTGCTTATGCTTGGAAATGTGACGGGGTGTGGATGAGAAGCTGTCCCTGTTACTCACTGCCTATCTCCGTTTCCTTAAGGTTTTTCAAAATTGCTCAGCGCAGCTCTTACCCCACTCAATTCATAAGAGAAAGTGTCTCCACGGACGGCTCTTCCGTTCAGAGCAATAGTGTGAGGTCTCGCTTTCAGGCCAAGAATTGTAACTTTGTTGTACTTCAGAGTGTCAGCCCCTCGGTAGCCATTTTTAAGTATTTTTGTCTTCAGGCTTCCCTGGAAAAAGCCATAGAAAAAATTTTAGGACCATGACAACTCTTTGGAGGTGACTTGCTGCCTGCTGTTATGGTTGTGGTCTCGTCTTTGTCAATGAACCTACAGAATGTCTTCCAGTATAGACATTGAAGTCTGAGACCATAAAGGAAAAACAACAGTCACATTCATTTTTCACATAAGAAAGGTTTCATGTGTCATTATAAACCAACAAAGTAAGAAACAAAATAGCATTTTCTCCTTGTAACCAATGCAAATTTGGTTCTTGTACCCATTTACAGGGTATGGTGGCATATGCAAAGCCAAGATCCAGATACAGAGATTCAATTAGCAACCTTAAGGCATATTTAATTAACATCCACAACTAACTGCTTTAAACTGTTAGCATCTTCCACAAACACCAGTTACTAAATATTTTGCTGCTGTTTTATGTCCCACATCTCCACAGCTCCTGCTAGAAATCTCTGCTATCTCTGTCCCAGCTTTAAGGACACTGAAGGAACACTGTATGTCCACAGAGCCTTGTTTGTTGTACTTCTTATTTACCATATAACCCATATTTAGGGAGGTACTGAGAGGACATACAAAGTCATTAAACAAATTCATTTGGAACACCAGTGACAGTAATTTCCCGTACAAGCAATGAAGAGGAATCATTGCATTTGTTATGTGATCAAAGTTGTTAGGGAAATAAAGATGAATTACTCTGCTCAGGAAATGATGAATTGCTATGCAATCATGACTTTTTAAAAATATGCCAAGGAGAAACCCATGATGGAACCTTTTGCATAATTTAGCTTATGTTATTTCAGTGGTGCATGGTAGGAGGGGAGCAGAAGCTAGATCACTGTATTTCTAACTTAGGGCTGTGCTTAGACTGCTTATTTCAGGCATCCACACTAAAAATAAGTGCTAATCTCCAGCACACTGATTTACACTACCTAAAGAAAAAGATGTTGGCTACTATGGAGCAAATGAGGAAAGGCCTCTAAAAAACTCTAGAGAATGTGTTAGGGTACTTGTGTATGGTGTCTTTTCCCCGTCGGAAGAGCTCTAGCATAGAGGGAAGTCCAGGATAGAGAGACCACCTCCTTACGGTGATTTATTGTGGTCTCAGGTGTGGCTAAGCAGGATAGCTAGCTCACGGTGGCCATGTAGACCCAGTAAGATCAGTGTGATGCTGAACTCAGTGATGACAACAACATTAAGAAGGTTGCACTTGAGCTCTGAGGCCCTGAGCCAGGACTCTGCAGTAGACACCATTGTCCCTCTGACCAAGGTCTAGAACCGAAGGTCTTGGGGAGACAGAGAGGTGATAGTCCAGGGGAATGAGTGACCGTCTCCTCCCCAGGCATCTGGTGGTTAAAGCCATTGCCCAAGAAGGTCCTGAGTTCTTGTCAGAGGGAGGAAACCTGTGGATATCACTCAAAGTCCCATAAATGCAAAGCAAAAAGAAGTCCTGGATCCAAGGCCAGAAATCAGGGCTTTCTGCTGCACTTCTGAGCAGAATTTTCTTTCTTACTGTCTTGCTCTGGTCCTATGAACTTCACCTTTTCTTTCCCCCACATTTCCCCCGTGAAAATTGGACCAGTTTTAGGAAGAACTTGCTTTCAGGCTATTCAGTTATCTAGTAGCTAGCATATTCTTTCAGAAGCTCCTATTTCCTTGGGCAAGCTTTCCCATCACCATCCCTTTAGTGTAGTCTGGCCTCACTTGGTACAGTCTCAGCACATCTCCCCTTGTCTGATGTCTCTGAGGATGGAGGCAGAGTTTGCGGCTCTCCCTTCTTATCCCTGAAGTATGGCAGATCTTATACATCTGGCTCACGTATTTTTCTAGACTGGTAGTCTTAATATACGGGGTGCTTTGACTTGGGGCACTTTGACTTAGGTTACTTAGCCATTATGTGTGTCAAAATGGAGGCGTCAAGTGAATTAAAATACCGACTGCAGTGAGACGGTCTCCAAGAGCAGACAGTTTGAATTGTTCTTTGAGACTTAAGTGTCTGCACTAGTCTTGAATTCTTCTTTTTATTCTGGGTTGTTTAAATGAAAATATAAATGAGAGGGTCTCATCCTATAGCTGTTACCTGCACAACACTCCGTGCTGGGATCGAAGTAAGTGCTGTATCAGATCTTTTCTGTAAATCTCTTAAGGACCAAAACTTGTGTGTTCTCCTAAAACTAAGTGTAATTAAATTATTAATCCACAATTTTTTAAGAATATAGAAATGTGCAACAAAGACCAAGACTCTCATACATTTCTCATACCACTACAATTTACTATTTGAGATGGAATTTTTCTTTATAAACACATAATAAAAAATCGACATTAGAGATTATCAAAATGCAAGATAGGGACTTCAGTCACGGATTTACAGGCAGAAGTCAAATATAAGCAATGAGAAATGGAAGTGCCAGTGAATCAACAATCTAATTTGCACAGATCAGAATTTAATATAAAACTGGATATTGTTTTTCTGTAGACTTTCTGCAATAAATTACTATACACAGACTACAGAAAACCAAAGTGATTTGTCTTCCTTTTTGCCATTGAAATATCCCTTTTTAAAAAAAAAAAAAAAAAAAAAAAATTTTCTTGGTAAATCAAGAAGAAATAAATAAAAAATTAAATTTTAAGTCCAGACATGTGGCATTACTTGCAGAAAAATATCTCACAAATAAACAAGATTACATAATAAAAGCCATCGGCTTACCCCAGTTTGCTCTTGCTCCTGGAAGACATATGTTCTAAGAGCAATATCACAGTAGGAGTTAACATGCTTGTATTATTTTGAATATTTTCTGTGGACTAGCTTGGGGCTTTTAGGAACACAGGGCATGAAAACCATGCCACAGTCTACACACAATATCCTAGATAAAATATGATCTGTGTGGATTGCTGAAGTAGGTTAAGTTTTTTTTTTTTACAGTATCTCCCACAACTTACTATCATGTATTTAATGAGCTTCTAGTAGATTTATTTTATTGTATTTTTCCTAGTTGAAGCCTAGACTGTTGGGTTTTCCTATTGAGCTTTCTCAGGACATGTCTGTGCAGAAATGAGCTATGGGAAAGGCATTAGTGCACTGACCCTGGGCTAATCTATTCCTCTGCTGTATGGAGCATCTGATCAGCGTGGTGCGTTGCCAGTAGTGTGCTGGATTGCTCTGCGGGAGAGTGACCATGCAAGCAATCTCTATGCTGTCAGACAAGGAAACGCAAGCTAAAGAAGTGAGACTACATAATTCTCTGGGCCACAAAATGCAAGCTTCAAGTGATCAAAGTGTAAAAGTTGCTGGGATATCCTGAAGAGAGGAACACAGCCTTCATCCCACCCATCAGACTGGAAGTGTTCACAGGAGGAAGATAAGGAAAGGGTCCCTCATCCCCAGAAGCAGCAACTCAGGAAAAATCAGAGCTGATAAAGTGGGTTTTCACATTCACATCCCAGCAGGGACATCAGTGATGTGTCACTATGGTACTCAATGAAACAAACACAAAACTGCAGCATCATAGTTGGATTATTTTGTAGCTGTCTGTAAATGAAAGCATTAGATAGCTTACCAGGTTTAAAGGCTGACCTATAAGAAAAAAGCTTTCCAGAGAAGGGTTAGACATCAGCACCTTACAATGACTACACTAAAATACAGCTACAGTTTATATGTTGCGACTTACTTTGCTGTATGTATATTTAGCGAAGAAGTACTCCTCCCTTTCAATAGTATCTGTCAAAACACAGAACAAGAATTGGTATCAAAACAGGGAACAAAATCCATAATCAGTTTACATTAATTGTAGCAAGTGGCTAACGTCAGACTAAGATGTTTTGAAGGTTATTTAATCTTTTCCTCTAGTCTCTTTAGGGTGATCTCAGGGGAACACAAGATGGGTGATTGCCCCCTCTAGCAGACCAGCTGTTCTCAGTGTCACACCTTTCTCATATCGAAACACTGACTTCAAAAACAATCTGCTTCTCACCTCTGTAACGTTCAACCTAGGGTCAGTTCTCCAGCTATTTCTAGCAGGAATCAGTGCCATTATAATGCTGAAAAGGTGGCCTGAGGAGAGCCCTGTAGACAGACACTGCTTCACAGCGGGGAACCAGGCTTACCGATTGAATCACCGTCATCCCAGAAGAGAGACCCAGTAGCTTCTTCTTGTTCATCCAGGGCGATAATGAGCCCAAACGGATTCAGACGGCTGTTGACAAACACGTTGAGAAGAGTCAGTACAAACTGGCAGGCGCTGTCCCAAGTTATTTAGCAAAAACACCCAAACACAATTAACTCCAATTTTAAGGTTACAAAAAAGGCCACGACAGAAGAATGACAACTGTTCTCACCAAAATGGCTCCTGAAATGATGGCGAAAAGTTCACCTTTGCCTTCTCCCACTGAAGTGCAAAATTTCCACTTTTCGAGTGCTAGTGCGGACAAGTTTCCCCTTCTTTAGAGGCCTTGATGTATGATAATTGGGCAGTCTGGGAGGCAACTGGTCACCAGTACTACCTTACTATCGTTTGGTTTGGTTGGTGCACAGTGCTATTCCCTTACTTCACCACTCACATTAGCGTCTGACCATGGTTCAGATGGGAGGCCAGTACGCTACCCATTGGTGTGGAGAAATCATTTGTCTCAAAAGAGATTTGAGCTTTTTCACCTTGCCCATGGCATTGGACTGTATTTACATCCAAGGAGAAGAGTTTTGCATTTTCCCCTTGCATGTGTTTACTCTGAATGATGGGCAGCAGGTCAGGGTGGCAGTAAGAGGTACAAAAGCTTTTCCGAGCATAACTGCAGAGCCAGGAGAAGGTTTCAGCTGTGCAAACTATGACGTGGGTCATCTCTGGGGTGACTTCTCCTAATGCAATGGAGCAAATAGCAGGACAAAAATACTGTGCTTATCGCCTGGGATGGCAGCTGGGAGCTGCAGATAGCTTCTCTTCTGCACTTTCCTTTGATTGCTTTTTTGGCTGTCTGTGGGTCTGACCTGCGTCGCGGTTGTTTGGTGACAGACGTAGATGACGATACCTCTTAGTAGTAGTGGTGGCTGGTGCCTGCTCTGGCAGGATGTAGCCTCCACGGATGAACAGAGGGATCTTGCTCAACGGGGCAGCCACAGTGGCATACTTCTTGTTCCAGGTACTTGGCAGTTTATTACCCTACCACAAAAATTAATGCAGTTAAAACCCCACAAATCTAAGCACTATACACTTGAACCATATACCACTGAAAAAGAGACCCAGGGGTACCTTTTCATCTCAATTACATCAGTGAAAGTGCAAACAGAAAAGCAGATTTCAGGGGTATTATTCCAGTTCCTTTTTTTAACATGAAAAAGGATCTAGGCCCTGCAGTCATGCATATGCATGAGATAGAAGCATCATGAACGAAAGACATTTAAAAATGATATAATTGTTCCATATGCTGGGAAAAAAAAAAATCCTCATCAAGACACTGAGCAAAAAGCAAAAGAAATTTCTGCTTCCTTTTTTTATGCCTATGGAGCCTGTCACTTTTCAATTCAAGGTAAGGTATTCATAATCATTTGGGAATGTAAACTGTAGATTTTCTTCTCTTTGAAGGAAAAGTCTTCCCTTTTCAAAAAGTAATTACAGCATTCAATGAGTGAAAATTGTGTATGTGCAGACAACTAGCATATGTTATCTGCATTATTCCTTTCTCATTTAATACCTTAAAACAGGTGTAGGGAAGGCTTACACAGAGAGCAGGTGACAGGAAGGCTTTGCTCTTGCCCTCTGTAAATGGTAATTATAACTTACAGTAAGTACCCAACCTTGTTTTTGGATAAGCACCCTGTGTATGGCAAGTACCTGCCAAATACTGGCAGCTGAGTTTGCTAATGCCGGGGGACCGTCCTGCAGGCAGGGCAAGAGACGGGGGGCTGCCGGCCTCGCATCCACCCCAGCAAGGGGGGACTCGGAGGAAGCTACAACAAGGAGGGCTGAATGAAATGCTCGACCTTGCAGCACCGCAGTCTTATGAAAAGAGAAAAGGGAAAGGGTTGGATCAACATACATCTGAGGACACCAGCCAAATGCTGAAAATAACCAAACTACTTTAAATACAATTCTGAATTTCCTCTGAGAGCATTTCTGTCCTGCCCGCTCCTCTGCCAGCGTCGCTCAGGGTAGTTAACAACAGCCTGATGCTCCTGGGCTCACATTTCCAAAATCTCTTAGCATCAGCCTAACTGCTCCTGCTGAAGCCAACGCTGGTCTTATCCTGCGGATTGCAGCAGAGCGTAGCTGGGCCGAAACTGAGCACTTTTGGAAATGCAGCACTGGGGATGGTGTTCGAAAGGTCAAAACTTGTAGCCCCTGAAACTGGAAGAGGCTGGCATTTTCCACAGAGCAGATTGTTCTACATCTTTTGGAAGCATCTTTCAGAGGGGAGCCTCAGCCTGCTCTCTAAATATGCCTTCTATCAAAAATGATGCATGTGCAAAATTGCATGCAAAAAAAAATCAATTGCAACATGTTCTCAGGAGTGCAACTCAGGTCTCTGTCTCTGTTTCTATGCAGGGAGGCATATCAGTACAAGAATTAAAACATATAATAAGATAAGGAAAAATAAATAAATCTTGACAGTTTCATGAATTTCTAGGCTGCTGAAATTCAGGTCTGTGTCTTACAGCTTTACAAAAATAGAAAATAAAATGCTTCTGAAAGCTGTGTAATTTACTCTCCCAGCTAGCCTGGTGTAGACTTTTAGTGCTCTAGTTTTCTTAAACACAGAGGCTGAGGTAAAAATACTGCTGAACATTGCTAAAAGTTATTTTCCTGGAATGGAAACATTAAAAATTATGTAAAAAAATGTAAGAAACTGAATCTTAAAAATACATACGGTATAGTAGTCAAACCATTGTGCTTCGGGGAAGTATACATCCACAGATCTTGCTCCCTGTAAATGTTAAAAAGCGATTAAAGTATTTTTTCTTTTTGAATTTCTGATATTACATTAGCTTTATTATATTTGTGCATGGAGAGATGTATGCTGAATATTCTAATAACATCAAATCTTGGACATTATGGCTGAGTCATTAGGATAGCAATGGACTAGTGCTGGCTAATCCATAACGCTAAACAGACAAGCCTGCCCTATTTGGGGGTTTTACTGCTGTTCTGAGGGATGAGTCAAGGTTACATGATTATTTTGGTCTAGTACACAGCTCTATGTCTTGTGAATGGAACTGGCCTAGGTGCATTCCCCTAACATCTGAGCAATCCCAGTGAGGTCCATGGCAGCCTTTGCAAGACAGGACTTCACCTCTACTGAGGGAGTCGGGGGGGCACCACTGCTCAGTGCCTCTTGCACTGATCTTGTTGCAGAAACAGGCAGGGAGTAAGGTCTGGCAAGGAGGATACATATATTTGTCTTCTTGGCAACAATTTAAGGTTGCAGATAAATAATAATAAATAATGTGCTGCTAATTGCACAGTTGCTGTACTTTGTTTTGCAGTTTGCATTTTATCATAATGCTGCAGGGATGAAATCACGCTGAAGGCACTTTGAATGAATAATCCCAGGAAAAGCTGGAATCAAAACATACTTCCTTTTTTGTCACGAGTTGCTCATTCTCACAAACAGATTAATTTGGGTTCTCAACATAGGTACCTGCCCTTTGCACAGTTATAGTTTATCCCCTAGTTTTACCTCATGGAGCAGGTGGACCATGAAAAGTAAAGGTGGAGAAGAGTTAAGGCAAAGTTACCGTTTGACATTTTAGGGATTTTATATATATATTTTTTATATATATATATATACACATAAACCTATATAAACCAATAGAAAGAGTAAGAAATAACTGATTGATTAAAGTATGTAAATCTCACATTAGAATACCAGAATTGCTAAACTGGAGATTTGTCTTGTCCTGCAGCTTGTCTCCCACGGCAGGCAGCCCTAGGTGTTTCAGGCAAAGCATCCTAGTGCTGCAGTAGGGAATAGGTTGGGGTAGTTTGCTCTATCAGTTTAGATCTTACTAGCTGTTTAACAAAGTTAGGCTTAATCTATAAAATGCCTTGAAAACTTGAAGGAAAACCTATGAAGTCAAGATGCCCTGCTCTCCATATTTTCTCTGAATTATTATGACAAACCTGGGTATTCTGCTCTGCAGCGAAGTGTGTAACAACTATCTGAATCTTGATGAGTCTTGCCTTCATGACTTCCTAAGTAAAAAGCCAATGTATAAGGTAGTTCCCTGTTTTAATATGATGGCTGTCTCACTTGCTCACACCCTAGGACTCAAGAGCACAGGGAAAGCTGCCCTTGACCCAAAGGGAAAGCTGTCCTTGACCCATTCTCTCTAGACAAGTGGGTGCCATGCTGCAGTTTGATGCAGTTGCTGCTGGCCTGCAATGCCATGGTGAGGGGCTTACAGTTCACCTCTGCCCCTTGCCCTGCTAGCTGGCATAAACGCTGGCTGCCACCTCTCTCCCACTGCAAAATCCAGCAACATGTTGCCTCCAAAGCTTTGCTTCCCTCCTCAGGCCACAGGCACCCAAGCCTTCCTTTTGTGCTGCAGTCCCCTCAAAACCATTAGGAACCCCTAATCTAGACCCCCTGTCATAGAATCATAGAATAGTTAGGGTTGGAAGGGACCTTCAAAGGCCATCTAGTCCAATCCCCCTGCAAGGAGCAGGGACATCTCCAACCACATCAGGCTGCTCAGAGCCCTGTCCAACCTGGCCTTGAATGTTTCCAGGGATGGGGCATCCACCACCTCTCTGGGCAACCTGTTCCAGTGCTCTACAAGCCTCATTGTAAAAATTTTTTTCCTAATATCAAGTCTAAAACTACCTCCCTCTAATTTAATACCATTACCCCTCGTCCTATTGCAGCAGGCCCTGCTGAAGACTTTTTCCCTATCTTTTCTGTAGGCCCCCCTATTTATATGTATCCTTAAAATATTCCCTTTCACTCACTTCTTTGCAGGAAGCCACCTCTGGTTTGTCACCCTCTCTGCACAGGAAGGTTTCTTTCACACCTTTCATCATCTTGCTGGCCTGAGACCCTGTGAAATCTCCTTGTTAGTCATCAGCTATTAGAAATTGGGGGAAGTCTGAAGATGAAGGACTGACAAATGAAGTGCCTCCGTGGACTGAGAATGGTTTTAGATGCAGGAATAACAATTTCCTTTTAAATTCAGAGGTGCAAGGGCAGGATAAAAAAAAAGTGACTAACAGTGGCCCGTTTTTATGTTTGATCATCAGCAACGTCTAGAAAACCTATCAGATATTCTGGCAGCATGCTGATCACAAATATTTAGCTCTGCTCTGATACACCTTTCTGGTGCTGCCCACAGTCTGTGGTAGGGCAAGGAGAGAAACCCACTCTTGCTCCAGCCGAGCAGAGAAAGCCCTGACCCCAGCACCATGCCCAGCACAGCCTGAGGAAAATGCTGCTTTTTAAAACCTGTCATATTAGCAATTGGCACTGTCATTACCATTTCCCTAATGACTGTGTTTGCCTGTGATGCTGGGAAACTCCTGGCACAGCCCTTGAGATGCTGCAGTTCCAGAACGCTGTGGGCGAGTGGTAATGTGGAAACCAGTTTGCTTTAATATCTGCGTGTTTCTTCCTAGCTCGACAATTACTGCTCTGTGTGCGTCCTTGGAGGGAGCTGTCAGCACAATAACAGAAGCATGCGAGGGGCAGCATCCAGTCTGTTTATATCCGTTCGGCACTTGGAGTAGCTGGGAAATGCCATGCCCTCACTTTCATCCTCCCACTTCAAGCACTGGGCAGCTCAGCTCTGTACTCTCTCTGCTGCTCAGAAATGCATTCTGCAAGCTTTGACAGTGGAGGGAAGAAATGGGTGGATATGAGCAAGCATGCCCTGAATGTCATCCAATGCCCTGAGCGCAGTTCGTTTCTTTCATTCCAGTATGATGGCATTTTTTAACTACAGTACTTGCCTCTTGAAGAACGGGAGCGATCATAAAAGCAGGTCCCCACAGGAAGGCAGTGTCTATTCCGTGAGTCTGCTGATCAGAGGTAAATCTAGCGTTGAAAGTGAGATACACAATGTTAATTCACCTTTTTATAGAAGTTGCAGAATATTTTTATATTACTCACTGCAACAAGAAATCTGCTTCCTCAAGACATCCTTCAACATTGCCAAATATTTTTCCTGGTTGAGGGAATGCCAAAGAGATTCAGAAATTACAGTAGCATCTACCATACTGGAGCAGACCAGAACCCTCACAAAATTCTGGAGCTGATTTCTTTTCAGAATAGCAGTGGTGGGAAAACAACTAATTTAATTCCTGACCACTGGATTGAGACTTCCTTGAGGGAGCAATGGAGCAGGACAGGGGCCAGGACCAGGAGAGGGAACAGAGCCATAACACTGTGCTCTAGGACCTAAAGCATTTGTGAAAAACCTTGGATTTGGCTTCCTGCACATTTCACAGATTTGCATTAGAAATCTTTTTGCAGAACAAACACAAAGCTTCATAGATATTGCACTTTTTAGCTGCTTTTCTTCAACGAATGAAAAGTTATGGAACTCAGCCCATTTTATTCAATGCATTAAAATCGTTTTGGATTCTGATCACGTCCTCCGGCATGCTTAGAGTCCCATTCACCTGGCGTCATCTGCCAGCTCGGGAAGAGATCTCTGTTCCACTGTGCATCAGCTAATGAAAGTATCGAAAAGCACCTGGCAAAGAGGAGAGATCTTCCCCATCTCAGGAACCTCCACTCATCTGGCATAAATCCCTTGAGAATTTAAATAGGCTTTCAGTCATTTCTAAACCTGTCTCTGAGGAAATTCATAACAGATCCTGGTTTCCTAGTTAGCTTGTAAGAATATCACATGGAGCATATCCCAAGGCCTTCTAAAATCAAGGCCCGTTGCATCTCCTTTCTCATCCAACAGCCCTGCTGCCTTGTCAGATGGCAGCTGGGCTGGTTTACATCATTCATTTTTGACAAATTCACACTGACTGCTGCATATTAACGTATTATTCTCTAAGGACGTACAAATTATTTGTTTAAACATTTATTTACTGTGTCTGTTTAACTGACTGCAGCTGCCTCTGTCTAATGACAGGTTTCTGTTGTAGGCTGGCCGGAGCAATGGCTCAGTGTCAGCATCCTGCCCATTCTGTACAGCACAGGCATACACCATGCACCCTGCTCAGACCTACAGAAATTACCCCAAATGACCAAAAACACTTTAACAACAAAAAGACATCTATTTGGCATTCAGTTTTCTAAAATATTGCAAACTTAGGGAGTATGTGGAGCTCAGGAAAAAACATTCTTGAAGGCATGCCTCAGGCTCTGCCTGAAAGAAATCCCAGTTTATTCAGAGTTTCTTTCCTGTAAAAACAGCAGCTCTTTTGGACAGCTTAAACTTGGTCATTATTGCACTTCGACATAATGCTTTGTACATATTTAAAGTGGGGGGTGGTTTTTGATGAATTACCTTGTCTTAAGGGTTTTGGAATACAAAATATTGTTTTTTCTTGTCATATCTGCATTTTTAATTTCACTGTAATAAAATTATGATATTGATTCAATAGACTGTGTTGTGGAAGATTTCAGGAGAAAAAGCTGATCAAGAAATTATGACAAAAGAGAAGTCGACCATATTTGCACATGGAAGCAAGCCTCTCACCATCTAAGTTGGCACTATTTTCTCTTGCAATTATAGCAACCGCAAGCACAAATTCAGCAAAGAAATGAACTTCCCCAGTTTGAACATATAAGACATTGAGCCGTATCTGTGATCTAGGAAAGGTGCTTAATTCCATGTACGTGATTCCTATGGTTAGATGCTGGCCTCTCTTCTGTCTTATTTTTCCCCCATTTAGCTATTAAACAGACCTTTCCTTTCCAGTGATGGATTACCACCTCCTGGTCTTTTTGGACAGCTGAGCTACTGATGCCTCTGTTTCAATTGAGTGAAAGCCTCAGAGGCACCTAAAACACTTACAGGAATCTACTGGGGTGTTGCTCTTGTTTGTTATGTGAAATGTGCACCTAAGTATTCGAAGTGAAATGAAAAATCTGAAATGGCCAGATGAAATAGCTATTGCTTGGAGACTCCCTGCCCAAGCAGAGTCATTTTCATGGTGAGGCTTGTGAACTCATAACAGCTCCACCTGAAAAACTAGTGCAGTTTTTTTAGCTCTCCCTTGTGTTTGTTACAAGTAAGGGAAAGATTTTATGTAAAATTCCATCATCCATGTATCAAAAATTCTGTTTCAGTTGCTTCTTTCTCTAAAACCCACATTTCTCCTCCTGTTAGCATCTGGGACACTTTTTCTACTTGAGCAGACCCACTTATTAATTAGAAATAGTAAGAAATACTCATCAAGTAACAATAGTAACCAGAATAGACTAATAATAGCAAGAATTACTTCTAAGCCATTTTAGGATCTAGCTATGGCAATATTAGCAAGTGATGTGCCCACTGGGATGGGACCTGGGTAGCGAAAGAGTTTGTGCTGATCTCCTGATGCCTACACTCCCTACATACATTTTAGAGGTTTTATTTCTTAGCAATCACAGTCTGTTACCACCAACTAAATTCCCACTGATGGCTGGAGCGCACCTTTCGGCTCAATGCAACGGAAGTCTCCACCGGTGCATCTGAACCTGCTCTACAATTCAAATTGAAAGCAAGTTTGGAAATTTGCTAATGTAGATGTGGCTCAAATAGAGCATGAGAAAAGTGTGCTGGGAACGGTCAGAAGGGCAGTTTTAACATCACTAAAGTAATTCTGTGTTAGCAGAGATTAGCTAATATTAATGCCAAAATGAACTCAGTAATTTCCAATATTAACACAAATCTCATTAAGGAAAAATAGAGCTAAATTAAATACTTGAAATAGCATAAAGCCCCTTGTAAGACATGACTATCTGTAAAACTTCTCCTTAATCTAACTAGTTAAATAAGTTAGCAGAGTAGGAAGGAGAAGGATACTGCTTTAAAATTTATCAGTGATCCATTATGCTGAGCAGGCAAAACAGGTTTTGTGCATCTCCTTTCCGTACTCAAATGATCTGCACTTTAGTGTAATCTCAATTTAATTTGCAAAAAAAAATCGTACCCTTTAACCAAAATGTTTTTTAATCTAAAGGGAAAAAGAACATTAAACAGTTCAGAACGTAGTCTTCACCAATGAGGCTAAATTGTGTCAGAGCTTTGGGCAGCAGCCTTTCATACGTATTATTTGCACTGCTTTTGCTCAAGTCTTTGCATAAAACATTCGGAAGTAGATAATTTACCGAAAAAGGTAAAAAGCTAATTAAAAGATGCTGAGAGGGAAACTAAACCTTACTTTGCTTCCTGCTTGTTCCGGAGAGAAAAAAATTAGTTGTTCCAAAAATCTGAGGTCATGTTTTCCAAGGGATTTTTCAATCTGTATTTATTAATCTTGGTTTTGCACCTGCTCCTACACTCAAACATCTCTATCTCTGTTTTCTCTATGCAATTTGTGGACACAGATGTAGGTTTCATACATAGCATGCAGATGCAAGTGCTAAATTGGAAAATGCAAATGCCGTGGATGATTGGAAAATGGAGATTTCTTTGTCTGAGGCCTTCTTGGCATTCTGGACCAGCATAGAGATTTCACAGATTTCATTCAAATACAGGAAATACAGGTATGTGATTCCTATTTTTTAAAATAAAAAAGAAGTGCATATTTCCCTAAGACAAGAAATTTTCATAATTCTCCTTACTTAGGTTTTTTTTTGCCACTGGAAACAAATATAGGTTATATTTTAATGCAAATCCATTGCATATATTGAAAGGGTTTTTTGTGCATATAATTTGATTAGATTTCATTGTAAAACTATTATTTTTAAGAGAGAACATGCATTCTCAAACAGATGTCAACTAGTTTATACACTGAAGCTCAACTAGTTTTGTGAGTCAACTATAAAAAAGAGAGACTGCAAACTCACTCGTGCATCAGTGACCGCACCACCGTGTTTCCGTGAACATGAGACTCGAAGAACAAGGTGTATAAGTATGGCAGCAGTGAGTATCTGATCTGAAGCGTAGCGCGAGATATCTTGGCAAACTCTTCTCCGAACACTGCTGGGTCTTGTTCCTGTTAAGGAAAAGCTTTGCTATGTCCCGAGCATTATAACTAGGGACTGCAACTTTGACAGAGAAGCTGTATGCAACCTAAGGAGAGCTGTGGCTGGCAGAACGCTACAAAAGTGTTTAAATAAGAAAAAGCCCTAATTTGCAAACTGGAAAATGTATTAAGGGCAACATTCAGTGTCTAATACTCTCTATACAAACTAATATTTGTATAAAATTTTTCAGCTTGAAAAATTCCAGTGAGTTCAGAGAGATCAGGCCCCACCATGGTGTATGTGAGCCCTATGCAACCACTCCTAACCTCATGATGGGAGGGAGAAGAGCCGGAGTTTCATGACTGTGCTCAGGAACAGACATCCTGTCTCTACAAATTAATTTATCCTGGAGATGCAAACCCTCTGGGACAGAGAAGGTAAAACACAGGAAAAAGAGAAGACCTATAGTCTGCAAAACAAAGGCAAATGTGTAATTATGTTGGCCAAGAACACGAAGGCAAATCTGTTTAAAAGTAAGAGTAAATTCATGGCCCTGCTGAAGCCAACAGGAGTGACAGAAGTCACTGCATGTGGTGGGGAAAACATTTCACACATACAAAGAAACTTGATTTCTCCTCCTGTGCCCACCATTTTAGGCGGATGCCCCAACTAAGAGGATGCTCACACATCAGCAGTGCCCCTCACCTCCTTGCTGCCAGTGACAGGGAGAGAGGGCACGCATGCGGGGTCCCACCATGAAGAGGGCAGGTTTAAGCGATCTCTCTGCACTCGCTGGGTACTTCTGATCTACTTCAAGGCAACCTTGAGTCTCCTGTGCAATGGGATGCAGCGCACGTAGCCCAGGGCAGTGCTGATACAGGAAAGAGCTACATCTCCTTTTAACTCCTCCTGTCCAACTTTTTGCAACGCTAAACTGAGTCAGCTAACGAGTCACACTTCTCCCTTTCTCCTTCACAAAATTTTCCCATAATACTCAGTTTTCTCATTAAAGTTGAAGAATGTATGATGAATTCCAAGGATAATGAAACATAAAAGGAACAGAAGTAACAAAGCTTTTTATATTATCTAGTGCTTTTCAGACAAGAAATGTATTAATTAAACCATTTGAAATCCCCAATGGATTAGGCAAAATGGATATTTAAGATTTTATTTCAGCACTAACCCAATATTAATTAAAGCCAATGTTTAAGTTAAATTTCTCAATTATTATGTTTACATTAGAATTAGTCACTGATAAAATTCCCTGCTGGCTCTGAGTTCCCGAACATCTATCTATTATTTCAAAAATGGCACTATATTTTTACCAGTATTCTGACACTGTATAAATATTGCCTAAGTTCACAAAAAACCAATCAGACTTCTAAGGTGATGCTGAGTCACACAAAATGCCTTGTTCATGTCTTTCAGTAAATACAATGTTATAAATGGATTTGAGTAATTCAATAAAACCAAATTTATCTTCTGTTACTTCTGTCAGTCACTCAGCACTGAGTTGCAGCTCCCGTCACGTTGACCCATTGCTCTTTTCCTGCTTATTAAATTGTGCATATGTAGTTAATACCCACTCACCCAGGTCCGACCCTGTTTGCATGCCCAAAGGGCCAAGCAAAGATATAGAGATAGGGTACCTCTAATTTTAGCGGAGAGGTAAATAGAAAACATTAATCAACAGCAGCAGCTAACACCTCACAGGTGTTTGTTCTCCTAGAGAAAAGTATCTCAGCATATCTCAGGGATCTACAGGGTAATTCCTAACATACTTAGTAACAGCACTATAGCTTATTATTCCTGCATTTGCCCAGTTGATGAATGTCCATCATACCTTCATGCAGAGATAGAGGTCTTTCTGGGGTGTAAATGTTGCAACATTTTCATGATGCAACTTCAAATAAAACTGAAGGTTATCTAATAACCCGAGCTCCAGCATTGTACAGATCAGTTTACAGAAAAAAAAAAAAAAAATTGAACTAGCAGAACAATTTCATCGCATTGCAGATAAACACAGTGTACTTACAAAGGCTGCAAGACCTTCAAACTGTTCATAATCAGAAACAACTTGATACTTCGTTCTATTTGAGACAAGTCTTGAAAGGACTTTACGATAAGTCGAAGCCAGGGCATGGGTCTGAACTGACACTGCCCTTTTTCATCCTTCTCATGGGCTCATTGGCCTTTTTTAGTCTTTGTTTCTTCTTGGCTGATAACGCTGTCGCTATTGCTGGCTCTCCTTGGAGCTCTCACATGTTCATCTGGAGTTTCTAACTGTGGCATTCGTCTGAATCTTGCTTTTAAACAGCAAGAATGGTGTATAATGCCCTCTCTCCCCTTCCTGCAATACCTATTATAATTACAGGAGAAATTAAACAAAAATTGAGTCAAACAAGGGAGTGGGAAGATGTACTGAGTCTCATTGGCTCTTAAATAAAACCCGGGCTTCAGTAGGTAAAAGATGGAGTGGATGAAACCTATCAACTGCATGGAAAGGCCATTTTCTGTCATTCAAAGTACATGGTACACCTTTCTGCATGGCTTTTGGATGTTAGATGCTACATCTTTTTCTGCGTTTCTATGCCATCTTTACATTATGGATGGGAAAAATTTACACTTCACCATGTAATTCCTGCTCTCAGTGCAGCACTCCTTTTCACCTGCTGCTCCAGTTTACCCGAGAACGGTGGGCTAATTTCTGAGAAAGTAATACAAATCACCATCGTTGTTACTGTAATCATAGACTACAGCTTTGAGTAACTTTCTTTACTTACGCTATTTCCCTCTGCATTGTGGTTTCTGGAAAACGGATAGAAAGAGCCAAGCTGCATCCAGCGCAAGCAGAGTTCATAGGTAGTGTTATAGTTAAACCCACAGATATCAGCACCGATCTAAAGAAAAAAACCAAAACATTGGATAAGTGTCTGTGACTGAGGCCCCAAAATAAGAAACCACAGAAGCTTGTTAATAAAAATAATTTTCAGAAAGAGATACCTATTTCTGATGACCTTGTAGGAAAGCTCCACAATGATAAGAGTTTTTCTGGAACTGAGATTGTACTGGCTCTTAGACATTAATATGACTCTGGAAGATCTGACCATATTTCAATAATTCTACGAATTCTCCAGCCCAGCTTGCTAAACCAAAAATATATGGAGGGATCTCAATGCTGGAACACATAATATGAAGAGATTGGTTTTGGATGGCATGCAGTGATTTAATCTGAATCTAGCAGTGCTATTTTTGTTTCTCTTCAGCCAGCCAGGATTGATGACATTTAGCTTTTTTTAATCTGCAGTTCCTTATGCTGTGGAGGCCGTTATTGCAGGCCGTCTCAAGCAGCTTCTTTCAGAAAACATTTGAGTTAATTTAAAGTGATATTGTGTATAAGCCAGCAACTGCCTGAAGGACACCGGACTTACGTAGGGGATGCCAAAGAGGTTGAATTCCAGGATGCCAATGATTGACAGGTGCATGTCCTTCCACTGAGACAAGTTGTCACCCAGCCAGTGACCCCCGTGCTTCCCACTGCCAACGAACGTGGATCGACTCAAGACGAACGCTCGCTTTCCAGTTGCCTGCTGGACAACACTGGGAAGAAATGCAATGAGATCATTAAAAAGAAGAATGGTAACCGAAAGATTTGTATGATCAACCTTGAGCACTCAGGCACAATTTTATCTGAAGGGATGTTATTAATGAAATAATTATTATTGTAGCCCCGAGTCACGTGAAAATATGTCTGCAAAACGGAAAATAATGGAAAGTTTTACTCAGTGGCCAAAACAAAAAACTAAAATCTATCTGATCCACAAAACAATTTGTTTCAGGTATTTGCAGTCTTCCTAAAAAGTAATTTGTGTTTAATTTATTCTCAACAGTGTCTTAAACTGAAAAATTGAAGCATAATTTCCTTTCTATATTAGTACATTTAATTTAGTGTCCTACAGGTTCCTAAAAATCAGTATAATATGTATTTTTTTTCAATATAGGATTTATTTAGAGGTTTATATTGACAAATAAAGCTCTAATATCCAGGAATTAAAAGTAAAACAAACAAACAAAAAAATCAAAACAATCCGAACATCTTCAAAAAAAGAAATAATCAATGTAGAAAGCAAAAATGCAATTATTCAAAATGTCACCCCATACTTGTAGTATTTCCTCTGGTTTCCTGTCATTGTTTGATATATGAGGTTTCATTACAGAATTAGTGGTGTAATGAATTTTTCCTTGCCCTTTGAAAATAGTTTTGCTGCATCACTAGAAAATCAAGGAGGTGCAATTTCCCTTATTAACTAATCTATTACAAAATTCCTTAACATAGGTTAATCTCTGTGCTTAATTACATATTACACTATTATATAGTGCAGGAACTCAAATTGAACTCTGCTTTAACACAATGTGGGTAACACAACTTAGATTTTCTGGGAAATCCTGGCGTGAAATATTAATTATGTTGTTCACCATCCACATCCTTCTCCCTCTCCTTAACGAGATTTGATCAATAGCTCTTTCATCTGTAATGGCCAATGTTCAGTATTGGTTCTGTAATGGCACAGAGCCTTTAAAATGCTTCAACATTTGTTTCCAAAGCAGAAATCACAACGGCTTTCATGCAGGCCTAAACATATTAATCTTATGGGCCATATGCAGCAAGAGGTGCAGTTCTTAAACCACGTGGGACCTGCTGGTTCTGCATTGTAGGTGCACTGCTGGACTCAACTGCACAGGACTCCCTGTGCTTTGTATAAACAGCGTCCTGGAACCATTTCATAGATGTCCTGCCTACAAGTCCTCTCTTCAGGCTGTGCAACACAAGTCTTTGGCTCCATTTGGAAATGCTAATGAGGGCAACATTGGATCAACTCAGCTATGACCCAGAGCTGCATAAACAATTTGCAGCAAATAATTCACTGAATAAATTTCATCCTATTGTGAATCATTGCTGAACAAGTCCTAATGCTGTCAAATGTGTTTGTTGATTGAAATTATTTACAGAATATCATGTGCAAATAACTCTTGGTGTTAAGCTATGCATAAGCTGATTCCTGCTAGTTCACTGTATCCAAATCCAAGCCATTTGACTGCACACATGGGTCAGATGACACATTTCCTAGTCGCTGGCTGCACTAGAATAATTCTTAGAATTGTTTTTTATATGATTATCAACTTGTCATGCGTTTTCAGCCAATATCCTGCAATTGATGCTGGTTTGCTAAAGATTCCTGTCAGTAATTTAATTTACTGTATTACTTGTGAAGAGCAAATGCAGAAAGGGTATACAACCAGCCTTGAAAAGCAATGTATTTGAGAAATGCAAATGAATATGTATGAAAAATTATTCACCAAAGTTTCCAAGCTTTGCAGCAAAACCTGCCTCTGCTTATGCTTTCGGGGGTTGTTCTCCATCCTTGAAGGACTCTCTACATTCGACCGAGTGAAATATGTGTTTCTTTTGGAAGCAGCCCTGGGAGCAAGGGCTGCAGGAACAGGGAAGGTTCACAGTCTTGAGGGAGCCATGTGGCAATAACCGTCCCTACGGCGTTGGTTTGTGTTAGCGTGGCCGGGACACTGTGTGTCCTGAAGGGGCTGGGGCAGATGTGCCGGCAAACGCAGCTTTTCCTGCTAAATCCACAGGGTTCGACTCAGGCAATTGGCTTTGCTGGCACACAGCCTGAAACTAAAAACCTGCTCAAGAAGATAGGCAAGTCTAAAGTCTCAATTTGAACAGTGTTACCAAGACAGTGTATGGTTACATGGACACCAGCATGCAGAAGACAAATCTTGGTGGAGAGACCAGTGATGGGAGGATCTTTGCTGAGACTGGGGCCTAGGGGCCCAAAAACTATTCTAAGTCCCATGCATCCCAGCTGGGCCAGGTGGCCAGCGTGGTCCGGGGTTCAAGGGCTTTCTGCTCCTCCTCTTGAAAGCTGGGCTGCTCTTTACCCAGGCCCACAAAAGCTGGCAAACAGCCTGTAGCTGTTCCTCAGTGCTTCCCTTCCCCCAGGCTTGGTGTACGAAATACAAGTGCATCACCACCCTAAGAAGGCTCACTTAGCCGTGTCCTCTGGATGCTACCACAACACAACTGCTGAAAATGAGTGCTAAATACTGAAATGAGCCAGCACAAGGACCACTTGTCTTTGGCACTTGCATTGCAGTATTAAACTTATCCATGTTTTAGCTCAATCTCTGCTGGAAAAGGCATGATTTGCCCATTTGATTTAACCCAACAGCTAGCTCTCCACTGTCACTCCAGCTTTACAGCAACAGTCTGCCTACGTAAGCTAGTTTTCAGTGCTTCCCAGCTGCAAAATAACAGTTTTACAGTAGCTGACAGCAACTATGCTGCAATGCAGCTCTGCCCTCCTGGACCGACTGAGCCTCAAGACAAAATGCAAAATGCTGCCTTGCCAGGAACAGGAGGCACCTCCAGAAGCAGCCAGGGGGGCTGCATAGTTCAAATCCTTCACCAGCAGCAACAGAAGCTCCTCTGCTTGGGCCACCATAACGAAGGGATGGAAAAATTCCCCTGGTACCACACAAGGCTGCTTCTGCAGCAGCAGCATGTGAGCAGCTCTAACGGAGGATAGGAACATCTTGCTCTAGTTATACAAAAGCAGCAGTTGAAGAGTTAGATCCTACAAGTAGATCCTGATTTTAGCTAAGAAAAGTAAAATCAGGAAAGATTCTGTTTCTTCTTCCAAAATTCTCTTTTCTTGAAACTTCTTACTAAATGACAAACAGTAAAAACGAAACATGGGGCTGTTTCTTTTTAGATCTTATCACAGGTTTCCAAGGTAACATCAGCAGGTTTTAAAACATACTGCAATCACCTGAAATCCGCTTAGAAATACTTAAAAAACTTACTTGAAAGTTGGTTTTGTCTGTGACCAGCCGAAGAGAGAGTGCGTGTTATAGTGCTCTCCCAGGTAAGTCTTGGAGTCGGGACACAGTGTCTTTTGTGCCAGGGAATGACCCGAAATGCCTGAGAATGATACAAAACTTTGTAAAATTGTATACATCACAGTTCAAATTTCTTCATGTTTCTAGTCACTTAGGAGTGAAAACACCAAAGGATTTGGGAAGAGGAAAAGAAGTGCCAGACCTGGACTGGTTAGCCGTTAGCATGTAGCCATGAATACCTGCTTGCAGACAGGCACACGTGTCCTCAGGAAGGTGAGAGGACTGAGTAAACACTGCTAATTAATTTCAAGTCTGATGTCCAATAATTTGAAACATCTGTATAGATATCATGTACGCAGTAAGTAAGAGCCAGAAAGACAATTTCTCTGTTGTTGAATTAAGAATACACTTACATATTCTTTTATATAGTGACAAATTTTACTTAGCATCAAATATGCTGCAAGGAGAAAAAACAAAAAAACAAACAAACAAAAAAAAACAAACAAAAAAAAGAAATTCAGATGCCCAGGGAACTTGTATGGTTGCATGAACTCACTATACGTTGGTTTGCATATCACTCAGCTGCAGATGTAGGTAGGCAGCATGATTCTGCCCTATCATGACAAAATTCACACCTAAGCTCAAGTCTGGCCCCTCTCTTCCCCTGAGGCATTTAAGGCAGAAAGACGTCAGGACTAATGGCATGGCCGCAAGAAGCATTGCGAGCGATGAGTGGGGAGTGTCGGAGGTGTGCAGGGGAGCAAAAAGCATGAGGTGTAGCAGTCCACAGGGTGTCATCTGCTACAGCCCGATACGCTGTACGGGAGAGAGCAAGGACAAGTTATAATGGGTATATTCATATGCAGATGGATTATCCAATAACTCTTTCCATCAGTAAGTCATAGGCAGTGGAGGCAGCAGCAGCTTTTTGCCCTCAGTAACGGTCAGGAGCAGCCCTGACGTCACTGGCACAGCGCTGATTTAGCTGAGCCAAGGGGAAGCAATGTGAGGCACAGATTGGCTGCACAGATGCTGCCTGGTCTTTGATCCCGTGTTAAGGAGATGCTAGCAAAGCCCATTTGGTGTGGAAAATGGGATTCTCATTCTCTGCAGGTAACCTCCCTGAAAATGCCATGGGAAGTTCAGCAGGCATTGGGCAGGTCAGATGTTTGGTTTATACAATGCCTTTATTTTTAGAGATGGAGTTGAAAATGTTATGAAATCCTCTCAAAAATTAGATTCTCAATCATTCTTCTTTTGTATGTCTAATTAAGCGTGCACACTATTGTAAATATTTCTCCACAAGCAAGCAATCTCACTGCCTAATTGCACTTTGCTGTATGTTTACTACAAAGTGCATTTCTGTGTACCTAAAACCCCCTTAGCCACTCTGCTCTGCTGTGCCACCTCAGCTGAAATCCTTGTGTTTGGATCTTTATATACAAAGACTCCACTGTAGCTGATCTGTATCTGAAATAACTTAATTTATAGGCAATTTCAAAGTAACTTTGACTCACATGGCTTTGAAGAAGACACTAAGGTTCTGGGGAAAGTCACAGTTAATGTCCCAGTGGTACGTAATTATTAGCCCTGTGAAATTAAGGTGGAATATGAAAGAATATGCTGCCACATGAGTCATATTTTCATGCTTCATTCTTATTCTGAATATTTTGTATTCTACCTCAGTAATACTGATTCTTTTACAATTGCATATTAATCTCCAGTATAAAGTGTTTTATAGAAAATTGATTTGAAGGACATCTGGTTTTAGAAGTTCAAACCCCGGTTGTACATAATTGTGGTTATAATTTAGATAAGCAGGCTGAAGGATACAGTGACAAAAAGCCTGAGGCATGGAGACTGGGACTTGCATGGATTCATTCACCTAAGACAACAGGGAGCCCATCAAACCCCACCAACCCCAGGATGGTCCTAATGTCTTGTTGGTTAAAGCAGCTTAGCTTCCACCTCACACCTACACCAGACAAAGGCTTGGACAGCCAAGGGCATGCACAATGTTGGCATAAAGTGGCATATATAATAAAGCCCGTAAACACTGGTTCAAAATAGATCTCCTACACCTTAGAAAAAGTGCCTTAGGCTCCTGTCTGCATAAGGGAGACTAACACTGTGAGTCGCAAGCAGAAGTAGGTGCATCCTTGCACAAGAAGGAGCAAGTCAGAGACAGAAACTGGGCTCAAAACACGCTTGTCTTCAGCATCCCTGGTTGGCCTACATGTATGTCATGTAGATATCTATGTCTCTAAGTCTGACTCCTCTGTAAGGGCTCAGGCTTTGACGCGAGCTGTTGCAATGCTCAGTTTCCTGGTGCAGAAGCTTCTTCATGGGTTCATCCCTCAGTCCTTTATTTGTGAGGGTAAAGGGAGCTCTGCTGTTTTGGCCATCTACCCTAAACTCTCACGCCTTTTTTTTACAGCTCTGCATACTGACAAAAATGGAGGTAACAAGGCAAAGGTGGAAAGGTCTCATCAGTTCCTAGGCTTTGGTCAATGACAGGACAGGGCCAGTATACAACAGTTACAATCAGCGGCTTCTCCACAAAGAGAGCAAACACCAAAATCATAATTAAAAGCTCTGCTTCTGCTTTCCATAATTTACAATCTTTTTATAATATTTTGTCATGTTCTGGTTATGCTTATGTTTCTCTTGTATTCAGAGTGAAAAGAAATGAGATTTAATAAATAAAATTAAGAATTCACACGACAGTACAACAGCCTGAAGGTAAAAAGGGGACATTTCCAATACTTCACTGTCAATAACTCATTTATGTATCAACTTCCTGCTGCATATTAGCATTGCTTGGGCAGCAGGGCTTTCCTGGGGAAATGTTGGTTGGATTAATTGCCAGGACCACAGGCACTAATTGTAACCACTCATGGCTTCCTGGGGGAGAATGAGCATGTCATTAACTTAAGCTGCTGGAAGAGGTGTTCCCATTCCTATCAGTCTCCCATAGGCTTGGGCATTTTTAAATTTATTTTTAGCCCATTTCTGGTAAGGCAATGAAAATTTCTTTCCTAAGAGAAAGAAAAGATATTGAATTAAAGCATCAGGGAGATGCCATCTTCCTTGTCGTGCTTAGTGAAAAAGGCAGAGACTGGCCAGCCCTGGGACTAGCAACGGTGATGGTAAGGCAGAAGGGTTACTCCTTCCATAAACCTGCAGCTGAGTTAGAGTATATAGGTATCCTGCCCTTTCTCTGATGCAGATCGGTTGCTCAGAGAATGGCAGAGAAGGTTGTTTTTATAGTCCTGTCACAAGGCAGCCCCAGTGACAGAGGAAAGCGGCTTACATTTGAGACTCCACCAAAGCTGAGACAAAGGAGTCCTGAACAAATATGTAACTGGATGCACAGAACAGGCAGAGAGAGACAGAAAATGAGAGAATGGATTTTTTTTTTTTCTAAGAAATAACCTGTCCAGGGTTAAAAAATAAAGATTATTAAGGAAACTTTACTTACTAGGAATGTAAGGAGGGTTATTGATATCATTAACTGTACATCCAGGATACTGGCCTCTTAAGGAATTGGACGGTTCATTCATATCCTTTAATAAAGAGTAAAGCATATGTCAAAACCCTCATTTTCTTTTTTGAAAAAACAGGAGGGCAAATATAATGAGACATACAATCCAGATCCCATCGTAGTCGAGGACATCCTTAAACTCCAGACACATCTGGGTCCACCACTCAACTGTCCTGGGGTTGGTGTAGTCAGGAAACACGGATTGTCCAGTGGACCAGGCCTAGAGTTCACAGGTATAATGACTGGTTAGCTTCTCATTTCTGTTACACAGCTGCTTTATCACTTTGAAGCAGCTCTAGACCAAATGAATGAGAGGATTTAATAAACCAACCTGTCCAACAGCGGGAGTTACGCCATCAGAGTTGTTCACCCAGACTCCCATTTCCTCTCCGAGATCATAAGGCCTGTAAGTGCCCGGCTCTTCGTCCTTACTTATGAAAGGGTCCTGAAAACAGTGGTTATACTTCCATTATCATAGTCTCAAAGTAACAATTACTTGTTTATTTGTATATTTTAGAAAAATCTGCACGATGTTCTTAATGCAGATTGCAATAATATTGGAAGGAAACAGCATTAAGATTTAATAAGAGTTGAGAACACATAATAATTTAGGAAAAGTCATTAAAGATATGTCATGAGTATTCCTTGTATAAGGCAAAAGTGATGCAAAATTATTAAATATCCTCATGTTTATATTTAATGAGCCATTCTATGTTCAAATGATTCTAGAGAGGCACTAGATTTTACTTTCCCCCTGCCAAGGTCTCTGCTTGGCAGAGCAGGGTGCCACGCTGGCCATTCCCACGCTTAGACACCTCTGGGTTTCCTCCAAGGCAATCCTCATTCCAGCTGCCTCAGCAGCATTTGACACCCCATAGCTCACCCTTACTGCCCCTTTCACAGCTTTGAGTGTTCACTACTTCCCACTGCTACCAGTGGCATCGACACCATCAGCTTCTTTGCCTCATGATGGCCATCAGTAGCCACCAAGCTCATTGCAATGGAGCCTAATCTGCTCCTGGGGAAGATAGTGCCCACCATGCCAGTAAGCAATGAAGTTAGGAATATTTTGAGATGCCAGTGACTGAAGAGATACTATTAGACTCTGCTCTGCAGTCAATTGGGACTAAAAGGAGAGAAGTGCACTTTCCAATATGTCCCTAATTGGGAGCAGCTATCTGCTTTGTTATTTAGAACACAGGAAGATTGCAGCCATTTTAGAAGAAGGGAATTCTTTTCTTTTCTCTTAGAAAATGTCATGCCCTCAGGTTCTGCTTAAGGCAACAAACTTCTAGTTATGAAACACAATGGAGGAAACCAGCACCGAAACAGTTCTTCCATTCACTCATAGCTTGTGCAATAGCTTAAGTGAACTTCAATTAAAATGTGATAGAAGTCTAACAAATAACTTATTAAGAACAAAAAAAAAAAAATCTGATCCCAAATGGTAAATGTCTTTAAGGGCATGTTTTAAAGCTCATTTTAATACCTAAATTCATTGCCTGATTTACTTGTAAGCCCTCTGATAGCTGTAGCCCTGGTGAGGAAAGTATATTCTTCCATGCCTCAAAAACAAAAGTCCCTGCTAAATCCCTGCCTTAAGTGCAAAATTCTGTTAAACTTTAACTACCTAGCTCCAGCATCACCTCCACAAAGAGCATAAGTGTCCATTACATTTTAAACTTGTTTAACAGTTTGGCTTTGGAAAAGAGAAAACTGTCTATCTGCGACAATTATCTTATAATTGTGGAAAAGATGTCTCTCAAGGGACTTGAAGGCTGGAAGAAGTCAGCTTAATTAGCTGCTCCTAATCCAAACTTCTGGTTTCCTTCAGCTGAAAGGTTATTCCAGTGAATAAATCTAATATATTATGCAGGTTTAGTATCTTCCCAAGGAGAACAAAACCTCCCGTGCATTCATGGGTTGTTTGTGGGGGAGGAAGTTCATGTCTGTTAAATCTTCCCTAACGCATCCTTTTAGCAGCTCTTGGAGAGGATGTGCTGAGCATCCTTGACTCCAACTGCCTGCCCTGAGACCTTGGGGCACACAGCACTTATCCTGACCGACGCACTTCCATCTATGGCCCCAAACATAGGTTTTGACGCACATCCATAAAAACTCATCTCTGGAAATTTTAGCCTCTACAGCTCATAGAGCGGGACTTTAAAATGTTAAAGCTATCAAGCATTATTTTGAATCATGAGGATGTTGCTATTGACTTTTAAGTAATTTGTCACTCATGTCATTCCTAGCTGTTTCTATCTTTAGTGTGATTTAATGGAAGGTATACAAGGTCTTTCATTAAAGATCCTCTTCAGTAATAAAGTTTATCATTTTAGATTGTAGTAATTGTTACTTTTAGAACTTCTTTCTTTGTTTCTAAAGAATGTATTTGTTCTGACTCAGTGGAAGCATGCACATTATTCAGTGCAATAATGATGACCGAGTACTGACACTCTCAGACAAAATTTCCTTTAAATGGAAGTGGCCTCTGAAAGAGCTCAGGAGAGAGAAGTGCTGAAGGACTGCATTTAGAGACTCCGGTAATGGGGCTGTGCCACTATCAAGGTGACCGTAGGCAAAGTGGGCTCTCAATTGGATACAAGTGTAGGGACAGGGCTTCCTGATGGTGAGGCACCTGCCACCCCAGTGGCGGTGGCACAGCCGACTTCAGGGTCCCGTCCTCAGGCAGGTTACTGGTGTTAATACTGCTGGGCCTCAGGATGCTTGTGACCACAGAGATGAGATGAGGAGGAACAAACCCATCTCCCCCAAATCCATTTACCAGAGGTTTTACTGGACACTAAGTGACTGCAATCAGAGCCCATTTCCTGAAATCATCATGAGGGAGGCAACAATCTGCTACACTTGAGAAACTTACTCATTACTGTCACTATCCAAAGGGAATCTAAATAGACAATTGTTCTTTTGGTATCAAACTGGATTACTCTTGCCTTGGTTGCAGTTAGTATGGCTTTGCTCTCACTTGGGAATGAAACCCTTCACATCATTGTTCCAGCTCCTGCCTCCACTTATGGGAATGCTTTACATCACTAAAGAATGCTAACAGTTTGACAGAAATATCAGCAACTGCAATAAAGTGAAAATAGAAAACTTCACTACCAGTGGAATCTATACTTCTCATTAGCTTTTAAAAAGTGAAGGACAAACTGGATCAGCTTTGGTTCTTTTTCACAAGATTATCTAAAGAACTAGAGCAGAAGACAGTTCTTTTAGTTACAGGTTAGTGGAAAGAGGAAAGAAGGGCTTCCTATCTTGAATCGCATTAGCTCATTGCATGAATTAGGAATTGTTGTAATATTCCTTGCATCTGCCTAACAGCTGAGTTCGGATCTATATATCAACAGCTCGCTGGACTCCTCTAGCATGTGCCATCTGAGAAACTGAAAGAGCTTTAAAATGTGGTTGAAGTTAAACTCACAAGTAAGAAGATAACGGAGCTCACCCACTAAACAGTGGCTGCCTGCCTGTAGCGTCTTACCCAGCAGCAAGTGCAGTACAACTGGAGGCAAGCTAACTGTGATGAAAAAGAGGTGACTGCCATGTATTTACTGAAGGGCAAGAGTGGGCACCGAAGAGTTACGCCAAACTCGCAGTATTTTGCAGATATATGCATGTCTCACAAACTTTTTTGAGATAAACAAATCTCAAAAATAAAAAAAAAAAGAAGGCAGGTGGTATTTGATGTTACACCTCTAACATATGAAATAATTTTTAGAGTTGCATTGGGCATACAGAGAGCCTAAACTGCTCCCTGTAGTTGGAAAATAGCTGGAAACAGCATTCAGTGCTGACAGCACGTGTCCTCATCCACCACTTGGTTAGTTATTTACAATGATGTATCAAGTTAATTTGGGATTTTTTTTTGTCTTGAAGTTGCTCTCCATCAGAGTGACTTAGTAATCTGTTACTGTTTAAACGCTGTGCCTTGGACCTCCACTGATGGAAACTCTTTTCACTGCTGCACCCTGGAGCTTCTCATGATTTACGGCTGCAGAAGAACTGGAACTTTCACAGGAACATATCTTTGAGGACAAATTGCTGGCAAACAGCGCTCACTAGATAGGCTGCTATTTCCATTCCCAATATGTAATTGATCACTTGGGCTGTGTGGTTTTGTTTGAGATTCTTAGCAGTGAATGCAATTATAGTACAACAAAGTGAAGATTAAGCCAGTAATAAATACAGAGCAGGTATTTTAAATGAAACTACCAAAAAAATCCCAGCAGACTGAAGAACAGCAAACCTCATCACTGTATTTTAGAAAGAATACACTGATAGGAGTATCTGTCGTGCTGACTAGTCCATCCTCAGTCATATGCTAAACTTTACAGCAAATTGTAGAGGAAAAAATAAGGACAGAGAGGCACTTCTAACTTAATTTATCTGTTTGACAAGATAATGTGATTTTTAGATGAGGAAACTGCAGGAGCGCTCAATTATCTTGACTCCAGTAAACGTCTGATACACAAGTGAAAGAGGAACTGTCCCAAAATTTAGGACTCTGCTATTCAGCCTCTCTTCCTACAAGCCTTTGACAGGACCCCCATGACAAGATGAGGAATGTGGCCCTTGTTTTAAAAGGACTGGATCAACTTAGGGCCCAGACATTAATGGCCTGTCCATTCTTGATTCAGCTGGATTAATTGGTCTCCTTAGAAGTACGAGCCACCAATATAATGTAGGTAAATGTGATGCAGGGTTTTGTCATATGAGACATTTTTAGTAGGATGAAGGAAATATTTCTGTCATTCTCCAAACTCTGCGGGGGCATCGGCTGGAGCACTGTGAAATCCAGCTATCTGCTACACAGGCAAATGCATTCAAACTGGGGCACATGTGAGGGGGATCTACTACAATGAGATCTGAAAATCTCACCTGATAAAAAGAGAATAAAATATGTCAATTTTTTTAGTCTAGCAGAAAAAGGTGAGGGAGAATATGCTTGTTCAAGTAAGTATATCGGGAAAGAAAGTAGCATGATGAGAGACTGGCAAATTTTGCTAAACAAGAATAGCAGCACCCAAATGAAAAGTGTAAGTTGACCATTTGGATTGCAAAAATAGAAGACTGCAATGACTGCAAAAAGTCCTGAGAGGAACTCTGTGGGGTGGTCTCCTCCTCCTTCCTCTAAGCCTGAGCTGTCCCTGATACATCTGTAGGATTCATATGCAACAGCCGCTCGGGGAGGGACCCCTGGCCCCAGCTCCCTGCTCGGCTCACCTTACAGCTTTATCCTAATGTCCACCTTACAACTCTTCTGCTGCAATTTAAAGTACTTTTCTTCTTATCCTGTCCTTAGTGGTTCTGGAGAACAAATTACACCTCTCTTCTCTGTGGTGGTTTCACGTCTGCATGCACTGCACCAGGTCTCAGCATTCCCGAGCCTTCCCGCCCCGATCCTTCCCAGGCGGTGTGACTGCCACAGCCTGTGCTGGGCCAGGTCTTAGGCATCTGTCAAGGACTCTTCTTTAATTTCTGGCCTCCAATTTCTTTGCCACCATTGGCACTCACTTAGCTACTGTGAGAAAAAGTAATTTCAGTGCAAGGACATGTATGGGAACATGCTGGAGAGAAGCAGCAATCTTTGTTGGAAAAATTTTGGGGGGAATATGGAAATCTCCGATTTTCACTTCTGCCCAAATTCATTCATTGGGTAATACATCAATTTTGGTTATACATTCAACGCATGTTTTCTACTAATTGTCATGCAAACAAACTTCTCCTACATTAATTTAGATTAAAAGTAAGTATAAGGGAATGTGACCTGTAGCTACTAGCTCTCCAAAGTGATTATGAATAGATTTTTTTCTACCATTCTACTATTTGTGTAGTATTAAACTCATTTGTTCTTTTTCGGGAAAAGAACTGCTTTAAAGCAATCCTGTCTCAACTCAGCCCTGAACAGAGGCAAAATTTCTCATAACTGAGTGGGAAAAAGTGAAAGAGAATTAATGTTATGGGACAGAGATGGTGTTAGTACACAGATATTTGACAAATGCAACATACTTAAATATTAAATCCATGAGAAATAGTTCTTCAGCTCTTCTCAACAAATGACAAAAATGGAAAATCTGCTACAATAGCACGCGCATGTTAGCACCTAGATACTGCTATGAACACTGTGCTGCAAACAGTTCTTATAAATGGCGACATAATTAGCAACATCATTAATTTACCAGAATCACGACGTTGTGCATTCCTTCCTTCTTCAGCTGTTGGAGGTACTCTGGCAGACCTGCATAATTCACTTTATCATAGGTAAAGTCCAGGCGATTTTCCATGTAGTCAATATCAAGATGTTGGACATCCTAAACATTTTAAAAATAAACATTACATGAGTACTGCATCCAGCTCTGGAGTCCTCAGTACAGAAAAGACATGGACCTATGGGACTGGGTCCAGGGGAGGGCCACAAAAACTATCAGAGAGACGGAGCAGCTCTCGTGTGACGACAGGCTGAGAGAGTTGGGGCTGTTCAGCCTGGAGAAGAGAAGGCTCTGGGGAGACCTTATAGCAGCCTTCCAGTACCTAAAGGGGGCTTATAAGAAAGATGAGGGGCAGACTTTTTAGTAGGGCTTATTGCAATAGGACAAGGGGTAATGGTTTTAAGCTAAAAGAGGGTAGATTCAGACTAGACATAATGAGGAAATTTTTTACAATAAGGATGGTGAAACACTGGCACAGGTTGCCCAGAGAGGTGGTGGATGCCCCATCCCTGGAAACATTCAAGGCCAGGCTGGACAGGGCTCTGAGCAACCTGATCTGGTTGGAGATGTTCCTGCTCCTTGCAGGGGGGTTGGACTAGATGACCTTTGAAGGTCCCTTCCAACGATAACCATTCTACGATTCTATGATCCTATGATTGAAGTATTTGAGGCAGAAAATCAGAATGTATTGAACTGCATTTCTAAAAGGTAACTAACGTATGAAATGAAATGGCTATAATAATTGTAAATCATTGTTCAGGCCAAATTCAGCTTCTATAGACTTTCGTGGTAGCAATGGACAAAATGGAAATGTAGAAGTCCTAGTTTAGCAACTGTTTGGCAGTGATATGCATCAAAAGTACCATAATTTATTTTTAAAATGCTAGCACCTCATACTGCATAACACCACACCAGAATTGCCTGCTATGCAGTATGAGCACCACTTAAATCTCACGTTCAAAGCCCGCTTTAAATGTTCTTTTAAGCACTATAAAGACATTACATGCAAAACCGCTACATAAAATTATGAATATCCTTTTATTCTACGATTCTCTTTGTAGGATAATCACTTTTCCTCTATTATAGTTTTATTCATCTCACTTTGGATTGTCAAATTAGCATACAGAGTGAAAAATTCATACTTACATATGGGATATCATAGTAGTGCATGCGATCGACAGTTTTCTTTAAAACGTCAATGCTGCCGTAACCCCATCGGGAGAGGTGAAACCCCAGAGACCAGTAGGCAGGCATGTGTGGGCGTCCAATGGCCTAGAGCAGGAATGAGGAACAGAGAAATGCAAAGGGTGAGATGAAGATTTTGGAAAGAGAATTTATTCTGAAACACCAGGAGAGACTCCCAGCTCATTTAAGCCATGAAGATCAGGGCACGAGTATCTCACACCCATGAAATACCTTTTCCTTTCTTGGAACAGCTCACCGTACAGTATGCTTGGCTTAAAAAAAGCGATTCCCCTGTCCTGAGCAGAGGCTGCGAGTGACACCCACACTGAGCATCACCTGTAAGAACACCCCAGTGGAGGACACGGTGTGTAAAACCCAGGCTAATGTTAAACGAGGGTCTTGCTGAGGTCTCAGCCTCGGCACAGTACCCCGTGCCTTCACTTACACAGTGAGTGCCAGCAGAAACCCAGCATGGAGCCTCGCACCGCTTGGCCTGTGCCAAGACCACAAACCCTTCGGTCAACTGCAGGTGAATCTCTGATGGCTATGCCTCAATATCAGCTTTGCTTGTTTCTATTGCCGCAGCCAGCTGAACTAACTCATCAGGACTCTGATGTTTATTTGAGCTCTCTGAAGTTTTAATTATATTTGCACACCACCCTGATGAAATTCAGTTGCTTATGACTGACTGCTCTTATTGCTGGCCCACAGCATTGTGTTGCCAGGCATTGACAAACCTCTTCAAGGTCAGAGTTACTCTTTGGTCCCAATTCTCAACAGAAACATGAGGTAATGAGTTAAATATGACTTTATAAGTATTTGATTTTCACCAGCTTCACATAATCCAGCTGTAAATTGCATGAGGAAACTGAGAGCACAGGGGAGTGAGGCATCCTGCTCTACTCTCTCCGGTGAGACATGCTCTGGCAACCTGGGACAAGCAGTGAGCAACCACGACGTGACTATTCTAGAAGCAAGCTGAAATCTGGAGTCATCTCATTAGTACACAGTGCTGTTTTCTGGGGGATATCTCTTGAAATTCTTACTCCAGTTTTAAACAGTTAGATCCCATGAAATTAACCTTTGTTCCGTATTTCTAACATCCTTGCAGGCAATACATGAAAATCAAGTAGCTAGTAAGCACCCATGACTTACTAATCAGTTGCAGCTATTGACTCCCTTTGGCTAAATAACTTTTCCTCCCTTGTTTCTTTGTGGATCTCCACAGTTAGGTAATTATGCTAAGAGGTGAAAAAGAACAAAACTTTCATATTGGCAGCTAAACCCCATCTATTTTAATTAAATAAAATGAGACGCTCCTGGCATTCTGCTAAGCTCTCTAGAGATGGCAATGTGAAAAGGCACATCTCCCAGTAGGATTTTTTCCAGTGTGACCTAGGAAAGCATTGCTGAACTTTAAATTACTCTAAAACATCACGGATACTAGAGTTGATGGGATGTTGAAACTGCACTGGACAGAAAAACAGATGCAGGAGAGAAGCATGGAAAAGCAGAAGGTGTTTTAGCACACCCGAGCTGGGGGAACACACAGGGTAAATTGCTTTCAAATGAGAATGGCTTGTAGACAGACAGGAGAACTTCAAGCACTAAGCACTACAAATTTGGCTACACAGTGTGCTTTTGCTTGTTGGGATGCTGCTACCTCACCTAAGGAAAAGCAGGAGGAGGCCAGAACAACTGGTGAGGTTAGTGGTTTGAGTCCCTCCAGGAGCGATGCCCTGGCTGAGCAGCACAGCTGCCCTGTGCGCCTGCTACTCGTCCTGTTCTACCGGACTTGACTCACTTCACTCTCCTCAACACCTACTCCAACCCCCACCTGAGCTGGAGGCTAAGCCTTCAGAGGAAGCAAGAGCAGCTATCAGCAGCATGCTCCTGATGCAACTGCACTTAGCTTTGGCTGCACACCGCTGCACCCTTGCCAGGAGAGGCCACTGAGGTGGCCCCCGACCATGCCAAGGGAGGCTGGTGGGCACAGACACGCTGTTGCCCCCATGGTCTGGTTACATGTCATTAGTTATTTCCAGCTTGTGTGGATGTGCCTGATCCTCCAGATCATCCTTCGAGCTCTGCTGGGATTTCCCATGGAGAGCGGAATGGGGCACGGTGGCTCAGGACAATCTCCTGGACATATCGTGAGCCAGCAGCAAGGTGTCTGGTAGAGCACAGCAAGCCTCAGGGCAAGAAGTCTGCTTCTCTATCACAACCACACTCACTATATTAAAGATAAATTCATCTGAGGAGGAAGCAGAGCATGTTTTAGCCCAGCCAAAGCTGCAAAATAAGCTCCATGAACACCACCACTTTGTGCTCCTAAAGCAGATACACATTTTGCTCTTGCTTTCTCTACTGTAAACAGAGAGTGACCTCTGCAAACAAGGTTAAAAAGACAGACCAAAACAAAAGAACTCCCTAATGAAATAAAATGCTTTCTGCACAGGCACAAAGACAAGAGAAAAGGGAAAACCAGAAATATTAATCCTAGCGCTGAACGCAGAGCCCGGTGCCCTGGCAGGATGTCTGCGTGGTGCAGCATCCGGCACAGCAGTGAGGAGCATGCCACTGCCTCTCCTCGAGTTGGCTGGGCAACAGGAACCACTGCAGGGCTGACCAGCCCGGGCAGAGGCAGCGGAACCGGCGGGCAGCCCTGCTCGGGGTCCTGCGACACCCCGGGCTGCTCCCAGCTACGGGGAACGGTCAGCCCAGGACATCATCAGTACAACGTGGTTGAAAAACTTCTGCCCCTGTGTCCTGTCGAGCACCCACGTGAACGCTGGCGGAGGTGGAGCTGTGGCCACCGGCGTGCCGGCAAGGGTGCTTCCCAAAGGCACATCTCCAGCACTGGGGTTTGCTGAGGTTCAGCTGCTCACCCTTACATGACGGCGCTGACTCGCCCGCGGACCCCAGCGCTGCCCCACAGCGAAGCCGTGTTTGGTGACAGCAGCCCTTGAGGAGTCTGGCATTACAGGTGAACGAACTGAAGAAAATCCACCTTGCAAGCAAGATATTAAGTTTTAAAGCAATTAGTTCCCCAGGTTCACCAGGCTGGCGCATCTATGGTGAGCTTAATTGAAATCAGCAGAACATTTGAAGGGGAAGGATGAAAACAGGGCAGCTGGGAAAACAAATGTTCTTTTTTCTAATTAAGCTGTGGACTCTCTCTAACGGATCCCCCTGAAGCTTCCCGATAAAGTAACTGACACATGGTACCTACTTGCAGATGGATCAGCAGAGGCAGGGGTGTAATTTTGCAAACCTGAAAACTCATGGCGGATTTGATATATATTTAGGATCTAGTTAATTCATATAAATTGCATTCTGCATACAAATGATCAGAAAATAAAGTAGGCAGAGAAAGCCTGTTTGGCAAAATTGACTCCTGTAGAATTGGAAAAGTTAAATGAGGTATGGCAGGGGAACTGAGGGAGGAAAACATAAGAAGTGCAGAAACAGCAAACATATGGGATATCCAAACTGAGAAAAAAAGAGAAAATACAGTGGCGTAGAAGCAGAAAAAAATAGATCCTATTTTCTGTACCACAATTCCTCCTGCACTTGGTTCTTAAATAACTCCTGGTGTTGTTTAATAAACTTGCTGTTAGTTTTTCCAGGTTTATATAACTTGGCATTATGTAATTTTTTTTCCACTTTTTTTTTTCAGATGCACCTGAGAGCTGATGAATCTAGGAGGCACACTGGAAGCAATTTGCAGCAAGAGCAAAGTTCAGTAAAACATGTATATCTAACAGCTAAAAGCTGTGCCCAGGGAGCAGGTGATCTGTGTTCACTTTCCCTGTGTTGGGTTATTGGGCAAATAACATGGTCACTATGAGCATCTAGGATATCAGCTAAGTTATAAATGCTATACAGTAATTCAGAATCCTCTTCCATTAACACTATAACCAACGACTTCGACGTGAGAGAGATGGCTGAAGAGTTATGCCCTATATATCATAGAGGCCATAGAGAGAGAGAGACTCTTTCCCATGCTTAGAAAGGAGCTGAGATCTTCGGCAACGCAGGTAGAGGGGCTCAACACAAAAGATTGATAATTTACACCCTAATTAGCCATATAAAGTTACTCCTGAAGCTTGATATTTGCTTAAACTGCCTTTCTTTAAGGAAGAGCTGTAGGAGGAAACTATAAAAATCCAAGTGGGCTAATACTCTGTATTTAGACACAGAAACAGTATGTTTGGATAATCACACAACAGCTAAATTACATGGATGCTCCTATGGCCCAGATACCTGGATCCAGCTCATCCCCTATGGCTGAGGCAGGCAGGTGAGTGCTGTGGGCACCTAGTCGGGCAGGGGGTAGCCTTCACCCCAAGTCTACGCACAGAAGCTGAACTTTGTTTTAGGAGAGCAAGAAGAAAGGTTCTACAACTGCTGAACCATTAAGAAGATGCTCACAACCTCAGAAGTCTGAAAATTTTAAGGACTTTCAATGCCAAGGTCTTCAAATCTTGTTCTTTGCTGCACTAGCATTTACGAGCTGCTTAGTCTTTCTTGGGGCACCCATGAATTCAACCGCAAGGCTCTCATTGTGTCATCTGTGATAAACTGTAGGTACAAGCAGGTTGCCCACGTTACTTCTCAAACAGGAGGCTGCTCTAAAGACCTCCTGAAGTCCCTTCCAGTAAGAACTATCCTACAGCTCTGTAAGTAAACCAGCAATTTGCTCTCAAAACAGAATTAGGACACATGCAGTATGGTCTCTTAAAGCTTGTCATTGGGTAATTTGTGATAAAGTAACTAATGTTTGGCATTCACTCAACCCAACACCTCTTAAATGGCCATTTGTTCAACTATAACTTTCCTGAGTGTCTTGTTATGGAGCTCATATGCTACTGCTATGCACCGTTACTCGATTCTGAAAGGCCACCAGTGGCCTTGACAATGGTGGTCTGGTATTAGGTCTGGCTGTAGAGCCTCAGCTAGGCTCAGCTCAATGGCTGAGCTCTTCAGCTTATTACTGCTTTTTCCTATCCTCCTGCAAACTGAGGTGTTTGCCATAACAAGTGAGATTTGTGTTATATAACTGTTCCACACACCGGACCTCTTCTGTAGTAGGAGAAAAGTGTGATTACTGTCAAATATAGATATAGCTGTGGCAGGACCTTCTCTGATGTGCCAGGAGCAGCACTCTTCATGTCTGGGCTCAGGGACAGGAGGGAGGAAAACTGGGATGGAGATGTCTTCTCCTGCCCAGCACATGCCTGGTAGCCACCATCACCGCTGTAGCACTGTTGGGGCCACTGGCAGGATGTGTCGTACAGCCCACCTCTGCTGCTTGGAAAACACAGCGGGAGGGATAGAGGCACCAGCACTCAGCCCTCTGCTCCCTTCTCACTCCCTGCATCACCCTTGGAGCCCATTTAAAGCAGACTAGCCTGGGCCAGGCTGGCACCTGTGACCTCTACTGATTCTGCTGCCACCTGTCCTTGCCCCAAGGATCTGCAGAGAGGCTGGTGGCCCCGGCACAGGAGCTGCCATCATCCCTGATCACCACACAGGGAGCCCTGCTCCTGGCACAGCCCGGCTGCACCCAGCTTGCCATCCAGCACTGGCTCTGGCCACGAGCCTCTGGGCCACCCCTCCGTGACGGCAGCAACCCGGAGAGCTTGCGTACTCCAGAGCCCCAGTAAAGAGCTTCATTACAAAGCTGTCCTAACTCACTGGTTTGAGGGGAGCTGCACAAAAGTGCTGAGCAGAGCTAAGCTCCTAAACCTTTCACAGAAGTAAGCACAGTGGGGATTGCCCAGGTTGCAAAGTGGCACCAAAGGCAACAGCATAAAATGTTGGAGAGGTGTGGAGCACTTTGCTCTGGACACAGCTCTTCTGGACACTCTTAATAGCCATGCATCAGCAGGGACCTGGCCACCCCACCATACCAGTGGGGCCATCCGAGAGAGGATGCAATGGGTGGCCCCTACAAAAAAAGCCCCACGCATTGATCACAGGCAGATGCTTGCACAGGTGGGAGGCAGGTGCCATTCCCCCAAGGAGCTCATTGCAACCTGGTCCCAACAGGGTCCCCTGCAGCCAGGAGTTCCCAAAACACCACTTCCCAGAGGAGACCCACACAAACAGCCAGGAGAGCTGAAGGATGGTGCTGAGCTGGTGCCTTGCAGGTCACGCTGCTCCTTTCCACCCTCTCTCCTTCCCTGGGGCATAACAATGACTGTGCAGGAGAGTCCTCTCAGTGTGACAGAAAACACAATTGAAAAATAAAATATTTTCTGTCTCCTTCACTTTCCCATATATCTTGTGCATAAAAGCCCAATCATTACCCCAGAGACTAATAATATGGTAATTGTAACATTTGCTATCCTGGAATTTCAGGATGTTTACTGAAGAAGTTATTATTTTACTGTGAAATTGCTGCCATGCATTCTTTAAGATTCCCTAGAGAGCCGAGTGCAAGCTTGAAGAATACAGAACAGGGGACTTTTTGTCCTGGCATGTGACACGTCTGGTTAGGAGACGCCCACCGGCTCCCCTTTACCTTGTTTTCTTCACTCCAGCTCCATTTCCAGAGAGGCAGGGGTGGAAAGTGAGCTGCCAGTACCCATCAGCTGGGGAGTGAGAACTCTCATTTTATTTTCAGCTGCTGGCCACCTGCTAAGCCACAGAAATGCTGCCTTCAAACACCAGTGAAAGACTTTGAAAAGAAACAGGGATGGCTCTAATCTCCATCGCGCTGCCACAGCGACTCCCTTGAAACAGGTGCTTTCATCGCAGGGATCACAGCTGAGGCCAGCAGGAGAGTCACTTTACTTTTTCTTTCTTTCTTTGTTTTTTTTTATTTGTTTGTTTGATTGCAATGTGTAAGTTCAAAACCCAGTTTGCTAGTTGGTCTGTGACACTGGGGTCAGAGGTGGCTGGTGGGGAGGATGCACAGAGGGACCAGGAGCTGGAAAAGTCTGAGCAACAGAGCAGTCACTCCTGCTCCGGGGCACTGAGGGCACCAGCAGCCTCCCACGTCTCTGGGAGGTACCACCTGAACCTCTGCTTGGAAAAGGAAGGTCTAGCAGAGCCCAGCCTTCCCAAAATAACAGCATGAGTGAGGCTTCTTCTCCCTTCCGTCACATGTTCCTCCTGGGCTAAATTCTCTTTTTCCCTCAGTCCAAACCACAATATTTTTGTTCCTATTTCAGGCATTTTAAAAGGCATTAAAAATAGGATATAAAGGCTTTTGAAAGCCAGGCAAGACAAAATATTTGCTGAAAATCAGAGCTCAGGCCCCTTGGTGGGACAGCAGAGCCACCTCATCTCACTGCAAGCTCCGGTTGCCCAGCTCCAGGGCACCCTACCACAGTCTGCTCAGCACCTCTGGTTACAGCCTAATCCTCAGGGTCTGCACACATGAATCCCCCTTCTCGGCTTTGCTCCACACTTTTTAGGCTTGGTGCTGGATTCTTTATGCACAGAGCATAAAGGTGGCAATTTTCTGTGCAAGTGCTTGGTTAACGCATCACCTGGCATTTGGTGACCAGGAAGAACGCGTTACCCAACACTTTTTTCCAGACGGCCCTCACTGGATGAGAATTGCACGCACACTCCCAGAACAGCTATTTGCCTGTGTACCCTCAGTTCTTCAGAAAGCACTGGGCAATTGGAATGCAAGTAGTTATGCTCTGTGAGACAGCAGTAAAAATGTTTTTTTCACATCTGTGCTGCCCAATGCAATTACATGGATTTTCATTAGTAAAAAAAAAAAAACAGATGACTGCTCCAAAATCAACAGGCAATTTCACCTGAAGGCTTGAAGCCTTTGAAGTTCATTCAAAATCTCTGGAAGTCCAGCAGATTTAAGTTTAAAAACATTCCCATCTCTTCTCTGCCTGGTTTGTTTTCTCCATCCACAGTGTCGAAACACAATTATGGCCAGGTAGCGTAGACTGCAAAACTATCACAGCCCAGAGAAGAGTAAGCTTGGACAACTTTCTAATAATTGCATTCTTTAGTGTACTTCTGCTCTCCATACTGTTCATCACAAGATACTACCCCATGTGCCATATGGATGTTTCTACTGACCTCTGTGTATTGCTGAACTACGTTTTCAGGAGTGGGTCCAAGGAAGACATAGAAGTCAAGGATTCCTCCAATAGTGCGGAAAGTTAAGGATGGGTTTGGACTCAAAGAAACATCTGAAAGGAAAAAACAGATCCTCAGTACAAACCAGCTCCACACTATGCATGGGAAAGGTTCAAAGCTGCACCAGGGGAGGTTCAGACTGGACTTTAGGAAGCATTCCATTACTGAGAGGGTGGTCAAACACTAGGACAGGCTTCCTAGAGAGGTGACTGTCGGTATTTCAGAGGCATTTGGACAATGCCCTTAACAACATGCTTTAGCTTTTGGTAAGCCCTGAAGTGGTCAAGAAGTTGGACAAGATTATCATTTTAAGTCCCTTCCAACTGAACTACTCAATTAAATTCAATTCAATTCTATGCTATGCTATGCTGTTCTGTTCTGTTCTATCCCATCCTATTCTAGGTGTGTGCACACTGGGCTCTTCCGTGCATAAATGTGTCCCCAGGCAGAGGTAGCTACACGTTCAAGTTACCCCCTGATGCCTTGTGGGTATGGTTGGATGAGCAAACAGGACCTATACGTAGGCTAGCAGTTGCCCAGTGTTTCTGTAATCTCTGCTTTCAGACTGGCATTGTGCAGCAGTAAGTTTCAGAAACCCACACAGGGTAGATTGCACAGATCCATTTGTCTCAGTCTCATTTATATAAAAAGGAACCACAAGCTTGTGTTTATGGTTCTTCTATGCTATTTTAATCTTCTTATGGAAGTCATTGCCTGCCAAGGGAAACTGATTTTATAGACTGAGTGAAGACTCCCCTTTTCTGAAATTATACGACTGGATTAATACAGTAAGGTGACCATGGCAACGCACAAAACTATTCTTCACAGACAGAATATAGGAGCAACCTAAATTGATTTGATTCAGTTATGCCAATCCCAGAGGAAATTTCTTCTACCTTCTGCTTTCCCTGTATGTGCAACTATCTTTTAAAAAAAATTGATCATATATTTTCACTGAAAATACCTTACCTTATTAAACATTCATTCTAATGAAAGCCCTTAGAAAACTTTATAGTCATTCCTGGAACCTCAGTTATGGAACAGTCCTTCATATTTGTACCACATTGAGAAAGCAATCAGTAAAACAGTTTTTTATATTTACTAATTTACCATCTTTCTATATGCAGTCCACATAGGGAATCCATATATCTTTTTACCTTGTGCATTGGAGTTCAGGAGGAGAACACCGTGGGCATTGGAGTCAGCTTCTACACACATATAGAAGGGGTGAACTCCATAGAGGTTGGCAAATGGCTGAAACATAAACAGCACGTTAGATATGGCTTGACTTTGCTATTTTTTATTGTTTTTGTCAGCTAGGTACATATGCAAAGACAAGGAAATAAATTCATTCGTAGTTAGAGACTTGTTTTGAAAGGTTGGGAATTTTTTTCATCTAAACTGATGTGAAGTCAAATTTATAGAGAAGAGTTATTTTTTCTGTCTCATCATGATGATACTTTTTAGTCTCTCTCCGTTAAATCATCCATATTCTGCCAAACCCTCCAAAATGGCATAGGTAAGAACCGCTTTGCTAGTTAAAATAGACTCATCAACCATTGCGCTCAGTTTAGACAAACATCTAATGAGCCTTGCTGCAGCCCAGCTTGTTTGGATGAACAGGGATTGATCTAAGCATGAAATGAAATGCTTTCCTGAACCAAGATCTTGGCACACAAAACACTTTTTTTCTGAAAACTAACTGCACCACGAGAAAGCTTCTGATGAAAGGTTTCAAAGTCTCCTCAGAACAATTAATGGTTTTGTCAGTTAATTAGAACTTATGACACCTGCAAAACCTGTGATGTTCCCTATTTGCCACGTGACCATACAGAGAGAGGTGCTCCCTCGACAAAGCTGTACCTCACCTCCTCCTTTTGGTGCTACAAGATAGGACAAAGCGTTGCATGAAGTGAATTACCGTTGGTGCCTGATCCCTGCTGAACATGCCGTAGGTAACAAAGTCCATGTTGTGTTTGAAGGACAAGTGCTCATGTTCACCAAACCCATACACCGAAGTGGATGGCAGAGCAGTCGTGATCTGAAGGTACTGGTTGGAGAAAAACAGATCAACCAGGGGGCTGTCCCACCTGCGATAAATAGAGGGAGATGTGATTAGTTTTCTTATCTTTGGTATGCATAATTTTAAGTTCACGTCTGGCTGTTTATACTTTTTCTGTATTTTGGAGAGTAACGATATTAAAAAACATTCAAGTATATGCATGCCTCTAACATTCTTAACCTAATACACATTAAATTCATCTTGCAATGGCTGCAGACATCTCATCTACTTATACAAGAAAATGCATCAGTATGATTTTGAAAAGAACAACTAAAATAACAGAAGACACTATCTATAATCCTATTACCAAAATAAGTGGTTGCTTGTGCTATTTCTATGACAACCAACAGGGCAGGCTAAAAATTGTTATTACACAGTGGGGTTCAGAATCCTTAATGAGAACAACAGACAGTTGTTATCGGTTTTTACTTTTTAATGCTTTGCAGGATCAGGACCTAAATACTCCTGTTACCCCAGACTTTATGCAGGCACCTAAAGCAGAGGGATAGCTTCCTCCAGACTCTGCTTGAATGAGATGTTTTTATTGTGATGACTCTCTGCTGCTTCTCTCGCCGGCTTAATGCCTTTATTTCTATTGAATCATCTGTGGACACAGGCTCACATTTTAATTAGGTGTTACATTCTGTTTCCTATCTCTAGTGCTATAATGAGCTGCAAGCTAGATGGGGGAGAACATAGTCAAGCTGTGGAGCAGTGTTTTGTTAATGGTACTGTGTACACCATGAGTACCACATTTAGATAGCACCCTCTCGAGCCTTGTTTAACCATGAATTTGTTACAGCTAATTAAAATAAATGAACCAAGGCCATAGAGCATAGAAGTGGCATAACTCTCCTTTTAATGGTCTTTCGTCAATGATTTTGACTAAATTAAATGGTTGATCAAATTGACTGGTAAATCACAGAAGTGGAAGATGGGCTGTGTTGGCAGAGAGCAGTGCTACCCCTGCGAGGGGAGTGCTCTCTGGTGAGCGCTGGCTGCCACCCACACCACCGGCACCACTGCTTGGGGACGAGTCCCTGCTGCTGGGAGAACTGGGAGGGCACCGCTGCTCCCACCATGCCAGCCTCAGGCAGCTCTGCTCTCCCCACAGGGAAGCAAGGACCACCACTCACGGGATTCCCCAAGGCAGATCCAAAGCACCCTCCTACCTCTGTGCAAAAGGCAGGCACAATATATCCCTAAAGTGTCCTAGACAAGTCATAAATCAAGCACATGTACTGAAGGGTCTACATATTTTTGAAAAAGTCTATTTGGCCTTTCTCACAAGCAGGAAAAGTAAGAATTTGTATTTAAGTCTTGATTTGGTCATTTGCCAGCAGCAGCCCTCCCTCCCTTCCATCATCTCCACCTACACGCAGTACTGAATAAGGTTATTTTCTTACAGGAAGGTTAATGCACGCAAAATATCCCTGAGAATCAGATCCAGCCCTTGGCAAACAGAGGCCTTTCTGCAAGGGGCTGCTGCTGTATAGGAACAGGGATGGGCTCTGGAGCTATATTCCTGTCCAAAGGAGCGCCGTCACGTAGCTCTGCGCTGTGCCAAGGCAGGCACAGTCACTGCTCTGAGCAGACCACAGGGTTATGCAAAAAGCAAAGGATGCTGGAGGGGAAATGCTTTGGGAAGAGCTTAAGTATCTGTCCTAACTCATTGAGCGCTCTCCATGATGTCTGCTCACAGGACATGAGGCTTTGTGCATTCGTGGTACCCACATTACGGCACTGACATTTCCCATCGTGAGAACAATTAGTGTTACCATGGCATTAAAAGGGCTCCTTCTGCTCAGCAAGTCCTCTCCCTGCCAGGAAGGGTCACTGGGGTGGTGCAAACCACAACTCTAGGAGCAACCCCTCTGCCCCACCACATCTCTAAACAGCATGGAGAAACTCATTCCTCCCTCATGCATTCCCTCGGGCCACTGTCACGCACTCAACTTCTGCATGGCATCGCCAAAACACTGCCCTGCTCTGCACCCCTCCATCGCTCGGCTCACCGGGGGCTGCCACTCCCAACGGCACAGCTCCCCATGCTGTGCTGCCAGCCGTTGCTCTCCATCAGCCTCATCTCTCCTTAGACCTCCGCTTGCCAGAACTGTCATGTGCTAAATATTGCATTAACTATGACATTAAAAGACTGGTAATGACTCTCTCTTTTTTTTCCAGGCACCATTATGTCTTCTCCATCGGAAGGGAAGCACGGACAGGTTTTCCCCCGGCACCTCTTGCTGCCTCCACTCCCAAGCAGCTGCTCTCGCTGTGGTGAGCTGTTGTGTCACTTTATGTGTTTGCTTGCACTGTGTTGTCAAAGAGAGATCACTTAAATGAAAAAAATTATGTCTGTCATTCCTTAAACACTTGGAGACAATAAAAGAAAATGTTGTATTTCTCCCACCTACCCCCTGCTGCTTTAAAGCTGATAGAAGGAACAAAACAGGAGGGAGCATAAAATGACACCATGTGTGCAGGAATTTGCGTGGTTCTCCTCCAAGAGTCCTATAAACCATAACAGTGCTGAGATGGACAACAGAAGGGATCTACAAATCCCAAACATCTACAAATACAGCTGAGCAGTTGTTCACTGTCAACCCCAAAATTCAGCCCCTACCTGCAGATAGACGTGGCAAAGCCTGTGAAGAGGAGAAACCTTTTCTTTGCACGAGAGGTAATAGCTGCCCTCAGGTTCACTGCTGAAAGTCCTAACCCTTTCCTGCCTCTGCGGTGGGAACGCTTCTGGCTGTGGGAACACAAACTGGGCTCCCCAAACGTCTGCCTGGCCTGCTGCCTGCTAACAGTTGCCCGCTGCCTGTCCTGGAAGTCTAACTGATAAAAGCTAGTGGTTTCTTCCAAACACCGTGCACAATATTCAAGAGTAAACCTTTCTATTTTTAACCTCACACCTGGAAAAATAAAAGAATGATTCAGGATTGCAAAGATCTGTGTGAAAATTAACATTTCTGGTCAGCAAGTGAACCAGTCCCACATCCAGCAGCCAACCTTCAGGCCACCAGGACGAAATGTAACTGTAGCAGACTGGAAAAACATTGAAGGAAGGTGGGCAGGCAGATAAAACATCCTGTTCACGTTGAAGGTGTAGCTTATGACTAACATTGCCACAACGTTTGAGGGGGTTGACTAAAAGGCAGTACAAAATAGTTTTCAGAAGTGCAATCATCAGTCCTTTGTAATACGAACTGGACATGACTATTTACCTCGCTGAATGGCTTTGCTCTGTTGCAGTTTATTGGAGACCAGTAACTGCAGCGTGTGCAACGGCTCGGAGCTCTGACTCCCCTGCTGTGAGCAAGGAGCTGGTGGCACTTATAAAGATGGGCTTGTAAAACCTCCGGAATTAGGAGGTTTTATAAGACCACTTGGGACACATATGTGATACATCATTATGACATGCATCATGCGTTATCTGGACATTAAAAAATCATTTTGGGTTGGGAGAGGGTTTTTTTTTTTCTTGTTGCAATGAATCCAAGAGAAGTTAGCTCATTACTTTATGGTGTGAACACTTGTCCCACTCAGTTGCTTGGAGAAAATGTCCTCTGTAACATCTGCTTTTCTTGGCCTCCCAGACCCTTTGGAAAGACCAGGGTCTTTCCAAAGACCTCCAGACTCATAGCCTTGTGAAAGGGAGCACACCGTATATATTACCTGTGTGCAAATTCAGGTGGAAACTTCACGTCTATCAGAAAAGTGGGTCTAAGCCTCCAGGCAGAGCTTTGGCATACCATTTCAGAGGGCAGGGGCTATTGCTGTGTGCGTAGGCTGCCTATAAAGCAGTAAAGCACCTTAGAGAAAAAAGAGTGTAGGCCCTATTTTTAGAAGAATCTCAAAAATACTTGGGCCCTGACTCACTCCACTTGAGCTGCTGGGGAACATCAGAATCCCAGGTCTCCATGATTTTCCATTGCTCTCAGAGTGCTCAATAACATTTCCAGCATCTCACAACAGCCACATTCCTTATTAACTGTAAGTTTTGGGGCAAGCTCAAGTACCACTGGCCTGCAGAAGGCACACCAAGAAGGAGTTTTTATATGCTTATCTTACATTTAAGGTGATTTATCAAATAGGAGGAGAAAGTCAGCACCAGCAACCAACAGATTTTCCACAAATGTGACATTTTGAAAGAAAGAATTGCAGGGTATATTTGCAGTTACTGACTCAGTTTCACTCAACTTCTACTGTATTCATTGCCATGGTATCAGGGCATGTCCTATAAGTAGCTGGATATATAATGCTTCATTTTTGTTCAGAAAAACACTTGGATAAGTGATATACCTAAAATACTTCTCATCTACATAACATAAATCTTAATGCTTAGAAGACGAAAATAATGGCTCTTACAAACCAGGAGCAAACTGAAGTTACCCACGATGCACACAATTTGCTCCTGTTGCTTTCAGCAGAATTGCAGTTTAAGACAATAGCATTATAAATCATTCTAATAGCCTTGCCTATGTAAAAATGTCTTCATGGTAAGTGGCACCTGTGCTTACCACCACAACCAATAAAAAACATAGGTGAACTCTGCAGCAGCCTTTTTGGAAATTAGGGAAAATCTTGATTAGATTTTGGTTATTTTTGACATGTCTTCCCAAGTGTGACAGCAAACGAGGTATTCCAACCTCTTAATAGAGAGAAAGAAGTGCTTATCTGGCTTAGGAAAAATGTTCTGCTTTCCATTATTCGTATGACATCATGAAGGAAAAGTCAGTTGAAGAACGGATATTAAAGTGGAGAATCAAATCAATAGTCCATCCCTCTGCAGCCTGTCTCCAGCAATGGCCCGGGACAGATATCATGGAGGAAGGCATAAGATGTCACTCAGAACCAGTCTTGCAATAATCTGCTTATGGAGGAAGTTTCTGGCTGTTTTCATAGAATTAACTTATGTTGTGAAACATGGAGACAAAAATAGTTGGGTTTTTTTTTTTTCTACAGATGATTTTTTTATTATGCGTGAATGTGTATCCTGCTAAGCCTTCCATGTCAGTACTGCCCTAGGGCAACAAGTCCCACAGAGTGATCACACACTGCAAAATGAGGATATCTTGGTTATTTATTGCTGCCTTAAAGCAAACACTTCCCAGCCTTTTACTTTCTGTTCTTGAGGAAACTTACACTTTCTTGAAGCCTTCCTGCTCACACTTGATACTGCCTCCTCCAGTGGATGCTGCTACTAGGGGCAGGAGTAGAAGGGAGAAGAATATTCAACCTGAACAACCTGACCTGGTTGAAGATGTCCCTGCTGCTTGCAGGGAGGTTGGACTAGATGACCCTTAAAGGTCCCTTCCAACTCAAACTATTCTATGATTCTACCTGTATGGGAGCAGGGGGTCATGGCCCTGGCCTCATCTGACCCCTTTGGCACTTCACCAGCAAATGCACAGAGGTGCCACCCACGGGTGAAGGATCTTCCCCAGCCACCAAGGAAACAGCAGGAGCACAGGAGAGGGTGAAGAAGAGGGGCAGGAGCAGGCAGGACTGGATGGGACAGAGAAAAAGACAACAGTGGAGGAGCAGAGAGGTTAGAGGGAGGAAGCACTACTGGGAGGAGAAAGGGAGCAACCAGAAAGATCCCGGTCCTGGGGCCCCCAGCAGCACCTGGATCATTTCCCTGCATGACCTCGTCTAATTTTTGCCCCATGCAGGCGAAGCAGCAGCTGTCACCTGATTACCTTGGACCCAGCTGACAATGTAGCGGGACTTGGCCTTTTACTCTTGCTCCTGGCTCCACGTGAGGTTTGCAATCAGCTGTTAATGGCTCTCCCCTCACATAATTCATTCCTCTCCCTCGATACTGTGATTACACGGAGCCCTGAGCTTGTCCTGCCCTCCTGGAGCCAGCGCTCGGCTAACGGCTATGGTGAGGGCTCCTCGTGCTCTCTCGTGCACGGCGAGCAGGAGAAACGCCTGTAAAGCACATTCAGGAGTATTTCAAAGTCTCTGCTGTCTCCCCCCTGCAACGTTTCCAACATGGTGTGAAATTATTCCTCACGAGGAGGCGGCCCTGTGCACATGAGTGGCAGAGCTGGGATGGGGTTTTAGGTCAGGCAGGCAGACGGGGAGCCTGACATCAGCCACCGCGTCGCTGCAAAGTCTGCAGCGCAGAGACGCTGACAGCGGGATAGACTGCACCACGGAAAGGAGGGGAGAGAAGAACAAGCTTGGACTTTCAAAGAACAACCCAAACCCACGTCACGTTTCTGCCTGGAACAGGCTGCTCCCTTCCCACGTGGACTGGGTCAGCTGTGCCAGAGCACGCTGGAGATTTTGAGGGATTTTAGGCTTTTTTTTCTGGGGTGTGGGGGGTCATCCAGCAGTGTGAAGCTGCTGGTAAGGGATAAGGAGCATCATGTACAACAGATTTCTGAGTAGCTGGGATTGCTTTACAATGGGAAAGCCTTCCTCAGAGATACCAGAAGGGCCCAGCAGAGCACCCGCACCTGGTTTGGTGTGGATACTGGTTATTATCCACTCATACCCAGGGAGCGCATCTGCAGCACCTGTTGAACAGGTTTTATTTGCCAACATCAACTCTTCTGAGCAGTATTTGTGTGCATATGAAGATTAACGATTGATTCAGCTGTTCATTGAGACAGCAAGGCCATGGCCATTCACATCTTAAAACAGGAGACCAATGTCCCCTCAGGTGTTACGAGCTTGCCTGTTTCTCAGGCGTACCCAGCCTGGCACAGCCACCGAGGCCCTGGCCCTGGGGATGCTGGGTGCCCTGGAGAGCAGCAGCTGTCACTCTGGAAGGAGACCAAAGGACAAGATTTGGCTTTTAGCACCTTCCCTGCAGAAGGCACCTGGGACAGGGATGGAGGATGAGGCAATGATGAAGATGCTCTGCAGCGGTTCCTGCTGAGCTCTCCCTGCGGCCGCGGAGCACGCTCCAACCCACCTCCAGGCATCCAAATCTGCCTTTGGGCAGGCTGAACTAACATGAAAATCTACTTAGCACTCCAGATGCCACCGGTGCTCCCCGGACCCAGCCAGCTGGTGCAGTCACCAGTGAGGATGCTCCTTGCTTGCTGAGGGTTCATCCTTCCCAGTAAGCTGCCTATGACTTTTAACACAGGATATATAATCTGCTTTCCCATTTTGAAAGAAGGTTTCCATCTGCACAGCTTTTCTGGTGGGTAAGGAGGTTGCAGATCCCTCTAAGTCAGGCTGTGGAGGTATCCCTGGGCATCTGCATTCACTCACTCTGATGGGACAGACAGGCAAGCAAATGGAGGAGAAGCATTTTTGCTCCTCACACAAGGAATTTAACTCTGAATGTGACTCAGCTGTGAGAGGAATGGCTCCCTGCTGGGATGTGATCCTTCAGTCTATAAGTACCAGCTGTGCCACTTCACATGAAACAAAAATTCCTGGGAATGTATCATTTCCCTTTCTATGTGCAAAATCCCATGTCTCCACTGATGAGAATCTTTCAGTAGCAGCACTGCCGTTGTTGCAGGATAAAATCTCATTAACTGCACGTTACATTCACCTGCATTTTCCTTTTTTTGGGGTCGGCTGGGTTTCGGGAGAACTCCTTCACATGCCAGAGACAGCTTTTCAAGCAGTGATGCTTGATAGCCGAGCTTCGCTGCCGAGCGCTGTGCGGATGCTGCTAACCAAGACTGCCCTCTGCCTCCCCAGGCTCTGCAGCACATTGCCACCACACCCCACGCCTGCCTTACTGCTGAGTGCAGATTTTGGGGAACACGGGGTGCCCCACTACCAGGGGCACAGAGGAGGCTTCCCCAGGCCCACGGCAGGCCGGTGAATCTGCCCTCCTGGAAACCTGCTCAGCAGGGACAGAGGCGCACGCTTCTGCTCTTGACGGAGTTGCCCCTTCTGTAGCTCAGCGGATCCAACCCTTCACGGCTGGGCCCTTCGCTTAACCAGGATGTCCCAAGTTTGAGCGTGCCCTGACTAACCCAGCCTAAATCCTGGGGTTTTGGGTGAAGGTGAAAAGGAATGAATGGGAGCAGGCCATGAGCTAGCCGCTCACCATGTCTCGTTACACATTCGCCTCTTACATCACCATTCCAATTAATGAGCCTTTACAAAAACCTCTTATTACAAAGAGAGGAAAATTGGGCCTTTAACGTAAGCCCACTGTTTTCACAAAGCTGTTAAGTCTAACAAGGAATTAAATTATTTTTGTTATCGGAGTAATGCATAATACATTCATTTACAATAGCCTGCAAAAAGAAAACTTTACAGAATTGGATGTGACGTGTATAAAAAGAGAAGCCACGAGCTTGCAATTTAAAAGGATGGGCAGCTAATTAAAAACCCAGTGCGGTGGTTCCATCTGCAGACTCAAACCATTCTAGAGGCTGTATTGCCTTACTTGCATCACACGTATTAAGCCATCCTCACATTTCTTGCAAAGATTACGCTTGTATTTCAAGTCTATTTAACAAAGAGCTTCTAGGGGAGAAAAAAAAAATCAGAGTAGATTTTTTACTTTCTTGTTTTGGGGTTAGATTTTCTAATGCATAAAATGAACCGCTTGGATCCCAATGACCTTCTGGGAACGTGCTTGTGCTAGTGGTGGAGTGCAAGACAGGCAGAGTACCCAGCGACCACCCCACGCTGTGTTGGGGGCTTGCCATGAAGCAGCCCATTAGCAGGTGGAGCTACCAGAGCACACCTCCTGGTAAGGCCATGTGGAAAGGACCTCATCCACACTCCTTTGGACCACTGCAAGGTCAGCCAATGCACAAGAGGTAGGTACAAACAGGAAATTCACATCAAATGGGCTGCTGATCTGAATTGAAATACTAATACAAACAATCACAGCCTGATGTGAATGATACCCATATTGCTATGTTCTGTGCATCTCCTTTGCCACCTGAGTCAAACAGTGATAACCCAGAGGCATCTGTAACACTGTCATTTGTGACCACAGACAGCCAGGGACTGCTGCTAATGCCACGCTGTAGCATCCCCGAATGCAATGGGCAGGAGTGCACCTTGACTGGGATGCAAGGAGCTGCTCCTTCCAAAAACCTCTCATGCTAAGTAGCATTACATACTACAGATGTGTTGGTGGTAGCCAAGAAAGTGAGAAATTATGACACTTGGTAACATTTGCTGGTGAGGGGAGCTTATGCTAAGTTAAACTTGAAGTACCCAGCTTGTGAATACAACTGATATTTTTACAGAGTGACAAACCAGACCCACAAATGACATTCACTGAAATCAAAGAATCATAGAATCTTTAAGATTGGAAAAGACCTCCAAGATCATCAAATCCAACTGCCAACCTAACATCACCATGCCTACTAAACCACGTCCTGAAATCCATGGAAGTTAGAGGCTTAGGCCTCTGTGATTTTGAGCTTTAGTTTCCTAGACCTATGTCTTAGAGAGTGGCAGGAGATTTGGTGCTCAATTTCTGACATATTAAACTATTCCAAATTTCAGAAAACTTAGTTCAGTGCTTTCATGATTTGAGTCTGCCAGCATCCCAAGCTGTGACGCTGTAGCCTCAAAAGTTACTTGACTTGCTGAATAACCTTTCCTACATGCACATAGATAATTGGCTGTTATACACGCACATACTTCTATTAATAATGAGCGTTTTCCAGGAACGAGGCATAAATCTGTATTTATGTACATCCAGTTTGTGCTTGAGCCTGTGTCACACAGACCCAAGCAAGAGAGTATGAGCAAACAGTGCTTACCCCATCATCTTCATTTCTGAAAAAAAAACTACATTAATTACATCTGGTACTCACAGCACAGTGCCAGTGCTTTTCCTCTTGATCCTGAAGTGCGAGGAGTCATCTGCAAACTCCACATCATAGCTGGCCTCATCGGCGGTAACCCCCGGGGAGTCGATCTTGAGTGGGACTTCAAATCGCTGCCTGTTGGGGTCATAGAGCTGAAGCAAGGCAAGGAGGAGGCAGGTTAGCTCGTTTATTAGCATACATTGCTTTGGTAAAATTATTCTCCCCTCAAAGTACTCACTCGGAATCGGAGTCTGTCCTTTGTCTGGAACTCCACTTCCAAGACGACTGGGGAAATGTCATTTCCGAAGAGGGACAAGGTCTGGCGCCTGTTCAGCCTTACCCTGCGGCAGAAACACGCGCTAGTGCCCACCGCCACTGCTCGCTGCCTGCGACCACCCTGGCATGGTGGGGAGAACAACTCAACTGTTCTACCTCAAATCTTTCAAAATGAATCAGTGGCTTGTCAAGTGGAATAATCTCTGAGGTTTGCTTAGGCTCTGCTTCCGTTATTGGGAAAAATAGGCGCTCCTGAAGCAAGGAGACCTCATGGTCTCCTGGGACCTGTGCCAGCGCCTGGCTTCCTCACCGGCGGCATGGTGTGAGCACAGTACCCCTGCTCTGCATGGCTGATACGCAGTGAAACACTCCTGTTATCCCCCCCATCACAAGCTAAGCACGCGCGGCTCAGGGAAGGTCCACCCTGGGGTGGCAGCAGCTCAGGCCATGGAGCCTAGCGGCGCCCGTCCCGCTCACCATGCGGTGCCACGCATACTTACGTCCAGCCTCTGGCTGTCTTCTCGGTGTTCCCACCCAGGGAGTAGCCATAGGGACTGTCCTCAGGAAAGAAGCACCAGGGAGCGTTGGCCACGTCGGTAGCGCACCAGGTGCAGCCCCGCGCCTCGCAAGCCTCCTGGGAAGCCCCCGGCTGCGGGTGGCAGTCGATGCGCTTCTGAACTGCGACGGCCCTGGCACACTGCCCGTCCTGGCCCGAGCCGAGGCACCCACCAATGGCTAGACCTGAGGAAAAAGCAGTCAGAACAGCAGGGAACCACATTTAAAAAAAAAAAAAGCAATGTTCTTTAGCTATTAATTTTGGTTGCATTTTTCCCCTTTTAGGGGCTAATACACATTATTCTTTTGACTGAGAAGACAGCAGAGCAGCATGCCTGCTCACCACTGAAACAAGAGTAACTGGTTTCTTTCACAGGCCAAGGCAGTGGGTCTGTATCTTTTAGTGCTCAGAGCTGCTAGTGCTCAGCTGAAGGGCAACTTGCTTGAAATACTCCTGGAAAGTTAAATAGGGGGCGAGCGAAACTGCTGGTGAGGCGCAAGGCAACGCTGCAGGCTAGCTGAACAGTGCCTCAACGAGGACTAAAACTAGCCTCAGTATTAAAATGTTTCACCTAGTTTGGGTTGGAATAGGTTAATTTTCTTCCTAGCAGCTGGTGTAGAGCTGTGTTTTGGATTTAGGATGAGAACGATGCTGCTAACACAGGGATGTTTCAGTTACTGCTGAGCAGGGCTTACGTAGAGTGAAGGCCTTTTCTGCCTCTCAGCTCAGCCCACCAGCAAGGAGGCTGGGGGTGCACAAGGGCTTGGGAGGGGACACAGACGGGACAGCTGACCCCAGCTGAGCAGCAGAGGGATATCCCACATCATGTGATGTTGTGCTGAACATAGAAACCTGGGGGAACTGGCTGGGAGGCAGGAGCCGCTGCTCAGGGACTGACCGGGCATCGGTCAGTGGGTGGGGAGCAATTGCATTGGGCATCACTTGTTCAGTATATTATTTTATTATTATGACGATTATTATTTTTCCCTTCCTTTTCTGTCCTATTAAACTATCTTCATTTCAACCCATGAGTTTTACTTTTTTTCCTCTCTACCATCACATTGCAGGGGAGCGAGCAAGGGGTTGTGTGGGCTTTAGCTGCCTGCCTGCTTAAACCACAACAGGTTAAACCACAACAACGCTACATTTTCTGTATACTTACTGTCTCTCATGTTATAGACAGAGGTTATCTCTATACATAGATAAAATATGTAAAATCAGCATACACCTGTACAATATATATAAATATCAAATACTGATTACATATTTATTTGTATTAGGCTTCATTTCTATGCTCTATGACTACCACATGTACTTCTATGTAGTATTAGCAGTCGTGTTAATACAGGTACAGTTATGAGTAAAGGGAAAATGCCAGCAGTAAGAGAAAAGGCACAAATTATTCATTTGCAGAATCACCCTGGCAAAAACCTCTTAGTAAGACCCTAAATCTTCTGCAGCTGCAGGTTGAGCCCTGTGGATCCCCCACGTGGAGCAAGCCTCCTGAGAGTGGGGGGACCAAGAGACCGGATCCCTGCCGTGCTGACAAAGCCCTCTGTTATCAAATATTCTTATAGAGAGCAGGTGTACGGTAGGCAGCATATTTATTTTGAAGTTAACTTATATAGTTGTAGTCATTACAGCAACACTCAAAGATTAAATCTACTTGAAAGGTAATTGCTCTTTTCCATAAAACAACTAATACCTTTGCTTTCTTTTTTTTTTTTTAATGCGGACTGTTGTGTGCTTGAAAGCTTAAAATGTGGTTGCTGATGCAGTTTGGGCTTCTTCATATCAAGAATTTTACAGGCAGATGTGCACAAGCAATGATTATATCAAGAATTTTACAGGCAGATGTGCACAAGCAATGATTATATATACTATTTACAGAATTTAACTGTAGATTCACTAGAAAATACCATCGTGCTGCAACGCCAGAGTTAATTTTTAAGTAGGGGATGGGAATGCAGAAAAGCAGGAGCTGAGTGGTATCTACATTTGTCTTTTGAGAAAACTCACATCCCCCGCTTTGATGCAGAAGCATCTGACGCTCGGGTCTGAGGCACCCAGGATGTGCAGCAGAGCTCTGCTCCTTGCTGCCACAACCCCCCTTATCACCTTCTAAAGGCAGGAATTAGAGGGTTAAATCCTTCGCCAGCTGCCACTCAGGTAGACCTGGCTTCCACCTTTGCTTCCTAGGGTGGGCTGGCTACTTTCTGTCCAGCATTCACCTTGCCTCGTGATCTGTCACATAGGAAAGCCCTAAACGTTGATCCTCTTTTTCATCCAAAGCATAACAGGAACATGCCTCTGCAATCCGTAAATTATTTCTTCTTGGAGCAGAAACTGGGGAGAATTCATGACTGGCCTAATGAAACACTGAAGAGTCTGGGCTGGCGGGGTAAAGCCTTGCCTTTTTATACTGTGTCCCTGACGAAGATATGAAGCTTAAATTTTCCAGCAAATTTTGAAAACAAGAACTTGCAGGTATGAGCAGATGAAAAAGATTGCAACCCCATTCATCCCTTGTTCCTGTACAGTACAAATGGTATAGTAGCAAGTGGGAAGATGCAATTTTCCTTCCCAGCTTTTAAAAAACATTTTAATTTAAAAATCTCTGCATCATTTGCACTGCCTTTATGGCCCATGTCTGTAAACATACCTAGAAAATGAAATGGAAACAAGCAGTTGAATATAGCAATAGCTATGGCTACTTGCTGCTTTTCCATGATAATTTCCATGGGAACAGAAGCAAAAGCAAGGTAGGTTGAAAGATATATGTGAAAAATTATCCTCATTGATTTTTAAAAACATTTACTTCAATTTTGTGAAATTAGGTTAGAAAATGCTGCAATAAGGCATAAGCATGGAATTAAAGTATTACCACATGCCTGTTGATTTAATTAGTCTTTACACTTTGGGTTCATAGGTACATTTCAAAGGCATTTGCTGCAGAGGTTCCCTTCTTTATTTAGCAACATAATAAGATGAATTCTCCCTTTATTAGCCTCTGGACCAAATTAGCCTCTGGTATACTGGGGTAAAAATCCCAGCG
>WHYT01016110.1:343940-378851 GCA_009806455.1 Tetrax tetrax
GCCCCCCCCCCCCCCCCCCCCAAAAAAAAACCCAAACCCAAAGTTCTTTGGGTTCAAATGACAATTAACTTCAAAGTTTCCCTGGATTTGAGGTTCTTTTTGCTACCTCCCTCCGTTCCCTTTTCTTTTTTTTTTTTACAATAAAAACTTACACCAAATATGTTCAAACAGAAATAAATTATTATGTGTGTGTTGTATACACTACATAACATATGCATTGTATAACAAGATGAATGGAGATCTAAGGAGTAAGCTTTTCAGAAAAAAGACTAGCTGGAACAAGGTAGGTTGTAAACCCTCTTCACAAGAAAATATTCTGTAGCCTGATCTAAAGCATTGTTTGTCATTGGTGAGTTCCCAGTTCAAAATTTACCAGCTTGTCAATGACAAGGATGATATCCAATGGTTCAAATCACAGAGGAGGGCAAGTGCTGCCTTCATTTTGAAGCAAAAAAAAACCCCAAAATCCACATACTCAGAGCTAAAATAGAGGGCTAACCACTTCACCAGGATTTTCTGATGCTACATACACTGAAAAGAAAAGCAACCGTGTTCCTAGTGTGAAGATCAAGTACGTTCCTGATTTCTTTCTTAGTGAGTGCTCTGTCCCTTCCCTATTAAAAACATCAGTATCTAAGTGAACAGTCATTGTATGATCCTGCACATTTACACAGCCTGAAACAGTTCCACCATATGACCGTCACATTAGCCGTGTGATATTTTCCATTACCTGAACAAGGTCCTTCTGAGCCAAATCCCATTTCTTAATTCCATTATCTCTGGATCCACTAAAAAGGTTGTCTCCCATAATAGCAAGTGCTTCAATGCCATCATAATGAGGAGGTTCAAAATTGTGTGTAGGACTAACACTTCCAAGAGCCCCTTCAGTCACATCGAACATCTAAAATAAATAAATAAATTATCAAACATGTGAAGTAAAGTGATCTGCCATCTAACCAGCTTGGAAAACAATAACTTCACAAGGAGGAGCCTATATATACCACGTGGTTGGCTACAGAAACAAAGCTCATGAGTGAGCCCAGGAAACAGAACTCACACTGGGAGTGAGTTATATACAGGCAGCTGCAGGACGAGGCATTCTTTTCTGGACAAGGTGTTTTGGCAAGGGTTACATACCATTACATGCTGATGCTTTCTGTGGACTAGACACATCTCTCTCCTTGCCTATGCTCCAAGAATGAGGCCTCAAAATAGATTCTTTAAGTGAGGTCATTTTAACAATTTAAGGCACGATCAACCCCACCAGCTCTTTGTCCCCAGAGCAGCAGTGTAAGCAACCCTGCTTTATTTTGCATTGTAGTGAGCCAGAACTCACCCAGATTGAGCTGAGGAGGAACAGATGAGCCTTAACTTTTTAAACCACTACCTCTGTTTCACAAGCAAATGTCAGACTTCATGCCCTTTTTTTTTGTTCTTCATTGACCTTTTAAAACTAACAAGCTTGGCAGTGAAAAAAGGGACAGCTTGGTAGTGTAAAAGAATACCTTAAATGAGTTAAAGGTATTTTAAAAGTTATCACGTAACAATTAACATGCATCAGTTCCAGTTTTAACAAAAAAGCTCAATGATACACCAGAAAAATTAGGCACTTAGACAGAGGTGACTAATATTGCCAGCTCAGTAGACAAGACAGTAGTTTCTCATAGCAGGGGAAGGCAGGATCTGTGACAAGACCTACTACCTCCAGTGGACCTACCCATGTGGAGCAACACTGAGAATTCCCAGACGGCTCCACTGACCATGCACACACAGATCATTTGTACTACCCAAAGCGACTTGACAATTCTGGAGGCGTTTACCTTGCAGAACACCCGCTACTTGGCAGCACATACACATGGCCAAAATATCTCTGGATATTCTAGTGGTGTAAGTCAAGAGCCAGGTGGTCTCCTAAGGATTTATGTAGCCTGCCCACAACAAGGGAGCACGTAAGAATGACAGATAAACTTCTCTGACTGTTGACAGCTCTGCTTTCCAAAAGCCCTTCCACCTCCTTGCTTGTCACATGAGCTGGTAGCATGACAAACTTGCATTACATGATCACATCCAGTTGTTCCCACTGAGGTCCTACACTCATTACTGTGCCAGGATGGTAGCTCTTAACTAGCCTAATATTCTGAACCAAGCAGAGAAGTAATTATTAGAATGTCACTCTCTATCGCCCTACTGCCTAACAATTCTCTGGCCTCTAACCATAGGGACTGCTGATAGGATTCAAATCCACAGCCCAAACCTTCCAGCTATGCACCCACTTCTCAGGCAGTGTTTTGAGGCTGGCCCAGTGCACAGCCAAGCATCCAAGAACTGCAGGATAATGTCAAAAATAGGAAGTCCAGATCAGTGAGAAAGCTCGCTCAGGTTCTGGCTCCTGCTCCACTCCCAGCTGTCTTTACACACTTTTTCCAGTGTGTAAGAAGTATAAGACCAGAACGAAGGGCATCCCCTCACAACAAACTAGGGTCTCTTGCTCGTTCTCTCTTTGCCTCATGAATGACATGTTCTTTGCAGTGTGAGGGTCAGCTTTATGGGGAAGATGATATATATTTCCCATAGTCTGGTGGTTTGGGCATGCTCCTGAGAAACAGGAGCCTGTGGGTTCAAATATCAAATACTCCCTGGCTGAGGTGGGTCAAAAAAACCCAACAACAACAAAAAAAAACCCACCAAAAAAACCCAAAATCAAACCCAGAACTCCCCTCCCCACAAAACTAGATTCCCTGTCCTTGAGTTAATTAGTCACAAGGTCAAGAAGCACGAAAGTATCATAACACCACTGGCTATGCTTTGAACATAACTTAGAGCAACCCACACACCTTGGCTGAGATGTGCTGACCTCTCCTTCTCCACTTCAGAACTTGGGTAACTCTTAAGCAAGAGCCTGGGCTAGACCCCAGACTCTCTTCTTTGGGAAGCAATCAGGTCTGCACTCCAGATCAGAGGCACTGACTTAAGATACTTTCAAGAGCTAAATGTTACTTAAGAGTAAGTGTTATGCACATTCCTCCAAGATTTCATACACCTGATGTTCACCTTACTGGGGATTAAGAAAAAGTTTAACTACACAAAATCATCCATCCATGTTCCATCATAAAATAAAAATAGCACTGAAGTGATAAGTGTTTATCAAGACTGAACATTATTCATAATCTATAATTGATGAAAGAATTTCCATCTTGGCTACATGTTTCAGATATGGAGATGTGAGTCACTTCTGCTGAAGCCTGCATCCCATGCTGATGTGAACAGTTAAAACAAAAGAGCAAGTACTAATGTTTACCTTTATATAATGATCCTTCGAACCAGTGACAATAAGATCTTGTCCATTGGAAATTCGATCTACAGTAAGGCACATAACAGGACCCTGGTGACCAGTTAGCTTTCCTGTAGACTGAAATCTTCAAGGATAAGAGAAGAAATGAGGATTTACTATTTTTTTTCATATATCAAATAGAGTGTATACCACAGTTTCTGCCAGAATCGATCTTTATTTTCCCCTATGTCTTCACTATTCATCCTTTGCTTTATGTACACTCTTCTGCTCATATCTATGGGCAAATGTTAAATCTATATTAAGTGTAAACTAAAGCTTCTATTTATGTAAAATAAGAATAAAACAAATTTAAAAGTAAAGACAAATCAGATCCCTTAAAGTATTCTCTGTATTTTGAACACACTCTTTGAGTGCAGGTTCTGTTTGTGCTATTATAGTGTGGCTATCATTAGCCCCATATTCTTTTACATTACATCAACTGGCTTTCATCATCTCAACGATTACTAGTCAGGATTCAAACATCTGTCACCTTACAAGAGTCTGGTTTATAGTGCCTGTAAAAAAAAAAAAGTGTGTTTTTCCAGTCATTTTTACTGAAACAATTCACCATAGATGTAACACCTAAGGAAATCATGAGCACCTCCTTTGTCTCAGTAACCACCACTGTGCTGATCCATATCTTGATCATATTTTGCCCACGTTATGAACATCACCATAAACAGGAAACACGTCATTGACTGTTTCATATGCACTGACTGTGTTTCATACGCACATGTAACCACCTAAAGAACATTCTCTTCTGCTGGCGTTCAGTACCTTTTCAGGTCCCACATCCTCACTGAGTTTCCAGCAGCTGCGTAGAGGAATGTGCCAGTTGGATTTAGTGCAATCTGATTGATCTGGTTCTCTCCCGCTGGGATAGTGACTGTTCTGTTAGTACTTCCTGAACACACATCACCAGGCATCGCTTGGCCTGAAGATCTGAGTACAGGGAGGAAAAAAGAAGACAAAAAAAAAAAAAAAGGAAAACAAACTCTACATTTTGTTCTCCCTACTTTGCATACTGTTTAAAAACAAACCTATTTACCTAAGCAAAAAGGCTACAAGCCACATAAGAATACTGAATATTTGACAAGACATTGTGGCATGAATGCAAATTGTTTTGTTTCCATATATTACCAGAGCCCCGTACTGATGTAGCCTGAACATGTAAAGAAAGCTTCCAGCCCCAACAAACAGTGTACTTAAATTACACTGTGCTGCATTATTGAATTAAATCTAATAAATTTTATCTAAAATTATGACTCATTTCAACTCTTGGCATTTCAGGTTTAGCATACTTACGTCAATGTCCGAATACACTTAGCAGAATCTCTGATGTCCCACACCTTGATATAGGAGGTTGAGACTGTGAAGACTAGGCTACTGTAGTTGCAATATTTTATTGAAACAACATTATTTGGATGACCCCCTAGAGACATAATCTCTTGTCCAGTTACCAGATTCCAGACTTTACAGGTACGATCTAAATATAGACAAAGAAAAGGGGAAAAAAAAAATTAAAAAAAACCAAACAGAAAAACCTCATGTTTTTCCAAAACTCAGTAATTTTTTAAAATTACATGCATTCATTTGCATTCACTAGCAAAGGAATTTAAATACTGCAGCCTTTTGTGTATTAAAATCCCAAACATATAGAAGTTTTCAAGAACTTTGCAATGCAGGATGCAAAGTTTGCAACAAAGGGAGAGTACAGGAAACTCTCCCTGTTGTACCATGTCTGTATCACTCTATGCATTTTAGAAGTATATTTTTACTGGAATAAGTACTGGGAAGATGAAGAGAAAGCTTCATGTGTAGACAGTACTTACAATAACATGAAGAAGGCAAGTATACCAAGAACAGTCAGATACTTTAAAAATACCAACTATCAAGACTAAAGCCCAATATCTGTGATGCATCCATTAGCATTCCCGAATTGGCACTGCCTGGCAGTAGGACAGGCAACGAGGCACACAGGGCAAGCACAAAATGTCCTTAGCTCCATTCAAGAATCAACTATGGCATGAAGACTCTATTCAAACTCTGTAGGCAGCAGAGCCAGAGATGTGCTAATTCACACTTCTACCCCTACCCTGAGGCTACTGCTTTGCATTGCATGTCACATACGCACATGACACCATGATTGGTTCCATCATGTCACTCAACAAATATTATGGTTATTCTTGATAGTTACCTTTTCCACGACAAATAAACAGACAAATACTACACATTGGAATTAAAAACATGCAGATAATTAATGTAAATCCTTCTTCAGCTTATGTTGCGAAATGGATCCTCACAATTTTCCACTGTGTTTACAGCACTAAGCACAAACTAAGAACCTCACAATACCCTAAGCTGTCAAAGCAGCCTCTGTAGGCAGCACAGATGCATGGAGCTTGTCCAACCTTTAGATCCAGTGAAGAGAAGATCATCAGTTGCATCAACACAAAGCACAGCCTTGGTATGTCCTTCAGCTATATAGATACACTGCAGTGGGGATGATCGGATGTATTTTGAAGCAGGGAATGGGTTAATTACCCCCCTAAAGAGAAAAAGACAATGTGAGTTGGGAATAATAATAGACACAGATAAAATTAATTTACTTAAATGTAGGGGGAAAAAATAAATCTAATTTTCTTACATGTGAGGGCAGAACAGTTGAATGCCTTTCATAAACTATGCAAAGATTTTTACTATTTAGCTTCAACAAGTGTGAACTCTGGACTAGGAGTTAAAGGAAATCACATACAAGAAACCAAACAAATGAAAAAAACACAAGATAATGAATGTTGGGTACATGGGAAAGTCTGCAAAATGCTGAAAGAATCAGGATGCTTAAAAGTTCCTGGATGCCTAGGATCAACCTTAATCTAAATAGCACATCTGAAAAATGGACCAAATGTAATATACACTGCCAGTTCCAAACTCAGAAGGCATTTCACATCTACTGCCTTCTATGGGAAGGCTTGGAGAACTGCTGCTAACTTGTGTGCCTGAGGAAAGCTCCTACTGCTCCCTGAACCCAAGGCCACATTTGCATTCAAATTGCTAAAAGAGTATGGTTGGAGTACAGACACCCCAGAGGAACCCTCCTGGGGATTTGTAGCTAGTTCTGTTGTGGTGCCAAAAGACTGTAACTCAGCCTGAAAAAAAAATCACAGTTCATCACCAAATAAAAAGTACTTAGCAATCTAAAATCCCATGCATACAACTGCACACACATGGACCCCAGTGACTTCTGTGAAGTGTAGAAAAGCCTCGGGGTAATTCCCACGAACATGAAACACAATACTGTGACCTGACCAGCTTGCAGTTAAAACTCACTGTCATGTTCTTTTGAGGATGACACATGTAAATATAAGAAAAAGGAACTAAGTCCTATCTCACACACACAGACACACACACACACACACACACGTGTCAGATGCTTTCATAAAATGTATACATTCCATAATGTTGCCCAGAAGCTTGCTACAGGAAGGAAGAAGTCCTTCCTGAGACTATCTAACTTTGTGGCAATTAGCTGGTTTATCTAGTAGAGTCTTAGAAATTATAATTTTACACATTTTTACTGCTCAGGACATCTCTATTCACATAATTCATTATTTCTCCACAATGCTTGTATACATTTTACTAATATTAATATTGTCTTAAATTGTTTGACATTAACTTCCTCATTTTGGAAATGCATTCACCTTTCAATCTGCACCTTTTTATGTTTTCAAGGGTACAGGAACAATTATTACTATTAATTTAGGTCTATATACTTTGTTTTCTAACACCACACAAAACTAATATGATTTTCTCTGTAGTATTCCCCAGTGAATCATGCTGCCTCTAGACTGAGTTACTCCTACCGTTGTTCTCACCCACTCGTTCCCTTGACAAGCCATGTGAAATACATGTCCCAAAGCTCCTTATCTACTTATGTGCAGTGCTCTGCAATCTACAGACAAAAATTGCCACGACTGCTACAATGACCAGACAAAGCCACCATCACATTATTATTAGCCCTTTGACTGCCCTCCTCTTGACAAACTAATTTTTCACTGAGTACCAAAATCTAAAGCCACAACTTAGGAACATAAGTAGGGAGATCTCTTTCCTCTCTTAAGCCACTGTGCATTCTGCCAGAAGGACATAATAAAAATCCTTCTCATTTTTATTTACACTGGGATTTAATTTTTAGTGACCAAAGCATACAACTGAACAAGGAAAACAAAAAGAAAGAGAGAAGTATATAAAACCTAAGAAAATATCTGCTCCTCTTTTTTTTTAAAAAAAAAAACAAAGAGAGAAATAATATGTCTAAGGAGAGGTTTACAACATACTTAATATGAAAAGAAAAAACCTGACATGCTCAACAACGATAAAGAACACTATAAAAAAGGAGAGAGGGAGGCATGCTTGACCAAAATGTCAGATTTTTAAGCTTCTGGCAAAAGCAAGAGAGATACAGTGCACAAGTATCAGGAAAATTCATGCAGCAAAATGAAATTTCCTAAGATCTGGAATAACTTCAATGAGAGATGCCAAGAACACAGAAAAGAGAAAGAGAGAGTACCTGTGTACCTCCGACAGAGAGGAATCACTTTCATCAGACCTACAATCAACAGTGGTGGAATTGTGAGGAGAAAGAATATAGGTATCAGCAAAGTAAAGCCTCCATATAAGAACAAACAACAGCATGGCCAATTCAGAAAAGCAATGCAAATCCACAGGCAGTATGCAGCATTGCTCAGGGTATACCTTAAACCCGTGATAAGGAAAGAGGGGGACAGAATAATATTCTTAAAATAGCACTCTCAGCAGTAAGTGGACCGTCTCAGCCCAAGAAGTCGAGTAACACCAGTTGAGACATTTCTTATTTCCCCAACATTTTCTTACAGACGTAAAGGCAACAAAGTTAAAGGAGAAGATGGATGCATAATTGAACCTACATAACATAGTGCTTGTTGAATATATCAAAAGGAAAATAATTTCTGAACACCAATGCCTGTTAAGTGTGTGCAAGAAACATGTAAAATGTTAATCATAAAAACATTCATGTTAAATGTATTGACAGCCCGATGAAATAAGAACAGCAAATTGCAAATGATTCTAAGTTCAAAATCCTTCACCTATCATTTTCAAAAAATCTTTAAAAACAAGAAAATACACAAGAAAAAATCCCCCCAAAACGTGAATATTTGCAGTATGTCTTAAGATGTCCTTCTTTTTCAACTCAAATCAAACAGATTCAGCAGGTTCAATTTGACTTCAAAGTCACACCAGAAAACAAGAAAAGGGTTAGGTGGGAGTTAGCAATAAGATAAAGGTAACACAGGCAAGATAAGATGTTAGAAGCACAGTTAAACTACTGAAAGCCTTTCAATCTACTGCTTGGTATGTGGTCACTCTGTAGACTACTGAAAAAAAGCAAAGTTTTACAAAAAACAATAGTGTGAACAGACAAGAGCAATTCCTTGTCTCGCTACAGTCAGAACTAAAGCTTTATTCTAAGTTTGAGTTGCAGTTCGTAAGCACTGCATGGCATCAGCATCAGTACTGAAACCTGCAATAAAAATTCTGTTCAAGTCAAGTCCACCGCAATTTGGAGTGAGAGTCCTACAGAAACAGATGCGTAACATGCCGGGAAACTGAGCTCTACTGCTTCTAAACAAGGTATGAATGTCATCTGCTCCTCCAGATCGTCTCCTAAAGTCAGTCTGCTCAATAATTTGGATAAACTCTAAATAACTGTGTTCTAGCCATTTCAACATCCCATCCTCTCGGGGTGCTGTTTTGACAGCTGTTGGAGCAACACTGGAGTAACCGAGTAACTGTTAAAAGCACTATTTCCTAAATTGTCAGCTATCAGCTAAATTCTACTTCAAGATGTCAATAGTCACACAATACACATACATCTAAGAATTCTACCATTCTTCTCTATTTTGGGTTTAAAACTACAAATACCAGACATAGCCTAGAAAAAAGGAAACGAGGTTCAGCAGGAAATTGCTTTTCTTGAATTTTTACAATGGTTCCATGGAAGTTTAAGATATCTTCTTTGAAAACTACATTAAAACATGAGAAACATCTCCTCCTCTCTTGCAGGAGAAGGGCAAAATATCTAACAGATACTACACTGAGTGCACTTTGCAATTCCCTGGTTGGGGGCTGAGGCTTCCCTCCGTGACTTACTTATCCTGCTGAACTGATGTGTTTCCCTGAGAAACAGTAAGACGACTAAAAACATTCATTTCATTACGGGGTCGGCTTGGTGGGGAAGTAGGAGGTGACAGACTAGCCTCTGGGGCTCCAGAATCTGAGCTACAAGAAAAAAAGAACATCTTCTTTAACAGGTTATGAATGGTTAGAAAAGTTAAATGCAACATGCCTCAAATGTTAGATGCTCTTTTCTTAAAGCAAATAAATAAAATCATAATGCTAGCTACACGTTTCCCAGAGAAGGTAATAAACTTAGGACTACAAACTGCTGCAGAGTGCAAGACGGCACAACATTCAAAGTTTATGTGTTGACAGCGAAATCTCCAGGCGGAAAACACACATGTAAAGTGAAGAAATGGTTGCAAAACTGCAGTTTCTTAGAGAAATTGATTACTTCCATTTAAAAAAAAAACCTTCAACAAACAAAAAACGTCAAACAGACAAACAAAAAAAAGGACATTTGCAAACACTCCAAAGGACATTTTCTCAGAGCTCTGCTCCTGAGTTATTTTGTACAGAAAAGTACTCTAGAAAATAAATTAAAAAAACCCACATACAGAAGTCGAGCAGCGAATAATTTCACTGCCAACAATGAAAACTGTCTTAGAATTAAAGAAATAGAAAAATACAGATTTATTTTTCAAGAAAATATACCCAAGGTTTAATTTATTTCAGAGAAAATACATTTAAAGGAATCTTACAGTTTTTGTTCTTTTGCCTTTGTCTTTTCCATTGTTTTCTCATAAGCTTTTCTCTTTGCTAAAGGTGAAGGCTCAGGTATCTTCTTCTCTGACAGAGATGGCTGTCTAGAACTAAAGCAAGAAAAATTATTACCTTATTTTAAGGTCCTTTACAAACTTCCTTTTCTTACATTGGCTGTCATTCTCCTGAATTCAAGTTTCAGAATGTGCTTAATCTATTATAGTCTCTCTTGAATCTACAGACTCTAAATTTGTTCTCACATTTTAATATAAATATACATCAAGTTTATTAACTTTCACAGTTCATCAACTTATGAATACGCAAAGGAGATCTACTAATTCAATAATAAAAGACTGAGTAAAAGAAATAGTGGAGTATGCATCTCAAATTAAGACCAGAGAAGATGGAAGGTCTGACTAAGATGCAAAATTTCAGATTTCACAACTTTCTTTTACAATAGACCACTTACAGACATGAAGAACTGAGAAATCATGATGATTCTTACCTACGAATTAAACTTTGCATTAACATATTCATGTTTCAGTATCAAATTCAAAATTATGAAGTGAGAAAAAGTATTTTGCATTGACAACCTAACTATTATAACATCGCTTCTCTTTGTTCCCCTTTCCCTTCTTCCCTGCTTTCCATTCCTCCTTTGTCTCTCTAGATCTTGCTCTGAAATAATTCCAGTTCACAGTCACTGTGGTCTTTCTCCCAACCTTTTACTCCACATTTAAAATAGTGAATAGATCAAGAGTGCAATATTACTGCTCACACACAAATGTCATCATTTCACCACAATCACGTAAAAAAAAACCAAAAACCAAGGGATCCTGGACGGTCTCCACTCTTCTGAACTCCCCTTTCTCACTAGCTGGGCAATCAGAATGGCAACATTTAGTTTGGTTTATACTTCTTTTCATGTGTTTAGAAGTTGTTTCTACAAATACAAGGACCAGAAACAGTAAAAGAGAGAAAGCAGATTCTGAAAGCGCTTTTGTGCTACACAATTTTATTAAGCAGACAAAGTTCCGTTGGCAGGCCACCTGCTTGACATAGCTACTAGCATCTGGTCTCAGAGTTCTACAGCTGCTGGATCTACATAGCTGCAACTTCTGTACATGAGAAAAACTCCATCAGTTTCCCTTAAGAGGAAGTCTGCACTCTATTAAATTCATCCAGAGACTGGCATGCAGAATAACATGATTTACCAAGGAGAGTACAACAAAGAACAGCTACTTGACTCAAGTAGCTGAGACTGACTCTCTCAAGTCATTAAACACACGCTGAACACAAGCTCTAATTGGAAGGCGAAGGTCATACCTGTAGGACCCAGTGCCAAGAGTTGCATGCCAACCCTAGATTTCCCCCTAGGGTCTTCAAGAGCCAGGAAAAGAAGGACAAGTGACAATCTGTCTGGTTTTGCACTAAAGTCTAGCAGTTAGAGTACACAAAAAGAATGGGAAGGTGGGTTCAATTCCCCCCTCAAGGCAGAGGGCCCATTTCTCTGCAGGGCTCCCTTACTGCTAGACATACTCTCCAAACAACATCAAAAGAGGTGGAACAGGACACACTCCCTCCCTCTCTTTATGCTGGAGCAATATGCATTTAGGAATACAAAAGCTCTGGGGTGACAGGCAAATCCTATGACCAGCCTGATATGTAGATCTTTCAGCAAGGATGACAAACTTGGGTTGTAGTCTCCACTGCCATGGCTGCCTACGTGTCTACTGTGCAGCTACTAAATTAAATAAACGACACCAGAAACTGGAACCTAAGTTGTTCTGCCCCACACCAGCATCCTGCATACTCAGACATGGAGCCAGCTCCCTCTTGCTCACTCTCCGCCTGCCCATCTTTGACTCCACAGTGGCGCATCCTCAGAAGAAGGTGTAAAGAGCATGATCACATTATGAATTCTTCCTGAAAGCCTGGAAATCCAAGTATTATAAAAACGCAGCAGTCTTGCTGGAATGAACTTTGTAAGTATAGATGTAAGAAAAACAGGTTCATGGTGTCATTGACCTAATGAAAATGGGCAAGACACACAATTACAGGTTTCCAGTGCCCTTCAAGATTTTCCAGGACATCAGACATCTGAAGAGAGCTGGCACAAGGCCTATGGTAGACCACTCTGCTCTGAAGAGGCTGCTGTAGATGAGTTGAGGATAATCAAAGGACAACAGCACTAGCCCTCTTTATAACAGAATTCCAACCAAACTGTTGCCCATGGGCATTTAGGTGCCTATCTGAATCACCACAGATCTAAGAAAACTGAGTGGTTTTCAGAGTGGAGCAGTTTGTACACATCCAGACACCTAAATTTGCACCTAAGCAGATAATTAAGTTCTGTTGTTTCCAGAGAATGTGTATTTTGGATCACTGTTACTGTCTCTACATCCCTGAACGCCACTTAAATAAGTGGCACAAGGGAGATAATGTTTATTGCAGATAGGACCAGACTCTGCCCCAGAAGAATGTATTTTAATACAAGAGAGACAATGGCACTACAGGCCCATCAGAAGGGGCAGATGGCTCACAAAGACAACCTTTCTTCAAGCATGACCAGTATCCACCAAAAACAGGATTACTGAGTTCTAGTTCTGAAACTGGATCTCAGTTACAGTGAGGAAGTCCCTGCAGACCAACTGTGGGAATTTTTGATCGCTTATCTACTAAAACATGATCAATAAACCAAAATACATGTATGGCTGACTGCTGATTGAACTGATTCACTGACAGTGTGTAACTCTAATGCTCACAGTTTTGGGAAAATTCTGTTTTGCCTCGTTGCTGGCTCACTTTTATAAATGGATACATTCTAGAAGATGGAGTGAGGCAAAAGTTGGTATTACCTGAGTCTCAGATGCCAGGTCAAAACACGTGACGTTTTAAATCTTGAAGCTTCAAAACTCTCTAGTGATCTCACACTAACTGCCGAAACAAGTGGGTTTCTGCACCTGTCCTCACCCCCAAGAGCATTCTTTCCAAGCAGATTCTACTTGTAAAATGCACTAAAGCCATCAGCATTGGTTAATAATTGCTGTCAGCAGTGTTCTACTGCTCATGACTGCCACCTCAAGCACATGCTAGAAATACACAGTAAAAATAATACGAATTGCAAGTGTACATTAGATGGAGAGTGCTGTAAAAATATTATGCAAATAGGACAGATGGATAGTGAAAGATGCACCATTCCAGAATCTGTAACATGAACAGCTATGGGACACAGTTTTTCCATATCACTGAATGCAGCAAGCATATTCAGTTTACACATGAGTTTGTGCCACATAGGAGCTAAAAAGCCAAGAAAAGGGTCTCTACCAGTGAATGGCTAATAACCAACAGTGATATTGGTAGACATAAAGAGAACAGCAAGAGCAAGGGGAAAAAAAACAAAACAGAGTGCATGTAAGAGACCTGATGGCCTCAAAGTAAAAAGACAAAAATAGTATTTTTAGTTCTATCTGGCATCAAGCAATATTTTCAGTTAGTGAAACTGTTCTGCAGGTAAGTGCAACCTGCAAATGCAAAGGATTTTTGAGGATTCATAATATCCAACAGCTTTACACTTGCATACTCCATTAACATACAGACTCCTTCATTTTAAGCATGGTCCACAAGATAACTCACAAAGATTTTACCTAGTAGTTAGGACCATAGAGAAATACTATTTCTACCTTATATAAAGCTTTTGGTTGTGTTTTAGGGATTTGGGGTGGTTTTTTTTTTTAATCTCTCTGCTGTTCTAAGCAGATTCTCACTATCTCTCTAGAATGTGCATTTCCCATAGCGCTAATAAACCAAAGTATCCAAGGTACTAGATGGGTTTTTCCCACTACTTAGAAACAAGGGTAGAGTAATTTTACTGTGACAAAGCAACTCAACAGAACTTGTATCTTCAGTAAGAAACGTTACTTACAGCAGTGCATTTATACCTTCTAGAGTGGTGATGGTAGAAAAGAAGGAGGAGCTTTGTCAGTATTATTTAGTAAGCTTCAACTACATCAACCTCCTTTGTAAAGGTAAAATAATAGATTACAAGAAACTGGCAACATGCAATTTTTAAAAGCAAAAGATAATTAGTACAGCATGGCCAAACTTACATGCTGCCTATCTTAGAAGGTAAGCCAGATGGTGGGGGAATAAACTCTCTGTCCCTAGCAGAAGTATCATTTGTGTCAGCAGCCATCCCACTTTCTTGGGTTTCTGTGACTGGTGCAAGAGGGCCAGCCAAAGTGGAGTCTGCAGCACTAATGTCAGATACTGAATCACTGCTGTCTGCATATAGCAATTCCATCTGGGTAGTGGTCCTCCGGCGCGCCTGCAGACAAACAAAAAACCAAGTTGTGACTCAAACGTTTTGTGGTGTGTGTCAGAAGTGCTACATTTAAGCTTATCACTAGCATCCCTCTCAATTCACTTCGCAACTACCTTTGGAAACTAAACCAAGGAGCTGACCTCTACTCTTTGGCAATTATTTCAGAGGAGGCAAGTAAAATTCAACAGCATGAAACATTGATTTGACAACTGGTTTCCAACGATCTCCTTTCAATCAGCTACAAGTGCCTGTCAATACTACAGGAGTACAATATTATTCTCCTAAGGTTTATCCAAATGAAACATCATAAAGCAGAGAGGAATAAAGCAAACTGTGAATTTAAATAGCTACATTTATATTAGCATGACTTCTTACATCGGTCCTTCTTCTGATATAAAAACACTGCTTCTTACTTAGTTCACGTCACTTCAAAAGTACTTTAAGCCAGCATGAATTAACATTCGCTCAGCATTTCAACAATTTAAAAAAAAACAAACCAGAAAACCTCACAAACAAGCCAACCTTTATGCAACAAAGTCATAAAAATCTGACCATACATGTTGGGTTTGATGATTCTGTGAAATTAAGATCTACTCCTCAGGGAAAGAAAGGCCACTGGGGAAGATGAAGGGCCAGTCTGAACGGAGCCAATAAGCATGTTCACAGTTTCCACTGGCATTAACATTAAAGTACAGCCTAACTAATACTAAACTGCAAATCTACTCCAGTTTGGAGTGCTAGTAATAGGAAGTATGTATCTCTTTCTGAAACTGTAAAAATTCAACACAAAATATTGAAAAAGTACATTTTTATCATTGCTTCTCAGAGAGGAATATCAGACAAAAGCATATTACATACATTCACGTGAGCAGTAGGTCAGTTCACCTTTTGCACATCTTCATTGATTAATGTCTCTACAGCAAAGCAAGAGCATTCTCCAGAAAGTACCATTAAAGTATCAATTATTATTATCAGTGTACAGCCTACCTTGCTTTTGGGTTTGACTTCACCACAAAGTTTCAAAAGATCTGAAGATAATGAACTAGAAGAAAAATTGCATCACAATTAGAAAGAAAATAGTTGGGGTTTTTTTGCAATGTATATCATGACTGGATTCTTTTTTCTACCGAAATGGTGGGCAAAGTGGAACAAAACGGTGTCAGAGGTATCTTTTAATGGATACATCATGCATAACAAAAAGAGGAAATGACAGTAATTTTTCTAGAACCAGATCCAGTTACCGGTTAACAAAGATAGCTCACCTTCCTTCTGTCCCAGGACTATGCAATGGGGCATCCTCATCAGTACTATCTTCCAAATTTTCTAGAAAATTTCCCAAAAGAATAATGTTAGTCTGTCCATCTGCAACAGGACACATAGATTTTAAGCACTATGTAAAACAGCTCAGACAATGTTGAATGTGGATGAATAGCATACGAAAGGCAGGGATTTTCAAAATATCTTGACTATTTGCTAGCCAATTCCCATTGAATTTTCCTGCTGCCTCTAAGGTCTGGTTTTTTTTTTTCATACAATCTAAATAAACCATACACCTAGGCATAGTGTGCCAAATGTGGTCCTGTATTTATTGTAGCAGAGCAACAGGGATGACAGAAAACCAGAAATAAATTCTAGAAGAAAATCTGGAAGAAAAAAGATAAAGGAAATTAACTGCAAGACATGGAAAAGAGAGGTTGTAAATTAATGGACAGTAAGGATGTCTCGTTCTCCTCTTTTTTGGCAATCTTCTTGCTCTAAGACAGAATCAGCCTGGTTATAATGAAAAAAATTCTGTATTTTTATCTAGCTAGCGAGCTGAGGCTCAGGCTCAGCTTGTATGGTATGGCACCATTTGGGCTGACAAGAAGCAAGGACTTTATTAGTACATAAGCATTTAATACTTTAGAACTGCTTCCTAAAAAAGAGATTAATTCTATTGAAGTTAATTGTAAAATGAAGCATTTCAGTAGAAATGCTCCTGATGTAAAATGGGTACAGAAACCTGCCCACAAAAGACAAAACCAGCATGCATATCACGTACTAAGACTATCAAATATCTGCATGCAAACAATGCAAAACTTTAAGCTGAGATAACCAGTCCAGGGCATAAACACGATCAACTCCAAACAGTTGGAAAACCAAATCCCCTAACTTGCATATTATTCTAATAATACATTTCAAGCATAGTTTAAGGACATTGCTTGCAGGAATGTATTACCTAAGTCCCTTATTTTTTAACACACTCAAGAAATTTTAAGGGTTAAATAGCTTTCCAACAACATTCCATTACATCTTTTTTTTATTATTAGAGATGCTCTGTTATTTAATTTTTGCCAGAAAGTAGATACCATTTGTAATGCACAAATCCAATATATTTCATACTCATAATAAAATAGGTTGGTCCATGAACATGTTTTAAGTGCAAGTTCATGCTTTGGAGAAAGGAAGGAAAGATACATAGCCTCCAGTTGAATTTTGAGAAGGAATGAAGAAAAGGCAAATGCTGCCTTCTTGTGTGTGCTACATTTTAAAATGTTTCCTGAAGAAGTCAAAACCATACATCAATCTAACACCAACACCCCCAGTGCACTTCAGTGGTACTCAACTGCTGTATTAGTTTTAACAATGTAACCTTAATTATGAGAAATACAACAATATTATAAAGAAAGCAGGGTCACAGGAACAGCACTCTGAACTTTCTTGTTGTTCTATTGTAGACTTCAATCCACAGTAAACCTTTTCTACACACGTTATCATTCTATGTCTTCAGTAGAAGGGGGGAGTCTTGAGTACTGCTCCTTCTAGCAAGGCACAAAAGTAGAATTGGTAAAATAAAAGCTGGGGTTTTTTTAAATATAAGATTCATATTAGGGTCATACTACTTCATCCCCTTCTCAAAACTTGCAATCAGCTTTTACAGGCAACCAAGCAGAAAGTGTGAGACAGCCACAAAAGATGGGATTTTATTTGTAGGGTCACACTCGTGTGACCTGACATGTATTGATGTTTTTCTCCAGTTTGTCTGGAGTTCAGCACAGGAAGACTGCAGGAAGCCCCCAGGTAGAAAACAGCACACAGAATCAACAAAAAGAAAAGAGAAGAGGCAGAAGAGCAAGATTCTGAAGTCTTGAGTGAGAAGAGATGTAGGGAGCAATAAAGTTAGTAAAGGCAGCACTGCTTGCAAAGAGCAGCTGAGGTGACTGCTAATAAACGAATGATTGAAGAACAGTGAACAGCTTTTCTGATTACTTGTTTTCATCCTCATGCAGAGGCAACTGGACTGTAGCAGTAGAATGCAGTACACCAGCACAGTTCATCCAGAGGAAATGACGTTTGACCAGCCCCCAAAATCTGCACAATACATGGCTGTGAGTCACATCCATGAACATCCAGATGTCACAGGTGGGAAGGAAAAGCAGCTCCCACAGTTCTTCAGAAAGGGGTCACTCCAGCAACACTCAGGACTTAACTTCATGGTCATTTTAACTCTTTACAAGAGCAGTATAGCGAATGGCAGCTGGTTCACCCACGCACAAGGCAGGTGTGCATTCAAAACCCATCCTGAGGGTCAAAACCTGAGCCCGTGATGTGCTTTGCTGCAGACTGAACCCTTTTCTTAAGTCTGTGCTTGAATGTAGGTGCACAACTGCACTGGGGAATGCCCAAACTTCTTCAAGCCATGTATTCAAATGGCTAAGAACTTTTGAAGATATATGAGCTGAAAGCAGGCATCAAGGGAACAGTTCACAAGCACCCTGGAAGCGCAATCCCTCTGTTTGGGATGGGGCTGGCTGGGTACTGCCTCTGAGCTGTCAGCCTGGTGAAATTGGTCTCAGGATCTGCTGCCACACACACTTCCACCTCTGGGAATCATGTCAAGTTACCAGGGAGCTCCTGCAACCAACAGAACCCCTGCTGACCAGCTGGCAGTCCCAGCCTCAAAGCCTCACTACTCTCAACTCTCTGGAGCTCAAAAGGTTTACCCACGAGGGATCTACAAAACAGAGACTATCACCAGTTTGGCTTTCAGCGTGGACTGAGGTTAGTACAGCGTATTCCGCCGAGATACACCCACAGTGAAGTTTCCTTCCTACAAAGTGTTAGCATAGTCCTGAGTGTTTTAAAAGCCTCAGTTCATGCTCGCAAAGTGTTAAAAAGCTTCTTTAGTGACATACACTCTACAAAAAAATCTCACGATAGAGCTACTGTTCCAATGCACTTGACAAGTGTCTTTTCACTGCACCAGATGCTGTTAAATAAGTAAAAGCCTGTCCAGAGCTAAAGAAAATGCCGTGCTAACTTCCTGACTGGAGAAGCATTGCTCTCACTCCAACAGGGGTGAGCACACGCGTGCACACACATTAAGGGTCTGTTTTAGATACACTGTGATATTAATTACCAGTGATGTTCCTCAATAAATACTGCCTGTATGCAGCAAGACGCCCTGCCACAGATCTTCAGGTGTCATCTGTCAGAAAGCTGGCAAAGTTTTCACGAGCTCATACCAGATGGTGATCTATACACTTTCAGGCAGTCTTGTGCTTTTGAAATATTTCAAATCCCTATGCAAACTAGCACAGGACAGCATAATGGGATTAGAAGTAACACAAGACAACACAAAAGCAATTGTTACTGACATCAGGAATATTTTTTTCAAGTTTCAAACACAGCCAAATTTGTGGCTAGGAGCAAACGAGGGGAGAAAATAAGCATAATTTATTTGGGAATAATTTTAAAGCAACAACAACAAAAGACTCATCTCCTCAAAATCAGTGAAGTCAATAACTAAACCCAAGTGAAAAAGTGAGATACAATCTCCATTCTGTAAAATATTTACATTACAAAATAAGCTATCTGCAAAAGGTTTAGTGACCTGCATGTTAATTACTTTTTTCAGATCTAAAAAGATGTGCAGGATTTGTCACAACTATAGCAATCGTATACCACTAAACAGCTTTATATAATCTCAACAGATGATAGGTTCATAAGCAGTAAGACATAAATTTGAAGTACAGTTCTGCTTACTGTGTTCGCTTCCCATCTGACAAATCTAACTAACATGAGGGCTACAGGTGGTTTCGGAGAGGAAAAATTGTTCTGTAAGCTCATGATAATGAGTACATTTATAGAACAGTTCATGCAAACTTCACACACTCACAAATTCTAAGATGCACCAGTTAGTGAACATGAATGAATTAGTAACTCATGCAGCTGTACAGTACACAGAAAGCTAAACATACTTACCCAGTGGTATGCTATCTAGGTCTGTGTAAACAACAGCAACAAGGAAACAAAAGCAACACTCCAATCAAAACATATCCATTTGTAAAAAGAAATAAAACAAAAGTACTCAAATATATTCTAAATTTTTCCTACTATCATCTCAAGAGAAGTAGAATAGATGCCGTAACAGACATATGATGCCACTTTCAAAATCACTAACATATGGTTGATTGAACAGGATTGCATATTTAGAATTTCATATTCAGAAGTCAAAATCATACCAAATTGCATGTATATGGTCTTTATAGAAATAACAAACAGATTATTTGAATTTTAAAAGTCTCAATAATAATAAAAAAAACTTCTGTATTTCCTACATTTCACTGCCTAGGGGATATACTTTCAAATTACACACATGCACATCAATTGTGAAATAGAGTTTAAGATGTTAAAATACAGCATCTATTCAGAAAAGAAATAGCCTGGAATGCCCAGTACAGCATGCATGAGAGGCAAACATGACAGGCGGCTGACTATTCAGAATACAAAATGACAAAATTACCTTGCAAAGCATGACCCAGCAAAGCATCAAGTTCAGGATTTAACTCAGCCTTTTCTTTTAGCATATGAAACAGCAGTTGATTTTGAGTAGCGCTAGTGATTTCTGTCTGCTTAAGGCGTCCCTCAAGAACTTTAATCTGAGCTTCCTTCTGAGCTGCTTGGAGACCCTAACAGAGAAGAAAGAAAGAAAAAGATGACGAATGCTTTAACACAACTCTTTTGTTACAAAAGAATTGCCAGGTTTTTTTTTTTAAAACCATTAACACAAGCAACATGTACATTGTAACCTTCCTCTCACATCCTAAAGATCAGGTGTCAAACAAAGGCCTCTCTGCATTTAAGAGTAGCAAGCATCTGAAAAATCAACATCTGCATTTTTCACAAATAAGTACTTAAAAAAAAAAATATTATCTATGATACTCTATAATAAGCAACAGCAAAAAAACCCCACCCAACTGCAGAATCATAATCTTTCCCATAGAATCACTCAGTGAATTTCCAGCTTCTGCTGAAATATCTCATGGCCTAACTTAAGAGAGAATCCATTCTAAAGGAATTTCCCTAGACCCATGCATTAGGGTGAAATCAAAAGACTGAAATTTGCAAACCAATGTGATTGTAAGAATTTTCTGCAATAGTGATGAAACAAGAATGAAAAAAAAAACCAACCAGAACAGAGAATTGGTCAGTGGGCCTGACCCAAAGCCCACTTCAATAGCCCTGAAGTCTTTAATTTGAGGCAATGACACTGAGTATGGCCTCCAAACAGAAAGAAAAGCAGCAGCAAGAGCATATGATACATATGTGCCAAATACTCATTTTGAAAATATCACTCACCAAGGCTTTCAGAAAAAGCCCCTCCTGCTCTACTCAACTGTAGAAGTCTGACTAAAGCAAGCCATGCATCAATATATACCTTAAAACAATTTTTTTAAAGGCTCATATTTTTAAGGAAGTGACTGAGCCAGTCTTTAAGAAAAAGATCCAGAGCAGTCTTTAGGAGCTTGTTGAAAAACACAGAAAGAGATTTATTTGATTACAAAAAGGCAATGCTCTCGTAGGAACAACATGAGGTAATCAGTAGAGTGTAGCAGGCACTACTGGGAGTTGGAAAACAGGCAACACGTTGAAGGGGACAATGGATCCCAAGGGCCTTCACACCTGAGAACCAGTGCTGACCAGCTTTGCTTTGCCTAATGCACATGAGTCAGTCTGTGTCAGCACAGCTCTGCTCCTGGTACATGGCCCAGTCCTGGCGTACACACTTCACTTCGTGCATTACCTTATTGATACCCATCGTGAGGAAGTGATCAAGCAAATATCGAGCTTCTGTCAAAGTGCAAGCATTAATCACTGCTGTTACATCCAAGGTCTCTCCTTCTTCCTACATGTGCAACAATAAAAACAGTCAGATTTTTTTAAATGTTTTGTGTTGTTGTGGGGGTTTTGTTTCTTTGTTTTTGTTTGGTTGTTTTAAATCATTACAGTAATCATAGAAAACAGAAACAGTGAAGATGGTGCAATATCACCTAGTTCATCCCCTTGGTACCTCTCAATCACAGCTGAAAGATTTCTTTTCCAAACTATCCCCAAAACACTCCACAGTACAGGCTCTGCAGCCTTGCCAGTCTCCTCCAGTGCTTCAGTTTCTTTCCTATTGGAAAGCTCTTATCAAGCTCTAACTTGGACTCCTCCTTTCTACAAGCTAAGCTATTCACAGTGGATGCAGAAATGAGAGCATTTCTTCAGTCTCTGCAGACTTCATGCATTTGAAGACTTCTCCTCCTAGTCTTTTCTTCATTTTTTCTTCCAATTATTCTCCGTCAGTATTAAGCACTCTGGTACCCTTAAGAATTATGAAGCCTTTTGTGTTCACTACTTCTTTACTGGTAAAATCTTGTAACTTTGCACCATGCTGTCCAAAATTCAAGAAAACCTCATCTGAGTGATAAATACAGTAGAAACTGCCGGTGATGTAACATGCTTTAAAGCACAGATTAGCCCAAGGTGTGAGAGGAAGAACTCAAGCACTGCCATATAAAAATATTGGTAAGTCTTGCAGTTCAGGCTGCATGCTACCACGTGACAAGAGATCTAGGATACTGTGTGTGGTGGATTCTTTTGCCTAGATCACATAAAGTATAATGCATTACAAGAGTTTTCACATTTGGATTTCACTGCTTTTGATAATAATTCAAATTGGTAAATATTCAAATCATAATAGGCCATTTCCTTTTACTAAACTACTATTTGAAAAGTCAACTCTATAAACAAGCAACATAGCCTGAAAAAGCTCTTTAGTTATAGAAAGCCACTGTTCCATAATTGAAAATAAAACGCAAAATAAGGAAATTACACACATTCTCATTTACAAAAATATGTAAATCTATTTAAAATATACAAAAAACAACACAAGGGAGTGTAAGCATGCCAACAGATACAGGAGACAGAGGAAAAGGATACAAGCTGTTAGGCTTCAGTCCCAAGAATTATACTAATTTAATGCCAGCAGAACAGAAAGCATCAGCTTTGACATTTAAATGCTTTGCAATCTTAACCTCCATTACACTATTGACACTAAAACTCAGATCTGAATTTTCAGTTATATAAACACTCTTCATTTCAAGTTTTCACCAGTTGTCACTTCCTGGTTCAATAATTACACATACAAAACAAAATTCACTTCTCAATAAGAACATTTTCAAGGCTAACACAGTTTTTTCTTTTCTTCATTTTACCATTTTTGCTTTAACATTTGTCCTACCTTTGCTTCCTCCATTTGCATAATGTTTGCTTGGCAGTCAGAAATGCTGTCGTTAATGTAGTCTATATTTGCAGTTAGCGATTCCATCTCTTCATTTATGTTTTGGACATTTCTATCTGCTTCACTGCCACCCCCATCCTTGATGAGCTTCTCCCTTTTCTTTGAGAGTTTTTCTCTTCTTTTTGTAAGTTCTTCACGTTGCTATTTTCCCCAAAGACATAATATTACATAAAAAAGAATTAGTAAACACTCAAGACAATTAAGAGCCTTTTGTTTTGTTTTGTTTTCCTTGTTATACTTTCACTAGCATATCACAATTTCTACAGGAAGAGGTTATACAGGTGAATATATTAATGTATTTGCACGTGATCCCATTGATGTGCTTTTTATTTCTTAATAAGCACAGCAATCCCCTGGTCCAAACGGTTACTGGAGTTGTTAAGAGTTAAGAGCTTCTTCATTGACTGCAATGGATTCTGAGTCACTTTGCCTATACCACCACCACAGCAATTCATTTACAGCAAACATAAACTGCTCTCTACTTTTGACGATACTGTAGCCAACAGTGCATAGCAGATCACCCACCGTAAGTAACCTGTTCATATCTGCCTCCATATTGGAAATGGTCATTCTCTGCATAATGATATCAGTCACTCTGCGTTCAAGTAACTGCCACTTCATCCTGGCTGCCTTCGAGGAGTAAACTCTGCTTGTCACTGCTTTCCGCTGGTATTTCTTTCTGTGATGAATTCAAGAGGAACATACAGCTAAGTCTACAGTGGCCCAACAGGTGGAAATGATCAGGCCAGAGTATTTTTCATGGGCAATGTAAAAATTTCTAGCAGAACTTCTTGCAGTTTTTCATTGCACCAGACAGCTGCGTGCATCCAGCCCTGAACTCTACTGCACTCTCATATATTGTATTTGAAAAACAGGCATCAAACACGGTGGCATCTTGTATGATGCACCATTCAAATCGAACGCCACCAAGAGTTCTTCCCTCTTTAACAAGGAGATCTGCTTCAAACCACAGTGGAAGATCACCAGTAAACTGAATACATTAAACTCTGTTTTTCAACACGTTTTTCATTGTACTTAAGAACACTGTGGGCATTGGACCACCAAGGGCATTTCTCTTTAAGAACAGATTAACTGGATTTTTAAATTTCAGGGTTTCTTAGTCCTTTAATGTTATTTTATATTATTCCACACTGTCTTAAACTCAAAAAACACAAATTGCATTTGATAATGGTAAAACACCCATTCTATGAGCATTACTGCTGCATATGACAGCAGTTTGAAAAATAAGTACTGCAATATGTACCATCACAACATTAACTGCTAGAAAATCCGTGCAATTTTCAGTTCCTTAAGAGAGTCCTAAACAGTTTTAATCCTTACCCTGTTCCATTTGTTGCAGTTACAGATAACGCTGGAACCCTTGCAACAGGAATTCTCATCTTCTGCTGTGCTGCTGTTCTTGAACCATCGTGCTCAACTGACGAGCTAGAACTTGCTTCCTGCAGAGGATGCTCAGGCAGACTCAGCTTCCGACTTACTTTTCCAGCCACTCTATCAGACAGAGGCCTTACTTGCCGACGAAGGGCTGTGACCTGAAACAGAGTGCAAAGACACAATTACCTCTCCCCCAAACTGCGTTCTTAGTTACAGCAATACCATATCATTATGTTTTCAAAGGTGCATTACTGTTTTACCACAATACCTCTTCAGTTTTGCGACGTAGGATAACTTCCTGATTTCTTTTCTGAGCTTCCAGAAGCTTGAGCTGATGCTGTGAAAAAAAAAAACGTAAGCAGCACATGAAATTTTTTCCATTCTCTGCCACAAGGACTGAACTGTATAAAAAAAGATGTGAAGTGGTCAAGCCACAATTGTTTCTTGCTCTTTCTAGTGCAGAATGAAAATAAGTGTTTCACTATATCAATTCTTTGTCAAAAAGACTACTTGCATGCAAGCAAGGTGGCAGCAAGAGTTTTGTGAAGATTCACTAATGAAATAGTACTGATATAAGTAAAGAATAAGCTTTCTATTTTCTGTTGCACTTACCATCTGACGCTAGGAACTGAGTTATCAGAGAAGTCAAATCAAATTACGTGCATTTTGATCGGTGAAAATATACAGGTATATGCCTGCCTCAGTGAATGCACATACACATGGTGTGTGCCTGCAAGTGGGTATGCGTAATGGTAAGATGCTTATTCCAAATAAAAGTTCTTTATCTGTCAAATCACCTCTCGTTTGCGTTGCTCCTTTTTAAGCTGTGCAATCTCTCTATTTCTTCTTGATTCAGTCATTCTAGCTTTCTCCTGCTCTTCTTTCATTTGTTTCATCAAGCGAACCTGTGAAGAGGTCAACACTCAGCAAAGCTGTTTGCACTGAAGTGCTGTTCCCTGCCCCCACTCATACAGAGTTTCTTCATCAGATTGCCATCTTCCAGTATATTGCATGCTTTTAGCAATTTACCCCATCTAATGTGTCTTCTTCATTCAGTACTGAACAGCAGCTAATAAGCACTGCTAGCTTCACCATGCTACAACACAGTAATTTCTGCTCATTAAGCCTAAAAGCCACTCCCTCTCCCGCCTCCCCCTGGAATAGCCTAGTCCTCGTCTCTTTTCTGTTTTCAGACTTTTGAGCAGCTGACAGCAAGAACAGTTATCTGGTAGATAAATGCACAGGAGATTTCAATGCATTTTTTTTTAGTAAACGCTCATTGTACAACACTTCAATATACTGAAAAAATACCTTGGTTTTCTTCATTTCTGTCACCTCCTGCTGCAGTTTCTTCAGTTGCTTTTCATATTGAGACTGATTTTTAAGCAATCGTGCGTGTTCTTTTTGTGCTGTTTGAAGTCTCTGCAGTTCTTTATTCATGGCCTGGAGTTTCTTTTCATATTCTGACTTAATTTTTTTTGCCTTTTCTTCTGAATAGGTCTCTACAGAACCTAGAGCAAAAGGGAAAATATCTTCAAAAAATACGTCTCTAGCTCCTGTCAACTGCACTGCTTCGAACTTTCCACTTTGTATGTCTTCTTGGATAAGAGATCAAGGATTAACACTTTCCTTCTGATTTCTCTGCATTATACAACAAATAATCTGAGTACCTGAAGACACGGATACACACATGCTTGTTCACACATGTGTGCACAAGATCGAAACCACAGTCCCAAGAGCCATCAAGCCTAGTAACCCTTTTCTGCCATTGATCAAAAGGGAAGGTCTAAGGAAGAACAAGGGGACAGCAAAATTGTCTAAAGTATATAACTGTAAAGCATATATAGTATCTTTTTTAAAAGAAACAAACAAACAAAACACTTCCCCCAGTACTCTCCCAAAGTTCAACTATTTGCAGCTTAGGACTTCTTGAGGCAAAATTAGTTTTTCATCTCAATACTACTACATATTCAAAAAAGTTTAGTCAGCAAAACATCTCTGAAAGGCCACTGATCCCAGTTCTTTTTTTTAATGCACATATAAAGAAAGGAGAGAGGGAGGAGCAGGAAGGAACTTTTAATTCAGGAGCTGTCTCAAGGACATTGTCATTGTCATGACAGCTCCTAGGAAACTGAAAATGCTTATTCAATCAAATCAAATACCTGTCAACAGCAGTATCTTTTTAAAAAAATCTCTCTCAATTCTGGTAGAAACTAGAATGACTGAAGTATGATTCACTGGTGTTATGGGTATAAACGTATCTCTGCTTTCTGCAATTTCTTATATGAAACATGAAGTGAGTGAAGTAGCAAACAATTCACCTTGAATACATTACACAACATCTAGATTTAAGTGATTTTGTACTTCTTACCCAAGTTTTGAAGAACCTGATCTCTTTCAAGCTGAGTGTCTCGAATCTTATGTTGCAGCATCATTAGTTTCTCTTCATATTGTTTTTTCAGTGTTTGCAACCTTCGCTGGCTGTTCTCCAGCTCATCTATGAGTTTCTGCTTAATGGCTATTTCACAGGTGATATTTGCCAAGTCAGCTTGATAATTTTCTAAAATAAAAAGATTTTAGTAATTAAAAATTAAGACTTCTGTTAAAGTAACAGTAAGGATCACATAAATATAGATACTCCCTGCAATGTTAGGGTCATTTCCTGACGTGTAAATTGTGCATAGGAAAATTCTAAGCAAAGCACAATGCAGCAAGCAAAACTATTATCAGCAACTCATTATGAAGTCTCCTTCCTAGAACTGGGAAAGAGGCAGGGAAAGAGATCTTTCATTGGATCACAGTTGCCCATATGTTGCAATTCCTCACATTCAAGTCTCAACATCAGCAATCTGTCCTTCCCCGTACAAGAGCTGCACAGGCTGTGAGACTTCAGTCACACCCGAGGGCTGGAGAATAACTGACATTCATAAACACAGCAGATTATAAAAGGAAAATTTCACTGCTGGCAGACTCCAAGGGGAGATTTTCCCTTCTCTGGCTCTCAGAAAAATACAGGCAAAATTCTGAGAAGAGAGAAGCCACCTCAATCATGGAAGTGGAATGGTGAAGAGAACAAGAAAAGTAGAAGGCAAAAGTAAGGAAAAAGGACTAACCATGCGCTAAGTTTAAAGAAGTTTAATTAATTCTTTAGTCAATTAGGTCTTTTTTTGGTTTAAGATTATGTGCTCCAGGATAAAGATGTCAGTTGAGAATATTTTTTTTTCCCCCAGGTTCTGCAAGTCTCAAAGAACAGACTTGGTTTGGCCATTTGGCCTGACTCACATGAGAGAATTGCTGTGATGCTGTCTTTGACTCTAGCAGTACTAATTTGCACGCCACATGTAAGCCAGCTGTTGATGCTTCTGTATAAAGCCATAGCCTGTGAAAATCAGGAAGGCTGATGGACTTTTAGCCTTTCAAACTTAATTCTACCAATTTTCAAATTAGCTGAATGGGAGCTATCACCTTGGTGATTAGTCCCAAGATGTAAAAATAGCCCAGTACTTAAACCTTACACTTTGGATACTCTAAGGAAGAAATATATTATCAATCATCTGATGCCCTCTGGTCAATTTTAAAGCCAGTACAGGGACATTTGAAAACATGGACACATTTTAGCACCAGAACCAAAAAAAAGAATTCACTGGACATACAATCCACAGAGAATTAAGGACAGTGGTTGACAACATGCTATCTTGCCTACCAAAACCCAAGGAATGACAGAGAGCGTTTGTAAAGTTCTACAGAATATTGCACTGACATCACCTTTTTCATCAGAGTCAGAATCTGATTCATCTGAGCTTTCAACAACTTCCATGTCATCTTCATCCTCATCATCATCATCTTCTTCATCCTCATGATCACTTACTTCCTGAACTTCCTCCTACAAAATGTACAAAACAAAGATGTTGAAGCACACCCACACTTTTCCAATCACTTGCGATTGTCACTGTGAAGCCACAGTACTCCCCTGAACCATTCCTAATTTCTTTTCTATAACCTTGTAAGTCTTTGAATAGACAATGAACAAATAAACCAAACGCTCTGAAATACTTACTGCTTCCAATTCATTATTCTCTCTCTCCAAAGTGCCTTTTTCATCTCTCTTCTCCTGCTCATTGTCTGTGTTATCCTCTTTAACACTAGCAGAAGAGGCACAGAGACAAAATATTAACAAACTGAAATAGCATCTGCTTCCCATCCCCTAAACCAATAAGTTGTAATTCCAAATAAAGACAAAAAACAAAGTGTAGTTAGACAAAGGTACAGGTGTTGGGCATGGGTAAAACACAACTTCTAATTTCCCGCAGATAATAAAATAATGCTTAATTACTCTTAATCAAAAAATCAAAATAATATTAATGATTACAATATTGTTTTAGGGCATATTACATGAGTAGGACAATCAGAATACACATCTTCATATACTGCAGCAGTACTCATTTTACATAGAAGTTGCAGTGTACCCAGAATAGCTTTTACAAAAGAAAGAACAAACATTGTGTGCAGGTACAACATACATTAAGGATATTGCTACACTCAAGCTATAACAGAGCCTACTGTGCTTACAATCATCTGAAAATTTATGTATAATCTTTAAACGATATCTTAATTTATCATAATATAACTACTCTTTTGATCGGTTATCTACATTGGTATCAAGGGAATGCTCAGAATAGGCATTGATACAACAACAAAAGAGCCAAGAAATACTAATTTTTTGCAATAAGACTGTCCATCTCAAAAAGAAACTTTTCCAAACTATTAAGATTGCATTTTGGTATATTTCCATGCTTTCATATTTGAGACATCGCATGCAAATGTGAAATTAAAAAATCAACGGCAGTCTGCAAATTGTCATGGACTAAATATCAGTGCCTCTAGTGCAACATGTGCAAAACCCAAGCCATCCCCAATAGATGGGAAGTCACAACAGAACAGGGCTAGACACCATAGAGGGTAATAACAAAAAATGTGGTTAGGATTGTGTAATGTGGGGTTCACCTAATCTAACTTCAGGTGCATAAAAGTTTGACAAGTTACATGCTGCCACTGATCAGGCTGAATAACTAGAAATGCAAATCTTCCTCCACTGACACCAAAAGGAGATCAGACTCAAGGTCTAAAATCATAGACAAATCCAATACTCAGTGCAGTGACAAGGAATATTCTGTAGATTCGAGACACTATAATTTGCAAGACACTTTTAAAACAATCTCTACTCTGAAGAGTGTCAGTTAAGTAACACGGTGCTGCTGTGCACACACAATTTTTTGTTATACTATTTTTTAACCTGTTCAGTGCTAACTGGTTCATTCTGCCCCACTGATCACCAGTGAAACCAAATCCAGCTACAGCTAACCATGCACAAGGCAGAAAGCTTTTGCTTGGACCGTCTGAATCCACACCGCAGTCGGGGAGACTGGAAGTAAAAAGCCTAACCAGATTTGTACAGAAAATAAAGTGCCAAACAGGCAGCACTAAGCCACGCAATCTCATTTCCACAGATTCTCATCGCAGTCAGCCTACAACATGTTCTATGTTGGTTAATAAACCTAAATGATAGCAGATCTTAGCTGCAATCTTCATGCAGATTGAGGCAAATTTCCAGTTTCCCTTCTGCCTGCACGCAGCACGGAGGTCACCACTACAGAGAATTTGTGTTCTGCTTAACAAAGGGCAGAGACAAAAGGAAGGAGAGCCAGCAGCTCTCCCAGGCAGAACTGCACTGCTTAATTTGTGTGCTACTGATCTGTGGATTCACATATTCTGTGTCAATTCAGTGGGATTTTTTTTAGATCAAAGTATATCGCTGAAAAATAGAAGTTTGTTACTTTCATTTTTAATGACAGTGTATTTCTCTGTTTAGAACCCTCAACTTAACTTCTCTTTATGACTAACTAATTCAGCTACTGCTTTGGCTGACACTAAAAGGAAGAAATGGTCACAGCTTCAGTCATATGCTTTCAAAAATAAAAGCAGCAGATTTAACTGAGGTGTGATGGTCCAAGACCTTTGTGATCTTCTAATTCTTGTACACTGCCTGCCTGCTTTCATACCATATGAGCTACTGCGTCTTCCTCCTGCCTTTCATTCCATACAGGCCATGCAAGAAAGAAATCTACTTAATTTGATATCAATTCCCAAATGCATCACCTCCCCGCAAACGCTTGCTCAACACTCTGCAATCCCAGAGTCAACCTCAGTTCCACAACAGAGGTTTCTTCAGTTAAAACACTTGTTCAAAGTCAACACATAGGAGAGAATTTTGAAAGGCCAAATGAACTGCTCTTGAAGTACCTATGAATCTGCCCGACTTCTTTTAATGTATGACAACAAGTTAATTGAAATGACAGGTAATTAAAAACCTGGGAAATATTCCAACCTTCTTTCTTCTTGACTGCTTTCCTCAAGTTTCTGTAGCCTTCAAAAGCACGAGGTACAGTATTGGAAGGCCAAGCCAATGAAGGACAAACCAGACAGTGAAAAGCAAAATTGATAAGAAGGTAAAAAAAATGATATATGAGCTCGTGGAGTTTAAAATGAAATTTTAAAAGATACCATCAAGAGACAACAAGTAGTAAAAAGGTAATTACATTTTGCACAGTTGGAAGGTAAATAGAAAACAAAGAAGAAGCATTTGTAGGTTAACTAATCTGTCACTGAGAGCAATTGTAAGTTCAAGTTACACTAAGGACGAAGTTTTAGATAAAGACAATATATTTAACTTTAACGGTTATTTCGAATATGGATTAAAAAAACCTCTTAGTTCTACAAAAAGCTTTCTACTCTTTTGCCACTTAAAATTGGCAGGTAAGATACTGAAAATTGCAAGTACTGCCAGTGAACCAGAGTTTTATATCCTCAGGAATATATCAGGAAAAAAAGCCCACTAGTTTTATATATGCTGATAACATATTGTAATATAAAATAGTAATGAGAAATTTTTGTACCAATATTCTAAATCATATATTCTGAATATAATTCAGATAAAAATATTCAAACTGCATTTAATTGTTTCTTTAGGGTTTTGTTTGGTTTTAAATAAAAAGCAGAAAATTGCAGTTTATTTTTCTGGGATTCAAAAAGTACATGCCAATGATTGCTTGTTATTTTTTAATAAATTAACAAAAAAAAGATGCATCAGAAGCAATGAGATGGACAAAGTGTTAGAATTTTTACTTGTACTTTTTCCTCTTGAACAAATGTGGATGTATCAGTAAAGAAATGTCTGCATGACTTTATAAGTGTAGAGATGGCTTAAATTTCAACATCTACTGAAATTCCTCATGTTCCCAATACGAGCAAGTTTGAGCAAGAGCTCTTGCTGCCTTTTCACTTTATGCTGCCTCTAATCTTCGTTCAGTATCAGCTAGGAGCTAATACACTGAAGCCCATGTAATTTTATCACTTATTTAGTTTAATAAAGGTTAGGGAAGTGAAAAGACAACAGTCAAAAAAGGTTACCAGGTATGTAAAGCTGACAAACGATTGACAGGGACACGGAAGGTTGCTCTGGGGCTTCTGGTGAGTAGGTCACACTGTGGGATGCTCCAATCAAGCATGTCAGTCTTTCAGTAGCCTGAACATTACTGCTGTCTAAACCGTTTCAAATAAACTTTGACAGATGCTCAAAGGCTACAGATATATAGCAGTACATACCTCCTGCTCATTCAGAACCTGGGTCTTAGATCTTCAGGCTAGCTCACAACAATTTAGATAAGTGGCATGTATTTAAAATTACACATCTTTCATCATAATGACCCATAACCAGGAAACAGATCAAGAAAGGTAGCAGATGGGGCAGAACTAGTAACTAGGCCTACTGATCCCATTTTAATAGGAAAACACTAGTTAGACAACTTTAACAGAACAGCAACCCTGAAAAGAAATAGTACAGTAAAAGCAGCTAAATGCCTGTAGAAGACAGAAGTAGAGCAAAGAATCCCTAAAAAACTGCAGGGTAAATTGTCCCTTTGCAATACATTAGCATATCCATTGCCAATTCCTGAAATTTCAATAGAATAAAAATTCAGTGATATATCCTGAACACAGGCTTTGCATTTCATTAATTAGACAGAAGCACTCTGCAGCTAACAAGTATAAGAGACTATACGCACAATCCCTCAAATTCTAACATTTCTTAGCTTCTAAGGAATTTTTCTCTAATGTATACACTTCAGAAATTTATAAATATTTATTACAAAGAAGTCTGCAGATGGACCAGTAGATGGATTCTAATCCTACCAGCACTTTGAAGAGCATGATCCTATTCTATAGAACACAAGATTCACTTTAAGATGGAGGCTGGACCATCAAGAGGTCTCTTCCAACTTAATTTTTTCTATGGTTCTCTAATTCTATAATGCTAGGATAGAAAACTGATCTCAAAAACAGTTTATGGTACGTAGTCCCTACTTCTGGATCAGACCACTTGGGTAAACCATTCACAAGATTATCGTCCTGGTGTGAACAAGTGTGACTGGATGCAGAAGATTCTTTCAGAAAAAAAAAAATTAAAAAACCAACCACCGTGTCTTTTACTTACTACTCTGCGTAGGGTAAAACTTCCAAATGTTTTTTCAAAGTAATTATCTCCAAAGTAGGAGATACTACTCAATATATCTTGTAACCTTTATCTGTCTTCTGGTCACAATCCTGTCTGCTACCTAATACTCAGGCCCCAGCCTAACAATTGGAGCTCTAACCAAGCACATATTTAAATGCATGCTTGATTTTAAAATGTGTTGAAACATACAAAAATCAAATCTCTTTGTTCTGGCATTTACAGTTATAGGAATATATTGAAGTGTTCAGCTGAAGAGAGGCCAGAACATTCTGCTGATCTTATTTAATGCTTCCATCCTCCCCTCAAGTTCCTACAAACATGAGACATAAAATCTCTCAAAATCCCTATAAAAGTGTAAGTATTTCCTGAAAAATTATATGCAAAGAGTCTAGTTGTTATTAAAATGAGTGTTCTCTACAAATGTCAGACATTTATGTGGTGAATGGATTTATAGATATAGGACTTCAAATTGCAGATATCACTCACTCAAATCTACTGTACGCTTCAACTATATTTCAGGCTTATACTGTTTTAGTTTTACTCTTAACTCATAGAAGTCTGAATGGCCATTAGTAGAAAGAGTAATAGATTAGAAGCGTGGAAAATTTCAAGGAAAAGGGAAAGATCTCTAACGGAATCAAAGTCTCAGAGTAAAATCATAGAGTGGTTGGGGTTGGAAGGGACCTTCAAAGGTCGTCTAGTCCAACCCCCCTGCAAGGAGCAGGGACATCTCCAACCAGATCAGGTTGCTCAGAGCCCCATCCAACCTGACCTTGAATGTCTCCAGGGATGGGGCATCCACCACCTCTCTGGGCAACCTGTGCCAGTGTTTCACCACCCTCAGTGTAAAAAATGTTTTCCTAATATCTAATGTAAATCTACCTCCCTCTATTTTGAAACCATTACCCCTAGTACATGGACAGATCCTTGCTGTACTAACTGCTGTCTGAACAGGCATTTACATCAATGTCTATGAGCATTTTAGTAGATGAGAAGTTGGACAGCAAAAATAGCAAAGCATCATGTTGCAGAGAATTAGGAAACCTCAAATTAAAAACATTCATGAAAGCATAAGATGAAGCAAAAGAAGCCATTCCAAGAGCTACCAAAGAATTCCCAGCTATTCAGAATATCTTTTCTTCAGAAAGCTGTTCCAGTTTTGACATACAGTAGGAAAAAGTTTATAATTTTTGGTTTTGAAAACTTCTGTTGAATTTCAGATGCATTTAAAAAAATTTTTTTTTAAATCAACATTTATGGAAAGCACCTGTGCTTTTATCATTGTGCATAATCATATAGAAAAATTCATTACAACAGAGACATTCATTCTGCAAATACCGCACACTTCGCTGGAAGAAAAGATGCAAAAGAAAACCACCTGTAACTTCAATGTGTAAAAGGGTTTGAAAGAATAGCAGTTTAGAATCCAAACTCACACAGCAACAACAAACAAAATTCATCTTAATGGTTAAAAAAATATGCCTCTATATTAATACAGAGAAAATAAATAGCATTATAATTCATACACCACCTCTTTTTCTTTTTCCTTTCTTTTTTTTTCAGCTTTTCTAGATCTTTCTTGGCTAGATCTAGAATTTCCATTGTCTCTTTCTCTGAAGAAAGCATAGAAGCAGAAAATGCTGATGGTCCACCAAAGTACGTGGATCTCGTTGAAGCTCTTGACAAGTTGCGTCGAAGATTTTCATTCACTGCTTCACTTTCTAATAATTTTGCTCTTAAAAAAAAAAAAAAAAAATTGTAAACCA
>WHYT01016111.1:13576-46231 GCA_009806455.1 Tetrax tetrax
GAGACCTGATAGCGGTCTTCCAATACCTCAAGGGGGCCTACAGGAAAGATGGGGACAGGCTGTTCAGTAGGGCCTGTTGTGATAGGACAAGGGGTAATGGGTTTAAATTAGAAGGAGGTAGGTTTACATTAGATATTAGAAAAAAATTTTTTACAATGAGAGTTGTAGAGCACTGGAACAGGTTGCCCAGAGAGGTGGTGGATGCCCCATCCCTGGAAACATTCAAGGCCAGGCTGGATGAGGCTCTGAGCAACCTGATCTACTCAGGGATGTCCCTGCTTCTTGCAGGGGCTTGGACTAGATGACCTTTGAAGGTCCCTTCTAACTCTAACCATTCTATGATTCTATGATTCTATGATTTTACTTAGTTCTGTAGCCTTTTCCTTTATTATCCCTTTCACCTCCATTCCATTCCTCCTTTTGCTTGGGATGAAAGTCAATTTTAGAACTGTGAAGTAAGTACAAGCCTCTTTAATATTAAATGTCTTGAACTGTGCAATCTACCTGACTTCATTAAATAATTCCTTTAAATTTCTCAAAATTTTATTTTTAAAATAAATCAACTGGAAGGAAAATCAAAATTGCTCTGAAGTGAAAGTTAAGTTCAACTGATGTGAGATCCGTTAATGTAACAGGTGGGAGGGGTTAATAAATTTTCAGTAATTAGAAAACCAAACTTTACAGTTTTTTGGCCCCGTAATTATTTAGTAAAGAAATCATACTGCTATCACATCCAAGAATAACTGAACTTTATGCTGACCTTCACACATTAGCGTAGAAAATTACAAGCCCAAAAGTCACCAGACTTTTCCAGTAAAAAAGTAAAATTCTTTTAAGCTAACAACTTAATTATGCAGTACAGGGAGTAAGGGTAAAAAGCCATATCACATATGATGTGTTTCACTGATAAGAAGGTGGTACAAAAGATGGTTAACTGAAGACAGAATTAAAGTAAGAATCTAAAAAAGAAAGTAAATCCTTAAAACCAAAAGTAATGACTATTTCAAAGAACATTAATGGTAAAATTACTTATGCAGGCAGAAATCTTACCTAATTTACCTAAATTGGAAACAGAGTTTCAAGAAAGCAATCATATATGATTGTACCATCTTCTCTTTACATAAAGTAAAAATAATATTAAACAATAATTTGGCACTCAAGTTGTTTCTTCAAGCAATTGCCTGTATTATCTTACACCAAATACTATATTTAACCTTATGAAAAGTTCTCAATGTTTTCTGTTATAGTTACAGTTATATAACCTTAACTTCATGCATTGATACCATTCCTAGAAAAATTTGTCACAGCATTATTTTGAAAATCTTTATTCAAAATAAAACTCAATCCTAGGAATATATAGGATACCCTATATAACCTATACAGGGAGTTACTTTAAAAACAAAACAAAAGAAAAAAAATCAAAATTAAAAAGCAACCATATGCAGGGTATTTACAGGTACAGGGTATTTAAACCAAGTCTATTCCATCCCTAACATGAATTTTTTGTGGAGCTACCCTATAGCCAACCAACAAAGCTATTACAACATGGTCTGTCTTCCCTTAATAGAACATAACAACCAACACTAGAACCAGTGTTCTAGACAACTATTATCTCTCACTTCTGTAAAATACTTGTTTTCTCAGGCTCTGGAGCTATTGGAAGCTGTTCTGAAGAGACTGATGCCAGTCAGTGTGCATCCCACTGAGAGGTGGGCAGGTTTTGTTGTAAAAGTTCTGGAATAACTAGTAGAACAAGCATCTTTGAATCATGCAACTCATTGCCAGCTTTATGACTGGAAGGTTCCATGTATCATTCAAGTCTTCATTTTAACAAAAATTTTTCTCAGTAAACTGTCCCAGGTCTACGACAGTTCTATCTGTTGTTGCAGAAGGAAAAATCCCCCATACTGGAATAGGTTGCCCAGAGAAGTGGTGGATGTCCCATCTCTGGAAACATTCCAGGCCAGGTTGGATGGGGCTCTGAGCAACCTGATCTAGTTGAAGATGTCCCTGCTCCTTCCAGGGGGGTGAGACTGGATGACTTTTAAAGGTCCTTTCCAACCCTAACCATTCTATATATTTGCTTTTGCTTTTACCTCTTGCTTCAGCTTCTGTTTTGACAGCTTCTCCTCCTCTGTTTCCAATACATCCGTCTCTTTTTCCATTCTTAGTTTCTTCTTCAACTTTGTCATCATGGTCATGTATTTCCACACATTACACTTCCAGTCCAAAAAACTGTCTCTTATGTTCTCTTCTTCTTTAGACAGCTGCAAATATTTGAGTGGTACACAAAATTTTCACTCTATTTTCTTTCTACCGTATAATCTACAGCAATATTTCAGCTTCATTTTAGGCCTTCATCCTCTCTTTTTTGGGGGCTTAAAAGGAAGCTTTGTGGAAAGCAAAGAGCTTTCATCAGGTACAAGTACGTCCCACAGGGCATCCAAAAATTTAAGACAACCTTCTTCAAACAAAGCATCCAGAATAAATCCCTTCATCTACTGACTTCTCTCATTTTGGCTTTTCAGTTTAAGTAATTTTTTTTTCCTATTAACAAAAGTAACTTACCAACATAATATTCCAAGCAATCTTATACAGATTCATGCTAGCATGCTGAGGATCAAAATGTGTTTATTTCACATTAGGATCTACAGGATCCCATTAGGACCCAATTTATTAGGATTAGATATTGAAAATGCATAATACTGATCAAATCAATTTAGGGAGAATAAAGGTTTGGCAGCCAACAGATCAATCTGTTTAACTGCCAAAGTACACAATATCCTAAATCTGTTGACATGCAGTGTATTAAAATACCCATAAATATTCTGCTTTTCTACTGAAAAGTATTTCTGCGAGATTTTCTCTGGATCTTCCAGATAGCAATACGGGTAAGAAGCAATTAGCATGTAGACCATAATGTCCTTGGGACAGCCCTGTTGCCTGCAGAGTACCAGGTACTAATGCTTTAGGATTGCATGACTTCTTAAGGATGTGCTAGATTGAACATTTGGGTAAAATACAGGAAACAAGTTTGTCAGAACTGCACTCTGTTGTCTCTACTCACCTATAAGGAAAGGTAAGAAAAAGTAAAGCAGAGAGAAGAGCAATGAACTGATCAAAATTGTGTAATGAGTCTGGAATACAATCAAAATGGTCCAAGTCCTTTCCCAATGCTCTCTTCCCAACTCCACATCAATTTGGTGTGATAAGTTTCAAATTAAAGTGAACATTCTCACACTTCCTCTGCACTCAGGTCAAGATTATAGTGAAATCTTTCAGAAATTAATACCTGGGTTTGCAAATTGTCAGTCAAAGTAAAAATACTACAGCTTTAGCTAATACTACAGTGTCAGAATTCAGCCTCGATCGGGACCAGACTATGCAGTCTCTATCACTATCCCCACCCTCTGAGAGAATAGGGAGAGATAATATAAGAAAAAATGGCTTGAGGTTTGAGATAAGGACACGGAGAAATCCTTAAAGTTACTGTCACGGGCAAAACAGACTCAACTTGGGGAAAACTATTCATTTATTTCTAAAACTAGCAGGAGAATGAGACAGGGAACAAGATAACCTCTCCCCCACCCCTCCCTCTTCTCGGGCTTAACATTATCTCTACTACCTTCCCCCCTGCTGAGCAGCACAGGGAAGGGGAAGAGGGAATGGGGGTTGTGGTCAGTTCATCACACATTGTTTTATGCCGCTACTTCGTTGTTGGGGGAAGAACTCCTCACATTCCTCCCCTGCTCCAGGGTGGGGTCCTTCCCATGGGCCACAGTCTTTCATGAAACTGCTCTGGCGTGGGTCATCTCTTCCACAGAGTGCAGTCGCTCCAGAACAGCTGCCCCAACAGGCCCTCCACAGGCCACAGCCTCCTTCAGGCATCTGCCTGTCCTGGCGTGGGGTCCTCCACAGGCTGCAGGGGGATCTCTGCCCCTCCATGGACCTCCATTGGCTGCAGGGGGACAACCTGCTCCACCATGGTCGTCACCACAGGCTGCAGGGGAATCTTGGCCAGGAGCTGCATTACTCCTCCCCCTCCTTCTTCACTGACCTTGGGTCTGCAGCCGTTTCTCACAAGAAAAACTCTTCAAAACAGGCTGGCAGACACCTCTCAGGATCTTTTTACATCTCATTCACATCTCATCTCCTCTCCACTTCTTGCAGCTGGGCTGGGCCGAGTTGGGTCCAGTCAGCTGCCCGGCAGGAGGTCAGTGGGTGAGGCCTGCAAGGACCACAAGGCCTGCGCCTCCCCCTCTCTAGCACCTCTCAGCTTCTTCACATCTTCTCTCTTTTTTTTTTTCTGTTTTCCCCTTCTTAAATACATTATCACAGAGGCACTATCACGGGACATTCTGCTACCAATTGGCTTGGCCTTGGCCAGCAGCGGGTCCACCCTCGGAGTCCACTAAACAAAGGGGAGCGACTTCTAGCAGTTTCCTACAGAAGATACCACATTAGGCCCCCCCTCACTAAATGAAACCAGAACATACAGCTAACTATTTCATGACAGCTTCATGTTTTATGAAATACCTCTCATTTTTTGGAATTCTGATGAACATGAGCCAATATTACGGTATTAAAGGATGCCTAATTAAGTTGCTAAAGTATTATGGCTATACTTGCAAGCTAACCTGCAAACTTTAGAATTTGTTTAGATGAGAGCCAAGAAATCAATTACAAATAATAAAAATATTTCAGCTTTTACTATCTTTTAGTCTGTTATCTACCCAACCTGTTTCTATCCTGATAATTTAATTAAATTCCTTTTGTTCATAGCAATATTTATTAGGGTTACAGATTTTTCTGAAGCCATACAAGAAGCAAGACCAATTTTTCCAAATAAAAACTGATAAGACAACTGTAAAATAGGTTGCTTTAAGACAAGCAAAGTAATATTGAGCAAGAACAGACTCAAGCAATGGAAACTACGAAAATGAATTACAGTTGAGAAAAATCTGCATAAATTAGCTGAACATACCTTTAAAATAATACCAGCAGATCTACAATGAGTTTTAAAAGCCTCTCTTTCAGCTAGTTTCAAGAATTTGAGATACAGCCCAGAAGGCTTTGTCAGTCTTTCATGCTACTCTTATACACTCAAACCCTTTGATGTTATGTCCTACACTTAAATTGATCTACCATCTTTTAAAAAATTTCTTCTGCCATTACATGGTAATGAGAATCAGATCTCCATGAATTATCAAGGGTTACTTAGGATAGTCAGGTGCAGAACAAGGAAATAGGAAACAAGTTTGCCAAACTCAACCATGTTTATTTGAATAATACTGTATTCAATATTCCGTGTTAACAAAAAGTGGCACTCTGGTATGGCATTGGCTTCAATGTCACACTTAATGTTATAAAAATATATTCATTTTCCTACCTTGATCCTATGATCTTTAGAAAGCTATTGATATTTGGCAGTTAAACCCCAAGGACTTTCTGAACTAGGTCCCTCTTGCCATGACCTTTCTGAGACCATTAAAAAAGAAGCTGTGTTCAGCTGAAAACTAAACTTAGAGAGGAGCAGAAAGAACAAGGATCATGAACAGATTTTAATAAGTAACATACATCTTGAGCTGATGTTGAGTTACTATTTCTGATTATTTCTAGCAAAATTATGACCTTCACAGTTTAAGAGAATGCAGTGGCAAAGCTTCAGACAGAAGCCAACTAACTGTGGCAAATGCATATAGATAAATAAAAATGCTTGGAGTTGGTAGGAAAGGATCTAAGTTATCAATTTATTCAGCATTATTTTTACTATGTATTTATAAAACTAAACCCACAGTACTTGTGGACAAACTCCTCCAAGAAACTAGAGGAGGTATAAGAACACTAATATCACACACTGCTGTTTTTCTCATTAATTCAACACAACAGAAATGTAATCAATAGGACTTATTTCCTACTTTCTTGACTACACTATCATTAATGGTGAAAAAAATAAATACTAGATGGATCCAAGAGTCACTTTCAAATCAGAATGCTTTCTTTTTGCACAAGTGTAAATAAAAAATTATCCAAAAGAGAAAGTCAAATAAGAATCAACTCCAATAAATTACTAGGGGAATAATAAGAATTCAGAACAGGATGAGTAATGATCTCTATTGCTCTTCTACTTCCTCTAACTGTTTACTGAATTCATTTCCCAGTCTTTCCACTAGGACAACTTAGTTTCCTTCAAAGAGATCTCAAACATTTCCAGAATAGGTTTGACTCCATAGAAACAAGTAGACCTCCATCACCATTTTGGAAGCCACAATCAATGTCTGAAAAGCAGTTTAGCAATGCAAAAAGGAAAGAGAGGTTTTGTTTATTTTTTATTTTTGTCCTACCATACTTGGCACTGTTCTGTTGAATCCAAGGCAAAAATCACCTGGTGATTTCTGAAAAGAAATCTTTCATGAGATCTCTCATCATCTATCTCATAATACATTAATTACAACATACAGAATGATGTTGTAACATACTAATGATAAGTAATGAGCTGTTTGTTATAGGTAAGGTACAGTTTGACAATTACTTTTTTAAGCTCTTCAGCACAGTGTAAGCATATTGCTGAGTCGAAGCCCCCTTGATCTGGGAATACCCTTCCATCCCCACAATGTGGTAAAGCTGCAGTCCTCCTCAGATCCCCCGCTTCTTCTCTTGAAGGTCAAAGCACACTGAGGATGATGCAGGCTGAGGTCTTCTCCCAGCCTGAAGTCACAACATGATCAAGGTGTGCCACTGGAACTGGGAAGCACCTGGAGAATTTAGTTTAGAAATATCTGAACATGCTTAGCATTTCTGAGCAGCTGGTAAGAGGAAGAAAATGAGAAATGGCATATTGTCACATATCTATTACCTGCAAGCTATGTAATGGTAAGTGACAGAGAATGCTGGCGTCTTTTCCCTCAATCTCCTCAGTCTGGTTTGTGAAGGATCTTGAGGTAGCCTGCTGTCATGAAAGTCTTTTTCTGAGCCCTAGCGTACACACCTCTCAAACATGAGGAATAAGGTTATAAGCTCATGGACGATTGCTGTGAACCTTAATACCTTACTTAACTTTTTTTTTTTTCCAAATGAAAAGTGGAAAAAAAATTGAGAAGTATATAGCCACACTGTCTTGCCTGTGAATCCCATCCAAGTTGCCAAAGCAGGTACTTCACAATGCTTTAATTGAGCTTGTCAAGGAGTTTGTGGACTGTATCTTGTCCTAGTAGCAGGTATAAAACACATCTTTAGGACATATTGCTGACACTCTTTTGATGATCACGAAGCCATAGTTAACATCAGGAATGAAACACTGAATTGCCTAATTAGACCAAATACATGCACTTTGCTCAACTATAATAATGTTTTGTGAAAGCTGAAATATAGCTCTGTGATTAATATGGCAAATCTATTAATAAAAGCTAAACACCAGGAAATAAAAAACAACTTATTTTTCAAGGAAGAGAGAAATGCAAAAAGAAAGAGCAGTACTCTATGTTTAAACATCAGCAGTGTTATTAAACCCACAACAGCTGCTGTGGGCTTTAATCCCGTGGAGACAAATTGATGATATCTGCATTGCTGTATGTTTCTGGTGATAAACGGGCAGACCCTGAGAGATAGCCTGCTGTAGCTGGACTCATAGAAGTGTGGAATAAGTTCTGTAGATATTAGGATTTCCTTGGCTTCAAACGGTTGCCTTGGACACAAAGAGACACAGACTTAAAAATAGAGCAGTCTCTTCATGTGAATTAGATAGTCAGCATTCTTTGAGCCAGCCAAATGAAGATAAATCAAAGCTCAGAAAGGCTGGCAAGAAGCTTCCTTGCTGCTCTGTCTGATTGCTGAATTAAATCAATAGGGGTTGAGAAAATATTGCAATTATGTGTAGCTACACTAGTATTTCCCCAATGGGATAGTATTCTTTAATCTATAGATTATTTCAACCAATAAAGGTATTACACAGTTAACATTTCACTTTTGCTACAGTCAACTTATCAAGCAAGATCAATTACTGCATTAGGAGGCCACTGAAAAGAAAATTCTGAATAATCTCTAGTGAGAGAGATTTTGACAACCTGTCATGCAGGACTTTCCCACTCTTTTTCCCAAACCTCAAATTAACTTTTAGTGGGTATCAATTAAAACATGTATCTTTCCATGACAGCAATCAGCCACTTGCATAAATATCAAGAAAGGAAGAGGTACTCATCCTTTTTTTTTGCCCCTCTATATAGAGTGCGAAAAAGACAAATAAGTCATGAGGCCCCACATCTATTCTTCATGTCTTTGTCAGTCTTACCCTGTAATAACTAACCACACATTGCTAGGTTAAAATTGTGCCACAGAATTCATCACATATTTGTCTGACCCAAGCATAGTCAATTTTCATATTAAGAATGTACCCTTCATCTCCTGTGCATTTGCTAAAGAAATTAGCTCCACCACTGTGGAGATGAGGGCCAACAACACACTGAACTGCATTAACACAAGCATAGCCAGTGCATTGAAGGACATGATTGTTTCCATCTGTTGAGCACTTGTGAGACCACATGTGGAGTATTGTGCCAGTTCAGGGCTCCTCGGTACAAGACTTTGACATATTGGAGCAAGTCCAGTAGAGGACCATATCATCAGGAGACTAGAAAATATGACATATGAAGAAAGATTAAGAGAACTGGATTTGTTCAGCTGGAAGTGAAGGCTAAGGGGAGCTCCTCAGGTACCTAATGGGAGGGTATATAAAGAAGGTGGAGCTATAGTCATCTCAGAAACACACAGTGATAAGAGGCACCGGACACAAGATACAACACAGGAATTTCTAGTTAGATATGTTACATTTTTTAAGCCCTGGTAGTGATCAAATGTACTGGAACAGGCTGCCCAGAGAGGCTCTGGAATCTTCATTCTCTTAGATGCTCAAGACTTCACTGGCTGAGGCTTTGAGCAACCTGATCTAACTGGACCTGATTTGACCAGAGAGGTCAACTAGATTACTGTATTTCCAGACGATCAGATTACTAGATTTCCACAAATCCCTTCCAATCTAAATTATTCCATTATTCTAAGCATGAATGCAGAATGACTTTTTCCTACTTTTTTTTCCTATCAGTATCTACATAATAATATTTTTTTTTGCTACTGAATTAAAAAGTAAAGCACTACTGACAATTCATTTAATAACAAATATTTAAATTTAACTACCACTTTTTCTCACACAAGCTAAGGCCAAGGTTAGCTGGTTCACACATTCCTACTCAATTTAGGATTGAAAGCACAAGTTGCATTCATGCTAAGGACATACATTTTTTCAATCAAATGTCCAACCAAATGGACTGAGTGGCAAATGATAACAAAAAAAAAGGTATTGATTTGGACCGTCCAATTGAAACATCCTCTCTGCTAGACTGGAATACCACTTTGGTATCACAGAATCATAAAATGGCAGAATAATTTGGGTTGGAAGGGACATTTAAAGGTCATCTAGTCTGACCCCCCTGCAGTGTGCAGGGACATTTCCAACTAGATCAGGTTGCTCAGAGCCCACTCCAGCCTGCCCTTGAATGTTTCCAGGGACAGAACATCTACTTCCTCTCCACCTCTGCTGACTTCTCCTTCTGACTACAGAGAAACTGAGTGTCAAAATTCTCTCTGTTCAAATCTAAAGTAATCGCTACATATACACTCTGCTTTAACCATAATTTTTTAATGTTTCTTATATTTGGTCTTTAAAAGCCCAGATTTAAAAACTACCCATGGAACAGACTGCTCCCTGTTCTTGCAATCATAATTTAAAGATTTCCATTTAAGAAGAAAGAAATTGAGCAGATAAATATGTGAAACTTGAATTTCATCACAGTCTTTTTTCAACTAACTCATTGATTAGTCAAAATCGTCTCCTTTTGATCCCTTTCACATGCCATATTTGTAATTGCAGGTATAATGACTGAGAGGCCTCCACTGCTAATATATTTCCCATGACCCCATAAGGACGTCTAAGCTGACAAGAATCTTCAATTATATATCTTAAGCAATGTTATACTGCCCAAATTCCTTGGAGTTTGAATTTTCATTTTGAATGCTTCAGCATTTCCTTAGTTAATCCTGACCCACCTTGATTTCCACTCCATTTGCACATTGAAAAAAAATCAGTAGTTTGTAAAAGCATCTAAACTTTGGATTGATTTATTTCTGTGAACTTTGGAAAAATTTAAGATTCATTCATCAGTGATTATAATGTACTTCACACACAGCCAAACACCATTACAGAGCATACATTGACATTTGCAACTTTAAAATCTTACAGCTGTAAGAGTTGACATTTATACAAGTATCCCTCATATTTTTAATTTCAGTACAGACTGCATATTAGGCTAATAGTAGGCATTTAATATTAATCATATTTATTAGAGAGCAATTATACAAAGGGTAAAATCCACTACAATTCTGCTGTACACACTGTTATAAATGTCCCATGTCCTAAAGAATTGGTAGGCGTGATAGAACAAGGGCAGAAAAAAAGGCACAAAATCTTGCAAGGAATCAGTTATGGAAAAGTAGTCAACTGTGCAACAGTTCTGCTGAAAGGGAGAAATTAATGTTATGAAGACGTGGAGTGGCATAAGTTAGGAAAGGATACGCTACTAGGAAAGAAAAGAAAAGGTAGAAACAGGTCTTTTCAAGGGAAATGAGAGTAAGAAATTAAGAAAGAACTGGAGTAAAGAAGAATTACAGTGATGGGGAATGAAACCAGAGGAACACAGAGAAGAATCCTTCCTTTGTAGTATGCCATCACTAATGGATTTCAGTAGCACTTCCGTTCACTCTTTCTACATGGTACTCTCATTATACGCTTCTCTTATGTCAAAGATAATTATATTTACATTTAGCCATGCAGTCCTAGCAGCTTGCAGTGGTATCCCTTAAGAGAGACAAGACAGAGAGTTAGAGTGTCTAGGCTTTATTTCCACTCCTACCAGTGACAGACTGTACGAATTAAAACTCAGAAAGTGACTAATTCTCCCGCCTGCCTCTCCCCACCTTTTCTTCTTAGTATGTGTGTGTGTGCAGATCATCTCTTCCTCTGTTCATTTACTATATCCAGCACTGTATCTGGCAGCCTAGATTTCATCCTCTCCTGTAATACAAGAAAGATTAAGAAAAGCCATTCTACACTGTATATGATGTGCTTCCCCACAAGCCCAACAAAAGAAGGAGATGCTAATCTCTGTATTCATCTAAATGATCTAAATTGAAAACTCTGGTCAGACAATTCATAGAATTGGAAAACAAGTGTTTAGGTGTAAGAAGCCTAAAGAAGGATACATGAAAAGGACAGGCTTACATGGCTTCCTGCAGCACCATGATGGAATCAGTTCAGTGACCTAGGGGACAACTTCGGCTTATATTGCCCTGCATAAATAAATAGTGTCTTCAAGCATGGCTATAAGGTTTTATGCAAACCTGTCTGTTGTCTTGTTTACAAACAAGCCATCCCACAAAATTTTTACAGGTACTAATTATTGAGAGATTTATTTTCCCCTTTAACTAATTTAATTTTAGTTGCTGCTATTACATAATCCATGCTCCCTCTCAGGCACTAAGTTATTCTTTGCCCATAACAGAGTCTTTTTATTCTCTTCAGATCAAGAAATCTAAGGCAGGGATTGTATTCCCAGCATAGTAAACACTGCAAAAAGCACAGGCTTTTGAAAGTTTTCAACTCTGTGTTCACTAACAACAAAGACCTCACCAAATCAATGTACAGCTGTTACAAACAAACATAGGATTCTGTGGTCTATAAAGTAAGTGTCAGGACAGCTACTGTAAATTATAAATTAAAGTAACCACAACTTCATAACCTTCATAAGCGCATGGTATAGAAAGGTTCTTCCGGTCATAAAGCCCACTGAGACTATCAGAGCATTCAAGGTGCACAAATATCCCATAGCTTGAAGACATATCTAGCGATTGCACAATAATGGCAACATTCTCTTTTCTTTATAGCACATCTTTTATGGCCTCCATCATAAAGCATTACCTGTATTACGTCTAGGACAACAGCCAATACTTCTTCCATTCATGACTTCTCTGAGTCAGCAGTGACACCTCCCTACCTGAATCATTCAAAAAGATTGTACTGTGTCTTTTGTACCTGACATAAGAACAGCCTTTTTTCCTTGCTGAACGAAAAGTCTGACAAAATTTCATGGCCATGGTCTATAGAGGGAATAATTGGCAGTACTAAATTGCTTATTACAACACAAGAGATGGAAGACTGCAGGTATAAAGTGATTTTGTCATTTCCTTCCAACATCCACAGGCAAATCAACAAATCCTCTCAGCAGGACTCTTGAAGTCTGTTAGCTTAACAGAATTATAGCATAATATGGGTAGAAAGGGCCATGTTGCCATGCACCTGATCCATTAAAAATTGGAATCAAGCCACTGGCCTGCACAGTTGAATCACATCAGCAAAAGTCAAACACACTCAAGATTCAAAACCATCTGAGAACTCCAGAAAATATTTAAACTTCCTACATTACGAGCAAAAGTGGGGCTGTTCATGAGCAATCAGATCCCTCTTCCTGCTCTTATCAGTAAACCTGTTTGGCAGGTTTAGGATGACAGGTAAAGATGTGATTGAATGGCATTGTTTTCTTGAGAAGCAAAATAGTAATGGTCTCATCTTGGAAATTTCATTCTCTTTTTCCTCCACAGAGCAGAAAATGGACAATCGTTTACATATAACAGCTTGAAACATAGTGACTAACACTAGCCAAGGAGAAACTAGCCGTGAAGAAAAAATAAAAGAAAGAAAATGAAGAGAGAGGTGAAGAGAGGCAAGGCAAGGCAAGGCAGGGCAAGGGAACCAACCAGCCAAGCAGACAGCAACTTCACCACACAATCATCCTCTAAAGAAAACAAAAATCCCAAAATACCATCATCATATTTACTTCAAAAGCTTTCTAAAAATATACACAATTTTTGAGAGAAAAAATGGGTTGAGGAAAATTCAGATGAAGAGAAAAATAACACTGATTGGCTGAGAATCTGTTGAAAGAATGAGCAGAAAAGAAGCAGTATTTCATACCAAATTTCAGTAAAGGTCCTGCCTTTAAGCTATCGGTTGACTAGGTCTGTCAGTTCTGGTTATCCAAAGGAAAACACAGAAGCCAAACAAACATATCTTGGATAGAAAAGTTTGTTTGTTACACTCAAACTTTTGTTTCTGCATGATCAAACATTACTGGCAAGTATTATAATCAATTATTCATTTATTAAAATAAATTTCTGCAAGGTGTCTACTGTAGAAAATAGAAGGTGGCATCTGTAGACTGATAGATTTTGACCATTCAAGGGAATGACGTAAAAAATTACAGGCTGATTTCATAATGCACTAGTTTTAAATTGAGTGAGCAGGGAGTTAATTTACTTACCAAAAACCTGTAAAGCCTTACTTCCAGCAACAGCGTTCTCCTAACATGATGTAGAATTTAACATATGTCATATGCCTTCAAGCAAACTACATTGAACATCCACCTAAGCCTCTGTCTTCTTTATTAAAGGAGTGCTCCTGCTTAACTATATCAGAATATTTAGGGGGAAAGAAAGGTTTCTGTTAACCTTTGCCCCTCGCCCCCGCAGTAACAGTATTTTATAAATTTTATGGAAATAAATTATGCAGAATTATTTGGAGAGTGTCTCCCTTAAAAATACAAGTTGGGTTACTTTCCTCAACCAGTCTTCTGATCACTGTGAATTACTCATACTGTGTCTTTTTCGTAAATATAGGCTATGTTCCTTGTCTCTGCGTATCTGCAACTATCACTCAAGAGGGGCACAAAGTATTCATGGAAATGACTGCAGAGTCAGCAGTAAACTTTTGAGTTCAAGTCCTGTCTCTCCTCCAGGAAGGACAAAAAATAATCTGATCTGTATTCTTCTACATTCTAGCTGAAATGTCTCTAATTATTTCTTCACTCACTGTACTTCTACATCAAGTTCAAGAAATCCTCCTGAGTAGAAAACTGTTCTTTTAAAGGTTATTAGACACTCACAGGTTTTAAATGAGAAATGCCAGTTTACAGTTTATTAAAAAAAAAAAAAAATACAACAACAAAAGCAATCTGCCCATTCTCATCAACCAGCTCCCCTTCTGCCCAAGAGCAGGCTGCCATCTATCTTGCAGGCTTATCTCCTGGTGACCAAAGCAGTGTCTGCGTGAGTTTCAGGTAACTTTGTTTTGTCCAGTTTATTTGTTTGTTCTAAACTAGTCCTGAAACAGATTGCAGTCAAACAACATACAGGAAATCCATGCTTTGAAAACTTTGTGTCAGGTAATGTGTAAGTGGATTCTGCATAATACCCTGAATTTCCACCAGAAAGTGAGATCCCTAGCCATTTCCAACACCTCCTCTACACGGATACAAAAAAGCTATGTGGTAAAACTAAGATTAATTCAATTAATTTTACCATAGATGGAACTACACCAGATACAGTACCAGTGAAGGATTCCTTTTAAGTCTCAAAGGTACTTTCACTAGCGATTCCAAAAATCCAGGGCTGAGCTATTAAAGAAATAAAAAAACTTTCTTTAAACAGAGACAGGATTTTAAGCCTTACATAAATCATGCCCCATTGCAGAAGAACTTATACCTCTCAGCTGCAGACAGAAGAAGATGGTAAAATGAAGACAAGACAGAGTAGTCCTCAGTTGTGCATGGAAGCAAGGTCAACAGTAAGCCCCTGTTTTCTAGTTCTCCTAGGAGAGCCCATGAAGTTATTAGCTCATGCAAATTTATGGTAAGAAAACAGGCACTTAAGGATACAGTAAAGAGAGAAATAGAAGGAAAGTCCTGAATGTCAAGAAGGTCCTTTCCATCCACTTAGTTTTAATATGTGCCAAGAAATATGTGTCAATTGTGCTAACACATGCTCATCTACCTAGATGGTTGCTCGGAAAAGTCAAAAAAGTCTCATCATAGTCTCTGCCTCTGAGACTGAGAGTAAGTCAAAAGTTCACAGAACTTTTTAGTTCCTGAAACAAAGGGTTTGGTTTTTTTTTTTGTTTCTTTTCAGAGTATTTTCTATTAAGTGTTATGTAATGCCATAGGATTTATGTTCAACTCTCATCAGCTCAGTATCTATTGCACTGCTGCTTATCAGGCCACGAGTGTCAAGTTAGGTTACTAAAGTAAAGAACATCCAACTGATAGCCATTTTGAGAAGTTTGCTATAAACATCTTGTTCTGCATCCTACCAAATTTTCTTTGGCAGAAGCAGGATCCGGTTCTACTGGCACAACACTCTACTGCTTCAACCTCAAGACCCTCCTGTTGTCTCCCTACAAACACCTGCTGGTACTGCAATAGCAGTAAAGAGAAATCTCCATTAATGAATAGAGTCTCAGACAAGAGAAGTTTTGTGTATGCTGAAGAAGGAACTATTTTTGTAGAAACGTGGTAGATTATCAAGAAATGCAGGACAGTATTATCATGCTTGAGTGCAAGTGAGAAAAAAGATCAACTATAACTTTGACTTTTCAACCCCCAAAAGTCTTTAGATATAACTTTTTGAATACTTTCCTAGCTTTTTACATACAAAATAACCTGTTACATAACACTATATTGTGATTTATGTAGGTAAATAAACAGAGTTCAAAATATTAGGTCCATCACAGTGAGCCCTGCTTGAGCTAAAAGACCATCTTAGTTCCCAGTAACTATTAACCTTGCTTGCCATCCCCCTTAAGCACCAGGGGAGTTTGCCACCAGGTTTCACAAAGGTATATAAGCATGGCCTTGAATTCCTTCTTAGATTTTAGAGGAGCATGAGGGCTCTACTAATAAGTTTTCCTATCCATTCTCCCTGGCTTGCCCCTTTCCCTTTCACCCTGCTCTTTCTTTTTGCCTCCAATTCTGACTTCTCCATGCCCCAACTCTTCATTTTACTCCTATTCATTACACTCAGCCAGTCCAGTCTTTTATGCTCTTCAACACACCTATGTTTCACTCAGTTCTTCTCACATTTGTTTCATGCATTCCACCACCTGACTCTACGCCTAACCCCTTGCCCATTGCAATCCGCTAATGCCCTCCTCCATGCCACTGTGATGCAGCAAGATCACTAGAAGCACAGGATACTGTTCTTTCACATCAGCTGCAGCAGCTCTCATGTAAGCTCTCCAGGAAATCTGGCCCACACTTAGACTGAAACACATGCAACACAGGTGGAAGCAAAGGATTTAAGCTGCTAAAATAGTTTCTCTCTGCAGAGCATGTGCAAACAGACTTGCAGGCAGATTTTCACAGCAACAACAGAAGGCATCTCTGACATACAAGAAATGCACTGCTCTCTCTCTCCCTTCTCCAGAAAGCCTTAAAATTTAATGTCCTTTCCAACTAACATCAGGTAGTAAAGTCTGGGGAGACATGGAGGGTCATTCACTTTTGAATGTGAAAAAAAATGCTTGTTCTTAGTTTTGCTTCAGTAATAGCCAAATCACTGTCAGAACTGCTTTGGGCAAATAAAAGTTTTGTAATGGATATCTGCTGTTCAAAAGCTTACCTCAAATCTTTACAGCACACAGCTGAAAAACAGTATTTATGAAGAAAAATATTTCAATTAGATCGTATTCAATTAGATTATAATATAAACCCCAAGAACTTATACCCTTATTTCCCAATTTTTGTTGTAATTTTATAAACCAGGATATTTCCACGGGAACAAACTACTAGCTAAGGCTAAAATTATCTACAGCTTTCTAAGTAAAACTGACCCTGTCTTGTGTCTCATCTTGAAAAACACTCAGTTGAAACAACCGGAGATTTAGCACATGGAAGGGCTTCAGATTCTGAATGAAAATGGAAGCTGAGCCTTGTAAAGTTCAATTAGACACAAAGATAATGAAAGACCACTTTCAAATCCAGTCCCTGACTTTGGCTTCCATGTGATACTTAGCATAAATCAAGTGACTTATTTACAAAATGACAAATTTTTGGCATGTCTCTCATTGTTATTTAATTAAGGTTTTGATTGCTGGTTTGTGATTTTATTCAAAGAGTTTTACAAAGATCCTTGTAACTCTAGACCTATGGAGAGTTTAAAATTTGAGAGACACTGATCTGTTATCGCAGCCTACGTATATGTGCAGGCTAAGATATATTTGCAACAGCAAACAAAAAACATTTCCAGGTGCATGAGACCTAGGAAAGTATGGAGTTTTTTCTGTGTTGAGAGGTAAAATGATGTTTATATTTTTCCTACTAAACAAGCTTACCCTCTCAATCAGTTGATACAGTTTTACTTGTACGGTGCCAGCAAATGTCACTGCCAGCACAAGTACTTCTGTACCCAAGAGTTGTACCCAGTTGCTGATTCTCCAAGCACAGTGGGCTTTATGAGCAAAATGCTATTTTTACTCCACTCTCTAGCTGATGGCTTTTCTGGCAAGGTATTCTGAAAGAAGTCACAGTCCTAAACATTGCTATGTCAGCAAAAGTTTCATGCATAAATCCGGGCTAAACTGAAGAAAAAGCACAAGTTGACCTTTCAATGCATCACCTATGATTTGTTCCCACTAGCTAGAAATATAACAGTTTATCCAGACTTTTTGGAAATCCAAATGAAACTCCTAAATAATTCTTTTAATCTACCTGTGCAGTTGGCTAATCTAGCTGTGCCACAATCCGTCAAAAGCCTTGTGTGCTGGTCCAGTTAGGCAGCTCCCAAAATATAGGTCCAATTTTATCTTTTTAAGGTGTTCTCCTAGGCTTCCTACTTTTGTTTACACTTTTCTTTCCTTTATACCATTCTTACAGTACTGTCTAGATGGCAAAGAAATGCTCAGCTGTATTTACATAAATACAGCTTCAGACACCAGAGAGCTAGAGAACACATTGCAGGGAAAGTAATGAAGACAAACTTAGGAGCTTTCTGGTGAGTGCAGACAATCTTGCAGTCTTTTTTTTTTCTTTGCTTTTTTTAAATACACTCTACAAAAAATGGTATAACAGATTACAGTATTATGCAAAAAAAGGACTCAATACCTAACCTTTTACTCTGTAAAAAAATGAAAAGTACTTAGGAAAAAAGAAATACGAAAGCAGCAGCCTATGGACTAGAACAGGTCAGCACATTTCCATTTATGTTGATGCAGTCGGCCATTTATGTCAGGTGAGAACCTGGTCCCCCTGTGGAAATTGGAGCACTACATTAGGCACCAGGCAGATCCTCAGCTGCTGTACACATCACCTGTTTATTTGGCCCCATCTAGCACAGAAGAAACTCCCCCATTTACTGGTGTTTGCACTCTCCAAATTAAGTTCCAATTAAAAGAAAAGACAGAAGGCAGTAAAGAACCAATATGTTCTACTATGAAAATTAACTTTAGGTTATTTTAGATCTTATTATTAGCCTCTCAGTGTGGAATATTTTAGAACATGGCTCAAATTTATGCCTGGCATAGTTCCATTCACTTCCTCAGAGATTAATTTAGCTCTTCTATTGTTTATGCTGTTTCACACATCGCACATAGGTACCAGTATAAGTCAAGAATAGAGACAAAATCGACTGCATTTACCTAGATCCCTATGTATGCCCTAATTGACTCACAAGTAAAAATGATTGCATGAACTGAATTTTTCCCAAATTGTTAGTCTGATTTCAAACTAGCATTGAGAGGAGAGGCAAGCCTACATTATTCTGACCAAACAATATAGCTTGATAGCTCATCTCAGTGTCTAATGAAGTAACGTTTGCATAATGCATGAAGTCCAATTTAGGAAAAATGAAACTGCTTTGCCTTAAAGATGGCCAGATGTTTAGTGAGCATGTGATCAAGTGACAATTCCACCCATAAAAATGAAGACCAAGACTGAGACAGACAAGTAATACAGGAGGAAATTTTTCATTTCCATTTGCAGCGGGGAAGACCAGCAAAAAGCTTGGTGATGTCAATTCTTCAATTACTAAATGCAGTAAAATTAAGTAGCTGACATTATTAGACAAAAATATGTTTTATTACAATATAATGATCTCTATAAATTGAAATAATAAGGTCACGCCTTTCTACAGGTCACAATTTTGATTGCCTTGTAATTCAGCCTCAATCTATAGGCCTTCTAGGTAACGAAAAAAGATACTGTGCACACTGCAACAAATACACCTCAGGGAAATATCCACCTGAAAAGCCATGTGGAAGAACTATCAGAGTCTGATATATGGAGTGTGTGCAAGTAGATGGCAGTTATTTCTTTGTCTCACTTATCTGACACACTTTACCAAACATGAACTATCAGTCAAAGCTCACTATCCCTTGAGTCCACTAGCTACTGTTTCCAAGAATTATTTTGAGATGCAAGGTCTGAAAACAGAGGTAATTTATTCTTATTGGGTAAACTATACAGCTGGAAAAAAAATGTAAACTCTTGGGCACACCCCTTTTCTGATCTGAGAGAGACACTGCAAACTTCAAACCTGTTGAAATGAATACGTGCTGGGTAAAAATAAGTTACATAAATCACTGGATAATAAAGATAAAGGTTAATATATACAATTGAATCAGGAAAAGGTGCAACAGACAGGAAAGAGGTTACCAGGAGTACTAGTTGTGCAGAGACATAAAACCAATGCCGCTATTGAGCTTGTGCTTTTCCATGTTTTACCTGATCTAGTCAGGGATGTCCCTGCTTCTTGCAGGGGGTTTGAACTAGATGACCTTTGAAGGTCCCTTCCAACCCTAACCATTCTATGATTCTATGATTCTATGTTCAACACAATTAAGAAATTTAGTTTCCAGGCTTCTTCGTTTGGAGGTTTTAGAAATCTCTTGAGAAGAAGGACCAGGAGGTCTGAAATAGAATAGCTCTCTTATGAAATGTTCTCAAAATAGTAGCCAACCATTTTTGTCTTTCCTCCTCTGTTACAGTTCACTGTGATGCATCATAATTGTTCGGTTTCTCCCATACAGTCTTCACAGGAACTTTCGGCTTCATAAAAGAATACTAATATAGGAGCAGATTACATGACTGTGTAATCATTACTGTGACTATGGCAAACATGATGAAGTGTCAGCATGACCAAGGGCTTATCCATTTTTCCAAATATGCCTTCTTTATAAGAGCTGGCCTGATTTCCTTGCTTCAAACTTTGCTTTTTAAAATCTTAATTCACAACAGGTACAACAACTTTATTATTACAACAGGTTTTTTTAAGACCAGAATTCCTATAGAAGAATATTTACAGAAAGTGTTGGGAATTATACAGATGTCTTCTAAATTTCTAATCCCATCTAAATCAAGTATTTGCTATCTATGCAAGGAAAATACTGGTGGAGCTCATACTACATAAGTATCTAACAACCATTGAAATTTGTGGTAAGTAAGGCACGGTAAGAACAAACTTGACACCTTCATACCCTTGTGAACATGGCCCTCAATTTGTCAAGTCACATGTATGAGAATTACAACACGTTACTGTAACTACATATTTAAAACCTCCCAATTCCTTAATTTCCAACTTTTGAAAATTCTGTTCTTGCAAAATCTGCCAAACACAAGTCAGAAAAAACAAAAATCAGTCATCCTTGCTCCCAAGTCTCCCAAGAAATACTATTTTCTTAGATAAGCTCCAAACATACACAGCTAGCCTTGGGGCAAGTACAGAAAACAGTCAGAAAAGAAGGTAGCAGTTTCTTTAGTCTAAGAATCTCACAATAGCCTTGAGAATTTAATCTCTTAGACCCTTGAACAGTTTCCTTATCTTTTCTATTTAAACTTTAAAAACTCACTTAGTAAAACGATTATATTAACGTTAAAATGTTTGTTACTATTTTTAATGGAGTGACACTACTTCCTAAGATACCTAAGATGTTTAAATAAACACGTCCAAAACTCTATGGCAAAAGGCTAATAATCATTACAAAAACACCTTCCTCTCACCAAATTTCTTCAGCATTCAAAGGTTATAAATGTCGTTTGTGGAAGTAGGAAAAGAGACACAAGTTTCTGGAGGAGATAGCAGTTCTAAGGGCAGAAAACAGCTTGTCCAGCCCAGTATGTAGCAGAACCACCTGTATCTTACAAGTTTAACAAAAAGTATATGCACAAGAAGACAGATGTGAATAGAGCTTTGAGGAAGAAACCTATGAAAACATATAAAGAACCTAGAATATCACTATTTTTGACCACATAAAAGTCCCTTTTCCAGATCAAGAAAGTAATAAATGAAGACTACAGTGATTTAAAAGGAAAAAAAAAAAAGTATGATGTTAACAAAAGCTTGGAGGTGTGGGACACAGATACATCCCTGCAGTCTGTAGACTTTTTTAGTTGCAGAAATCAAGTGTTTGTTTTATTCTTCAGTTCTATGTGGTCACTCAGCAGAAATATCTTTTCTGTACCAGAAAAAAATCATGTCTGAGAGTACTTAAGAGTCAAGGGACACCATGCCCACTAAAAAACTTGAAGGGAAATTAAATACAATTTTCTAAACCTTATTTTTTCAGCAAGACAATAAAGGAAATTATGTCCAATTAGACCAATTACAAGTTCTCATGTGGAAAAAAAAAATAATGTACATGGATTCTTCTGGGTTTTATCCATTGTAAGAATGGTGTGAAAAATGAAGGGCATTGTTCTGATATTTAAATGACACTGATTAATAGTACTCATTTTTTACTAACCAAAAAACCCTACAGAAACTTAAGACTCTTCTGTGACCCAATTAGGGATTGTGTAGGGCCACATTGTACTCAGATGTTCCTTCCTAACTACAAGCACATTGATAATGCCACTGGAATCACTCTGTGGATGCTGTGATGGCTAGGTCTGCATTCCCAAAACTTTATAGCATGAAATTCTACAAACAATTCTTACTAGGACTGCTGTATTATTTATGGAACCAATCAGTAACATTCACTTGCTTCTTCGTTAAAGCCATTACTGAAAGAACTAAAGAAGATCAAAATCTCAAACTATAGTTTAAATTATGTCAATATTATGCAGGAATCCAGTAAACAGGTCGACACAAAAGTAATTACTCTTTCATGGACCGATCATGGGAAGCTGAAGCTCTAAAACAAAGTTGATAAATGCTTGACCACTCAAAACCTAAATTGATTTAGGCAAAGAGAACCTCAATTTACCCTAAAGTAACTGAATATCCTTTGCAACAATCTAGCCATAGCTTTTCTAAATCAACTTTCCCAAATGTGGGCAATAAAGAAAGTGAAGCTATGCAGCACTCAATAGACAAGGAAGGCAACTTACTCTAATGTCTAGGACCTGGAGGCCCAAGAAATAGGTTATTGAAATTGGAAAATCAAGAATAAGAACTGGCATCAGGCTGGAAAGTAGTTTCTTTCCATACTTTGTACACTTTCATTCACTCAAAGACGAGGTACCTGTTAGATACTGTAGCACTGTTCATCTGTGCAAAAAACCATTCAGTCCAACTGTTTCTCGGATCTTTTTTCAATCCCCATTACCGAGCAGATGAGACATTTCATTCTCCTATATCACTGAAAGTAAATTGTTCTTTTGTTATACACCTTTTGAGACAACACTAAGGCTGTCATCTGTATTTGACAATCTGCTTGAACTCTGATACAGCAGACCAGCAGACAGAAGATCAGTCCATTACCAAACACTTCCTGCCAATCTAGTAAATTATAGCAATAAGTATTTTACTGCTACACATCACAATATAACAGCTTCATTACAGAAAAATTAACTTTATGCTAGTCCATCCCATCGCACCACAAACAAAAGCAGCCTAAGGCCTTTATCCAGTGTCTATCAGCTTTGTCATATTTTAGCTACACAAAGTGGAACTCTAGAGGAGAAAAAAAGTAGAAGTTGCCAAGGTGATATGTGAAAAAATCAATCCAAGCTCATTTTTTCCCTCCAGCTTCTTCCTTTCTACCCTGTTTCGCTTTCAAGATTATATTAGCGTCTCACAAGCTCAATGGTGGAACAGAAGACATAAACAGACTCAAGTTTCAGCGTATTACTACCACTTCCCAGAAACATTTTCATAGAGATGTAATGACTGCCAGAGCTTGAAGCAACAAGAATGAGTCTGTATGTGAGGTGATTTTGATCTATCAGCAAAAATCCATGCAGCTTAGAAGATTTTTATAATTCATACCTTTTTATCATGAGTGATCTAAAATTAATCACAGTATACAAATATGCTCTAGAAATAAGAATAGTAACTTCATCATAATCCAGGAAAATGTTTAAGTGTATGACTAGAATCATAGTCCCTGTAAATTAACAGACCCACTCAAACTAAGATTTAATCCAGGACTTGAGTGTTCTTTTAGGTCACAGAGTGAAAAATAAGCTTGTAAAATTTGCAGGGAAAAATACGAACATACTGAGGCATTCCATTATTTTAGAGATTATTTGAACTCATCAACTGGAAAACTCACCCATCAAAAATAACAGAAACCACGTCCCTTACACAATTGCTTTACAACTAGATAAAGTAAGACAGTAAGATACAGTTAGAAAAAAAACACTCCAAGTTACCAATGGACAATAGGATATCAGGCTTGTGCTCAAATAGTGTTACACATTATCTTTGAGAAGAAGCCTGTAAAGGAAATATTTGGGGCTACACAGTAGGGTGAAAAACAGATGAAATCTGGATTTAAATTAGATTTGCCTTATTATGGAAAGATTCACCACATTATGTTTCTATAACTCCAGATGCTCCAATAATAGTTTTAACTATCGAGTAAATAGACATACAGATTAAAAATATGCCAGAAATTCAGACTTAATTATAAGCTCTGAATAATATTTTAGGCAAGTCTCCACATCAAGACTACTCTTTTAAATACCTATCATGTTATCATGTCTAGTGGAGAAGCAAAATCAGCACGAGGGGACTTTGAAACGGAATTTCAAAGAAGTCTATCACTACATTAAGGGGCAAAAAAAGAGTAAAGATTGCTTTTATTCTACAGCACTTAACTGAATGAAAGGGAAATATGGCATCTGTAATGATATACGACATAGCCTAGAGAGTGGACACAAAAGAATGAAGTGATGAAACACACAAAAGAAACACTCTACGTGTTTTTCCCTCTATGTGAAACTCTCACCTTTTCAGATTACCTGAGAATAAAGAGATGAACATATATCCAGCAGACAACCAATTAATAGTTTTATGAACAGGTAAGTACAGTTTATAACCTTGTTTCTCACACTGTCTCTTCAATATACTTTCTGTACAGCTGCATTAAAATGAGATTCTGGTTGCTAAAGCCATACAGATGTCAAATTCTTCCTCCACCAGCAACTTGTGCTGCAGCCTCAGATTCCTGTAGCTACTCTGCTAGAACTGTGTGTGTGTACACACAAATACACAGACTCTTATGCTATTAAGATTTAAGTCTATGCAATCTGAGCGTGTTTACAGTTCTGTCTCACTAAACTACTTCTAGGGGATTTTTTTTCCCCTTCAATTACACCCGATTCCCACTTTGGGGAAACCACCAACAAAATTGCAGATGAATTTTCAAATTTAAAAAACTCACTTAGAAGATCCCTAATGGCAGTGGAAGCATGTTCATTATGATTACAGATATAACAAAGTTTTTCATGTTTAAATTAAATCTTGTAATAGATACGAATATTGCATCCTACAAATTAGGGCCTCTAATGACATTATAACATGAAATAGCAAGTTGCAGATTTCTGTAGCTTACTTTATGAAGAGATGGAAAACAACACAAAGGAATATAATATGCACCCAGGAAGATTTAATTTGGCTCAGAACAGCCATGTGTCATTTACTTTTAAATCAACTGGTTTATGCTTCTTTTAAATCAGTCCAAGCTCACATCCTATTATGGTTTTAATAAAGGACAAGTATCAAGTTATTCATACAAAGATGGCTTTTATCTGTTAAAAAGCCACCTTAAAAATTTTGAATGGGCATTCAAACATCTCAGAGTTTTAAATTTCAAAGTATTCTTATTTAGTATCAATAATTTCTGTCATTTCATAACATTGTACCATAGCCCAAAATGCTGAAATTACTTTCTCCTTCAAAGTCACTGCCACTTGAGACTACCTTCTAGTATCACTCAGTTCATTATTCAGTCTGCTTGTACTTCTTTATTCTTACACAATTCCTATTTCTTGCTACTTAACGTTAGCTTTTTTTTTTTGACCATTCCCCAAAGAAATCTTCTGTGTCACAGACAAAGGAGGAATCACCACTATCTATCCAGAAAACAGGTTTGTATTGTCATTGTAAAGATGTTATAATGATGAGTCTCTAATAGAAGAGTATCTACATTACCTTCTCACAGTCAGTCCTGTTTTTTCTAGAAATCTTGAGGTTCTAAATAGATATTTCTTAAATCAAGTAGGAAACAAATCACTAGTAAGGTCTTTAGGGGAAGTGGCATAAACCCTCTGCAAACAGTCTGGAATGCAGGGCCAGCCATGTATTCCTGTGGACTACACCATCTTTCTCACAGAGACCATTACCTTTCCCTTGACTGCAAGTCTTTTTGAAGGGATTGTGCTCTTTCTGACACTTCCAGCCTCAGCCTCAGAGGATTTCTTTTTCCTCAGAGCCACCAGTATTCACATACAATTCATCTGAGGTTATCTTTGCTGTAGGTAGGTATCTGGTAGCAACTGTCTTTCGCCTGATTGTTAAAGAAACAGTGAGATATTAATATTCATACTCAAGTTTAATAATGACAACAAAGTTATTGATGTGAAAAGCTTTGCTCTGCAAAATTGGCTTGAACGTTCAACTGAACATCCACTGAACAGATAACTTAAAGAAAATTATTTTACTGCCTACGTTTCACCGATAGGATGAAAATCACTAATGAAAACTGATAAGACAATATACCTGCAGAGTTTGATCTCTAGAGAAGCACCACATGATTTTCCCTCAGAAGTGCTGCAGATTAAGGAAAAAGTGATAGAGCTAAGGGCTAAGTTTGGAAGTACACAGCAGGCAAGTCCTCCTTGTACATGTTGATGATTTCACTCTTGAAATAGAAGAGAAGGAAATCAATATAATCATCTTTCTTTTTGCTCAATCAACTATCATCTTGCTGAGTTGCCTTGACAGAATATCTGAACTTTTAATAGTAACTTAGGTGAGAAAAGCTAAAAGTTCCTGTCCTGCTGAGAAATATAGCATATGTAGATTCTTGCAAGAATACTCTTTTGTTTTTTTTTTTTCTCCCAGAATACCATTCTAAATTTTGTACACATTCCTCTCCCTTTGAGAGTTCAGTTATAGGACTGGAATCAGACTGAAGATGGTCCCTTCCTTCCTCTTCCTCTGCCACAGGTAATCTCCAGCTACTGTTTCTGTTTAGCTGTTTGTGTATTTACGCTCCAGCAGTTCATAAGCTACATGAAAAACTGCTTACTTCATTTTTTTTTATTATTATTTTTAACTCAAAAAAAGTGTTCACTTTTTTTTTTTTCCCAGTAAGGCACCACCAGAGCTATTGCATACTGTAGCCAAACAGTTGAAATAACACAAATGGGGGAAACACAGCTCCGCAATCAGCTCTGCCACTGGAGAGACAGTAGCTTGTAGGTTTGTGAAGAGGACTTCTCATCTTCATTGTAAATTTGAGATTGCAAGGTCATTTCTGCTCTCTCATGTAAGTTTGGACAAACTCCAAAGTAACAGAGCAGAAATGGAGTTTTGGACAAAAGTTTGTTACATTTGAGTCCGTAATGTTATTCTCTTATATTGATAATTAAGCTTGAGAACACAAGTAAAATTTAAAAGTGCTTAGCTAGTTCAGAATCAATTTCAGTGGCATATACTGTCCATAAGCATATCTGAAACAAGGTCCATTTCTATTCAAAAGTTTAAATATAGCTTTAAGTATACTTGAGTCCTTAAAAATTTAGGTACTTACATTTTATATTTCATCATTGTTTTATTTATCATTCTTACAGACAATGCAGTTTTTTTTCAGCTGTAACCAAGAAATATCTCCATACCGTATACTCATTAACTACCCTAATAAGACCATCTACTATCAAAGAGATACAGTATGCATTTTTAAATTGATATCTTGGTGCATCTTTCCGTCTTGTTCCACAAGATACTCCGAAAATAAAGTGAAGGGAAAAGTAAACTAGTCATGTTTTGACTGTGCCACAATAATCTTCCAAGAATGACTGGTTCCTTCTATTACTATTTTTTCCCTTGTTCCTACCTGAAGCAGTGCTGATCAAATGCTTTCTTAATTCTTGTTCCACATACATTTTCGGCACCCCAAAATGCTACTTACAAGTTAATGAAATAAGTTAGTGAAAAGAGAAAAAAGCCCTTGAAAAGTAAGCATCCTCAACATTGTCCCCATTGTTTTTTAACAGAGTACTGATTCCTAGAGTACACATAAATGCAAGCCAGAGGACTGTAAGCAGAATAGATCTTCTGATAAATCATTCCCTGGGCAAGTCATTTGGGTAAGCAATCAGGTAAGGGCAAGATAATTAGCTATTCATCAGCTCAAGAATGGAGCAGGTACTCCCATTGCTTGACATTCAGTACTTCACATGAAATATGACCAATACCTTTCACAGTCTTTGAATATGTGGCCAAGTTGTTCCTAGCACATAATTTGTTCTGTCTTTACGTGCCAGATTTCTCATTGCCAGGGGGCACAGAAGTCTCTGACCACCCAGTATATGACACACTGCAATAATTTAGATTCTCCCATATACACAGGCAAAACCAAAACATCAGGCTGAATGACCACCTTTTAAATTCAGGAGCTTTGGTTCCAAAAATACAAAACATACATGCAGTGCTTTTTTAGATTTTTATACAACCATTGTACATAGCAGCCTTTTAACATCATTATGAAAAAGAGACAGTCATTGCCTTGAAGAGGTTAGTATAAGAGCTTTAAGTAAATTACAATATTAACAGGTTCCCCATTTCCAAGTTGTATTAAGAAAAAATTCAGCCTAGTTTACAAAGAGGAATACTGTGCTGAATGCAAACTTCAAGTTGCACAAGGAGCCACAGTAACCCATACCTCCGTAGCTACATAAACATCCAGCTTGCTTTCTAAATCGACTGTGTTGCTGCAAAACTGAGGAATACCCTGGAGTTAAGAAGACCACAACAATGGATCAACTGTTATGTTTTGCTATGTTCACTATTGTCACACTGTTAGCCAGATTCTTTAAGTTTCTCCTGCCTTTACACATGTAGTACAGCTATGTATAACTTCTTCAAAACTATACATTAAGGCTAAAAATTGTTGATAACTCAGTGAAAGAAAAGTAACCACTGAAGAGAAGAGGAATTTCAAATAAATATACTGATAGTATGTGATGACTTTCATTAACTCCACATTATGAAGCTTTGTATATTTGATCCACCCTTGAAACATTAACTCAAGAATTTTCTTGACAGTAGCTTTGCTTCAGACTTATTTTTTTCCTAAGATGGCTATTTTACCATTCAAGATCTACCAGTATTTTTTGGTAGATAACACAGAGCATAATATTGTTAGTAAGTTTGTTCTTCACCTGAAGAGATCAAAAGCATCATCTGAAGAACAGAGCTATAGCTTAAAAGAGAAACAAATCAGCAATCAAAACAACTTATCCCAGTGGTATTTATTGTCTTTTTTAAAAGCTAGTATTGATGTCAAGACGAGTAGTTCAGATTAAAATCTTTGTTAGCAAGTCACTTACCATATTTATTGATGATACAGGACCAATGCTGTTGACATAAATGTCAACATCAATAACTGTTGGTTTTACTGTGGAGAAAAAAAAAATAAATTATTTTGCAGAAAACATAAGTAATCACCTTAAATATTTTCTTCTCCAACAACTGTAAGGTCTACTCTTCAGGTAGAACTACTGAGAAATATGGATTATGTATTTTTCAGGAAGATAAGGTTCTTTTCCTCCTACCCCCAAAAAATTGCCGTAAATTACAGTCTGTACCACTTTATCAGTATGATCTTCATTTATCCCAGCAGCAATTTGTTAAAGAAACTTTCATGGCTAAGCACAATGGCTCAAAGCTAAAACCTAAGATGACCGACATGAAACCAGAAATAATACAGCATATCACTTTTTCCTATTGCCTCAACACGCAGGTCCTTTAGCATCTTTGTTCCACACCAAAAAATCTTCCCAGATTTTCTCATCTCATTAGCCCTGAAATCATTGTAACTTAGAGTAAAATCACTATGAAATCCATTTAGCTAAACCTTAGAAACTCTTCTCCTTTCAATTTAGACTTATTCCTTTCAGTCTACGTTGCTTTCGGACTCATTCATTCATAAGTTTTTTAATTTGATTTGGTTTAGTCAATGCAAGTTTCTCACATGATCTTCCACTTTCAGACTTCCAGGATTTAATAGGCTCAGACAAGCTCTGTACTCCTTTCTTTAGCTGAGGCTACTAGGATTTATCTTCCTTTTAGCATCTCTGGTGTCAATGTACCTGCTGAACATTATTCAAACAGCTCTGACTAGTGGTGTAGCCTAACTATAAAATAATGTCACTCTTACACTGAGAGGCATTTGGTTTTTTTACTCATACTGTCTTCCTTCTGATCCAGTAGGGTAAACATTAACCTGTAAATTAAGATCTAAATTGGTGCTTTACTTTCTCTGGGGTCAGCTGATCTCTGATACTAAGAAAGTATAAATCCTGTTCTAACCTGCATAATCTGAATTGATGCAAACTTGGACCTAGTGGGCCAACAGCTTCTGTTAGACCTCTCCCTTTCCCATAGAGACACCTTCCCCTCTCCACGGTCTTCAAAAATCTCCAGACAGAGATGTGGAGCAATCCCCAAGCCCCCTAAAATGAGGACATGCAGGTACATCAGACACTCAAAACTCAGAGAGCTTTCCACAGGGAAGCTACTAGGCAGAGAAGTGAGGAACAGTTAAATACCACGGTTTTGTGGGAAGCTTATCTTAGGTAGGCAACACTTAATTTGTCTAAAGCTTAAGAAACCATCCTGCACAAAGATAAAGACAGACAGGAATCTTCCCATGATTAATTTTTGCCCACATTCCCCAAATTTTGGACTAACAATGAGATGCCAAGGACTTTTAAAGTACCTGAAAAGTTAGGTGGTTCTGAAAAAATAGGCAGGCTGGCTTGTCATGTAAGACACTGGTATGAACATATCACTAGGAACGTGTCACCTAATATTGCAAAAACAGATATTAAAGTGGGTACAAATAGTGGTTAAAGATGATAACCATTCTCTCTTAATTTGTTAAGTGCCACACACTTCTTTGCATATGGTCAGAACATCCAGGATTATTTACAGTTATGGTTTCAAAGTGTCTGAAGTACTGGATTATAAAGTCAGATATTCCCTTCAGCAAAAGAAAATCTGAACTCAGCTGAACAAGCACAACTGATTAATGCAACTCTAATTGTACCCAGCTAATAACTAAATAGGAGTCTAGCAGCTTCTGGTAATGAGACTTCCTTCCAAATGTAGTAGTAAGTGTCATTACATAGGAATTGGTAATAGCGGGGAACTACAGCTAGCTCTTTTACCAAGATAGCGTACATGGAATAAAAGGCTCTGATCTTTTCACAGCTTGTGCACATATCTAGCTGGAAGTTCAGCACTTAGGAGTTCTGGTGAGCATTAATGAGACTAGACTTAGTGATGGAATCGGCATGCAATTGAATGTTGGGAGGATTAGAGACAGAGTTCAGCACCAGAACACAGTGTTTGGAATCCATTTTTATTTAATCATTGCAGTTAAGTTTATAAATAGATTATGAGATGACAATTTCTTCTGAATGTGCTGGGCCAAATTCTCTTCTGGTGAAAAAAAAAAATGGAGCTCTGCTTGTTAATGTTAAAGAGAATTTGGTCTTGCTCACAGTGAAGGTTTAATCTGGAAAGAGAAGAAAACTAAGCAGCAGCCACTTTTTATGTCAAATTAAATTAGCATCTAGCCTCGGACATTCCTATTGAAATTGAAATTAAAAATAAAAAAAAAAAGGTAAGCTATTATACCACTACAACAAAAAAGATTGAAAGTTCCTTTGAGCAGTATTTTGCTTTCCTAGGCAGAGGCAGAAAACACAATTGTAATACGACTGTATGGTAAATATGTGTTCTGATTCTGAAAGAAAAGACAGAAGAGAAGACCATATTCTTGTTGCACATGGTCTCTCATGGATAGAAACAGACATAAACTGAGAGAACTTTCACGTATGAATTTTAGATTTATTATCATAGGATTTTAATTTAAAAATACCAACCATAATGAAACAAAGTTTTTAAGATTACTTCATCCAAAATGGATTATGAAAAAAAAAAAAACAAACAAAAAAAACCCTGAATCTTAAAGTTATCATGTGGTATTAGAAAGAACTCACCCTCTATCAGTCTTCAAAACAAACTGAATTTCATGGAAAGACATAAATAGCTACACTACCAAGTATTTCATGGCCCGTTGAGTTTTTTCTGCATACACACGCATTTGTGAACACTTAATTCATGGACTGATTTAAGCCATGCATGGAGTAGCTGAGCTGCAGATGAAGCCTTTTTTCTTGCACTAAGAAAGTCCTCACAGTCTTGATTGAACAACGAAAGTGTTAATATCTCACTAAAAGCTGGCAGTAAGATTAGAAATGGATGCTCAGCTCCAGTACCATTTTGATATTGGCATCAGTCCAAAATAGTTCTAAAGACCTATCAGAAACTTAGAATAATTACTGGCAGAACCATATGTATTTCACCTGCAGGAGAGCAATTAAAGGTTGTCAACAAATGTTCTTGAAGTTCTTCAAGTATTCTTTAATATATGGTAGTTAACTTCCCCTAAAAGACAACATAAGCACATCAAAGTAACTGCAATATTATGCTGCTACACAGTGCTATCTAAAGTTAGCTAACTGCTTATCACAATCACTTCATCTTCAAACATGTGGATTTTAATTGAGGAAGGGATTTATCAAGCCAATCAATATATCTGCAAATAAAACTAAGGTCACACCAATATTTAGCTAATAGTCCCCATCTGATCCAAATGCTATGGCTTTGAGACAGACAGTCTTTATATTCCAGTCAGCCTTGTGACTATCACATTGCAAAGCTACATCTGAGTGAAATTTGTCTACAAACTTGAGGCACTTCAAAAGACGTCTAGCCACATGAGTCATGAGTTCAACACTGCCCGCAAAGCTCACTAAGAAGCCAAGTGTACACTTAGACAGTTAATGTAAAGCTCGGTCAGGTATGTCTGGCCAACAACAAAGTGCAGAAACAGCTCGAATAAAGCCCTAGTCACAAATACCCATGCAAGCCAACTATAGGATTTGTGTGGTCTTGCTTTACAGATTTACACTAGTGAAATAAACAGTACCTGAGCTGGAATCCCATTAAAATCCATTAAGACTTTACTCTTGGACATAGAATCATAGAATCATAGAATCACATGGTTGGATGGGACCTATAAGATCATCTAGTCCAACCGTCTTCCCACTACCATTGCTGCCAGAGCTACTAAACCATATATTGTAGCTCCTCATCAAGCCGCCTCTTGAACACTGCCAGGGACGGCGACTCCACCACCTCCCTGGGCAGGCCATTCCAGTGCCTGACCACTCTTTGGGAGAAAAAGTTTTTCCTCACGTCCAACCT
>WHYT01016111.1:48571-59495 GCA_009806455.1 Tetrax tetrax
TTTAAAAATAAAACCTTTTTTTTTTTTTTTTTTTTTTTTTTTTTAGTAGAAACATTAAATTGGAGGGCTTCAGAGTCACTGCATTGGAATAAAATTTCTCTAAGTATTCTTGTAGTATGAAACCTTAAGAGTTTTACCTGAGAGCAGGATGGCTAAAAAGTTTCCCCTGACAGTTGAGAAGCTGTGAACCAAACCAGGTCAGAAACCAAAGTCAGAAATTCCCTTTTACTCAGCTCCATGGATAAGTGATTAGAGAAGCAGAACACAGGCATGGAAAAACTCACTGTCTGCAGCCCATCCTAATTAGGAATGTTCCCATACTAGATTTTGAAAGAGTCTATGTTTGATGCACTATAGTGGCACCAGACAAGGACTAAGTGCAACCAACCTACTTATTTATGTTATGTTTTAAAGCTCAAATGTGGACCACAGTTTTCAAAACCTAAACCTGGGACTCTGGAGCGGCCATAGAGTACTTTACCCCTCACTTACTAAGCTTGCTATTAATACTCTAGAAATGTACATGGAAAAGTCTGCTGAAGAAAGCATCAGTTAATGAAGATGCTAGAGAATTAAAACTCCTGCAGACAATCAAGAAATCCCTTCTATCCTCCCACCTAGAACAGAACAGAAATTGTTCTCATTTGCATTGAATAGCAATACTTTCCTCAAGAATATTCCTTGCCTCGCATAGGTGTGCTTATACATAATGCATGGGAGATGACTGGCATTGAAATATTCTTCATATTTACTGTCTTACTCATGGAAATGGACAGTTAATGGATTTCCAGTTTGGTGGCTTAATCAGAACAAAAGGTTTCTGAAATAAAGACAATCCACTTTCCCAAAGAAAAGAGAAAAGGAAGTATCAATGAGAACAATTAAAACATTTCTGATTTTTTTCTTATGATCTTTTTCGGCTCCTGAGTTCTCACCCTGTTCAGACCTTTTCCTAGCTGAGTCTTAGTCACAGCACTCCACATCCTCACCAGTGGGATTTTTTCAAGTTTCTTCTTCCATATACACCTAAATTAGACTAATCTCCACAATCTTCTGCAGTGCACAATACTACAGAATTTGGATCCAGGACTACAGCTTTACCTTCCTGAGTGCTGCAATAATAAAAACAGAAGTCACTCCCTCCCTTCCCCATTATGTAGTACCTTTAACACCGGTTAGCTCTCCAGGTACAACTGTCTATAATCAATCCCTAAGTGACACCTGTGTGTCTCACTACTTCTTCTTATAAAATGTCTGTTATTGTCGCTCGTAGGCTAGCACAAAAAAAAAAAAAATGTGTACAGCAGAAAGTAGTAATTTGACCTTGCATGACAGTTTACAGCTTTTTCTGCACTATGATCTGGGAAATATTTTGATCTGTGAGCCAATAAGCAACCCTCTGTCACCACATATGGGGAAACCTTGCTGGAGTTAATTTAAAGAGTATCAGGTGTGGCAATCAGCAGCTAGCAAAAATAACTTGACATCCACAGTGGTAATAGCCTGTGGTGCACTTCAGGGTTCATTTCTGTGAGGTCTGCTAGGAAAGCAGGTCAGACAGAAGAAAGGTTGTGATACAGCTTCAGAACTCAATGTTTTTGTTAGGATTGTGCTTAAAAATGCATGTCCTTTAAAAATATAAACAGAATAAAAGTTGTGCCCACTCACCCAACAGATCTGCTCCTTGCATACACTGAGAAATTGCTTAAATTAGTTACAGAGAGAACTTTTAACTGCCTAAAAAGAGAACTGCTGTTAAACCCTGTCAAGCCAGTACAGTAAAGCATGTCAGACAGAATTTATTCTTCTGTGTTTGCAGACACGAGTGAACCCACCTGTTTCTACCAGCAACACTGACTTGTATAAACCTGCTCAAGGTATTGAGAGTTACACAGCTGTTTATGAGACTCTGCCCATCTTCAGAAATTTGCCTACTGGTTATAAAGATATTTGAGGAGCAAAGAAAAACAGCTGGACTCTCAAGACAGCTAGAACTGTCAGAGTCAGAAAGTATATAGCCATTAAATTAGGGGATGTATGTACTTGCATATGCATAATATATACACATATATACATATATGCATATACACTTTCATATTTCAAAGTGAACTTGTTTGGGCTTATAAACACAGAGTAAATACAGGGGACCAGTACAGACTGTACAAGTATCTAGAGGATCCAAGAAGAATCTTTTTACTGCAGTGTAATCAAAAAGGAGGGAAACGCAGGCATTAGTGGTGAAAACACCTCAGAACACAAGCTGACGGAGCTCTCTTCAACATGTGCAATTCAGAGCCTTCCCTAATATAGTGACACATTTGAGAAACAGAGGATGCAAACATGCAATACAAATTATCCTACTACCTTTTTCTACCTTTTCAGTGAATAATATCAGTAAAATAGGTATTACTCAGCTTGTTCTCTTGCCATAACGCTCTTGCCTCAAGTCTGATTTGATGTCAGCCTGACATTTTTTTTAATAAAGTAAGAACCCAGGCAGATTAGAAACCAAGTGCTAGAAAGTACAGGAAAAATAATTAAATATTATAAACTACCATATTTATACAAGACTTCTATTGCATTAAAAATGAAAATCAGTCTCTCGAGTTCTGGCTGACCATTACAAGAAGTATCACTCGAAAAACTTGCTGTCAGCTGAGTAAGTCTGAGGCACAGGAAGTTCTGTTCCTTGATCAAGGAACAGAAAGTTAGGATTTTATTTTATTTTAACTTAATTTCTAATACTTGTGATCCCAGTTTACTTTCAATTTCCCTGGACAGTTTGAGTACACTAGAGTGTAGTCCCTTCAACTTGGCTTTTCTCTTACCAGCATTATTTTGTTCCAGTCCCTGAAATAGAAATTAACTGAAACTATTAAACTTTCTCTGTCAGAGTATGATAACTGCAAAGATCATTGGTACAGCCTGAAGTGCAGAGGAAATAACTTGTATGGGTTTTCTTTCTACATTTTTTTTAGGCATTTAAAAAAATGCTAAAACAGAAATTTATCACTTTCCTAACTCCACTTGCTCACGTTAGGAACACCATGGGGAAAGGTAGTGGACACCAGTTCTGTCTGTTTGTACCTAACAAGTGTGTGTAACTCCTTATTCTAGTCTGTTAATGTTCTCAGGAAGGTATTTCAGGAGCTAGGGAAAAGGGTAGGTAATCACAGGAAGGCTGGAGAGCACCTGGTCAGACTGCAGGATGTGTGGTTTAGAACATCCTTTGCACTTAAATTAGAGTGCTGAGGTAACAGACTGCTTGTTAGAGATGCTCAGGGAACAGTTTTGTTCTCTAAAACTTACTGGTGAAATAAAATCATAGAATCAGAACCATAGACTGGTTAGGGTTGGAAGGGACCTTCAAAGGTCATCTAGTCCAACCCCCCCTGCAAGGAGAAGGGACAAATGTTTTCTTTCACATTAGCAGCTTGAGATAAAGAGGGAGGCTTGGAATGTAGCTCAGCTTATGAACTAATCTTAACATTACTATTGTCATCACTAAAATTTTGGGCCACATTAGTTACTGCTTCTGAAGGAACAAGAGGCAGGAAGATCTTTTGCTGAGGTAAGGAAACCAGCTACCAAAGGGCAACTATTAAGACGTAATGCTCTTCATGCTCCAGATGAGTATTGCAGCTCTGAGCCTGGTCTCGCCCTCTAGGATGAGATTTTTTCCTCCTGTTACTGATGCCACAATTCAGAAACCTCTCACATACTAACTTTTTTGATGGGTAAGGTGACTTTCACAACAGAAGAAAAAGATAATATACTGTCTTTCACATGTAAAGCTTGCTCAGGGAACATGCTTGGCAAAACTTTCACTTTGGAAGAATACCTCGTTACAAACTTTCTGTCTATTTAAGGCAATCTACATTTCACATGAAGATAAGCATGAAACAATGTAGGGCAATAAAGGTAACTTTTATTTTCCAGGACTCCATTGTGGACTAAGCTGTCCATCAAGGTACGTGAGAGGGAAGGTTTCATTAAAGTAAACTGACCTGGAAGGAAATATATTTTGTCATGTGCTGTTTAATTTACCTGTGGTTTGCTTCATTTTTTTTTTCAAATGTAACTTAAATTTTCAATCAGTTAATTAAAAATAAAGCAATGGCAAAAACCTGATTTATTAATAGAACCTAAGTAAGACTGAGATTTTTCTAGCTGTAATTATCATCATTCTACTCTGTGACCTGTTGGTTTGCCTATTATTTCTGTTCCAATTATATTAACAAAGAGGAAGTAAAATTTCAAGACCACAACTTAATCCTACTAAATATCAAGACTTAAGCCAGTGTGAGATGGGAAAAAAAAAAAAATAAAAAATCACTCTTGCAGGGTAGTAAACCTTCCTGCACTTGGAAAATATTGGATATTCACTGAACGGGTCTTCACTACAAATGACTTTGAAAGAAACTCCAGAGTACCTGCCTATGGAAAAGATTTTAAGGCCTTCATAGTTCAAAACAGGTTTACTCAGTATCTGGAACTGATGCCTTCTGTACCATGCAACAGACCTACAATTCTCAGCCATATAATTGTAAGTGGGTGGAAAAGATGCTTTGTCTTCGTAAAACACTTTTCTTTTTGATCTAATCAGTATACCGGTATAAACTGTTCAGTGTGAGCTGCTTTCTTTTCTTTTCTTTTTTTTTTTCAATTACAAAAGATATGTATGTTCTGTGATATAATGGAAAACTGCCAGGTGCCACCATTAAAATGAAAACCCTCACAAGCTGTGATGTTTATGAAGACAAGAACTGTGCCAAGTGTGTGCCCACAGGGGATGCAGTCAGACATTCCCCTGCTAGTAGAACACTGCTTTGTTTCCACAGACCAAAGGCCCCTTTTAGCCAGACAGGTCTTGTTAAGGTGTCAGTTTGCTGACAGCCTTTACAGGATAACTACTTTGCCTAGTACTTAGGTTGTTCAATCCACTCTTCCAAAATCCTGTATTGGAACCTTGAAGGTGAGTGTAGATTGAGCATGTGATCTGACCAATTCACGTCATTCACATGAAAGCCTAGGCCAAGTATAGGCCAGCATAAGAAAAACAGAAAGGAAAGTGAGTCCTGGCCTTGCATCTTAGCATCAGCCTACATACTCTTTACAGTGGTTTAGATGGGCTGGGTTGGGGAAGAGGAAGGAGGGTGGCTGAGTTACTGTTCACAGTCCTTTCACTGATAAACACACTCCTGACCTGGAGGTGACGTGATTACTGAAGTACTGAGTGCCCATAGCACAGCAAGTGGGCACTCGGGATATGCCTGTACAGTGCTGGGTAGTAACTGGACATACCTGAACTAGCCAAAACATCAGCTGTCCCAGGAATGATGCAAGACATTAGAAGAATCACTGTCTAGGCCAGCATGTACTTCAATACCTTCTATTTGCCACAGTCTGCTCCTTCTCCCCAAGCCCTTTGCCTTGAAAAAAGTGTGTTCCCAAGTGAACTAAAAATTGCAATCCGAACCTTTGATAGTGCAAAGAAGTCAGTATTTTCCTAGGCTTTTCTGACAGCATTCAGAGAGAAGATCATTTCTTCAGTAGAACTGCTAAAGTTATCCTCTATTAGAAATAGTGGCTTTGCAATAAAGGATTGGAAAACTGAGTGAAGAGCAATGTGGCATGAAATGGTGAGTGTCCTCTGTCCTGTGGGACAGCCAATATCTATACAGGCAGCACTGCACAAAAGTAAAGGCCCTAATGAGAAGCTGACTGCATGTTAGTCCTAGATTTAACCCTCAGCATATTCTATTGGATGCGTTTCTGCTTAATTCTGATAATTACTTCTCTCTTCCTCCACTATTTCATGCTGTGCTTTCTATAAATTCCAAAACATACATTTTCTTCTTGTATACTTTATATTACCTAGTCCACTACCTTTTTTCCCTAGTGCCTTACCGGATATGTATTATGATTTAACTGATTTCAATTAATACTGAGACCATCGGGGCAGGAGCACAGTTCAGTTGCCAGGACAAGTTAACCACCTAGTTTGGAGGACAATGTTCTCCCAGATGAAAAGGAAGATGTGCTTGTGTGGAAGGCACCAGACAGCAATTCAGATATAATGCCTGATTCTCTAACATTCCCCACATGTTCTCCTTGACAAATGCAGCAGCAATGTTATTTATCTGCATCAAAGGTAGGAGAGGAGGCAAGAGGGACCAGGGAAAGAAGCAGAGGTGAACTAACTTCTCTAGTATCTTAACAATGATCAGCTCAAGTTCTGAAATAGCCAGATTCCTGTCAAAGAGAGAAAGGGCCTAGAACTGAGATGCTTGATAGAAAGGTAGGTGTAGCTGAGAACTGTAAAATCTCTGTCTGGTACGATGTATGAGGAGCTGTGCAATTTAACTCCTTTCTCTAAAACTGAATTTATGAAAGTTTTTGGAGAGACAAAAGGAATTATTTTGGCAACAATGGTTTTCCAGTGCTGTAGGATATGTCACCTCCACCGATTTTACAGAAACTGACATGGGGACTTTGAATAATTACTTTGCCCCACATAGAAATAACATAATTTACTCTGTCTGAAGTCAGTGATCTGAGGACACAGTGTACAAAGCAAAATAAAAGATTTGGCTGAGAATGTCTTCCAGATGTATATATGGGTGGTGAACTGCATTAAAGCACTTCTCCATCAGATATTAAAGATCAGCTAAATCCAGTATGTCAAACTAAGTGAAGAGAGAGAGAGAAAAATGTCACTTGGTGTTAAAAACAGACACATCCATCAAATACGATCTTTGTAAATACTATGGAAAAGTAATAACTATGAAAAACAAAAACAAAAACAAACTTCCTTTCATACCACAGCATAATTTGGTTTTTTTTTTTTCTGAAACTGTTGCATTAATATGTAGCTATGAGATAATAATTGTAATACTGAATACATGCTCTTATTTCCCTCTAAACTCACCCAAAGGGATCACCTAGAAAGTATATCAATACATGTGCCATCAGTAAGTGGCAGTTTCACTTATAATTCCTCTAATCTCTGCAAAAATTTAGGAAAAGTAAATTACGTTAGGTAGCTGTTTTGAGATTTTGCCATTCCCAGTTCATTTGGAAGTATATGCAAGGTGCAATAAATGTAAATGACAAGTTGTCTCTGATTTCTGCCATACAAACTTTATGACATACAAACTACAAACTGAATAGCAGTTGTGCTATAGCAGTTGTGCTATAGCCTTTGTGGTCTAGGGATGTAAACAAGGCAAACAAGGCATAACTATAAAAGGTATAGAATCATAGAATCATAGAATGGTTAGGGTTGGAAGGGACCTTCAAAGGTCATCTAGTCCAACCCCCCTGCAAGAAGCAGGGACATCCCTGACTAGATCAGGTTGCTCAGAGCCTCACCCAGCCTGGCCTTGAACGTTTCCAAGGATGGGGCATTAACCACCTCTCTGGGCAACCTGTTCCAGTGTTCTTCAACAAAAAAAAAAATACTGGTTTGAGACACCTCATTACACCTCATTATACAAATTAAAAAAAAAAGAAAAGAAAATAGTTCTGAATGGTTATATACAGATTATCTACTGTCTCTTATCTAAATTGTATACCTATATGTAGTAGTACTGCCCACAAGACACTTCCATTCCATCAGATTTCTGATGGAGATAAGATGTCTGCAGGTTTGGGGAAGAAAATCTCTAGAGTTGCCCTATACACAGGCAAATCCTAGTGTAACCTTCTCAGCATTAAGGACATAACTTTAGTGATCACATTTTGAAGGGACTAGATGCACGTTCTTCTTTTGCTGTATCCTACTTTTTGTTTGTAATATGCTGGGGTTTTGATCACTCCTCAGAGCATGAGTTTTTCACAGACATGGACCAAATGACAAAAGAGATAAGTATGTTCCTAACTCTGCCAAAGACCTGCTGAATACTTTAGGGCTAGACCTTCCATACCTGTACACAAGTTCTGTACAAGCAAACCAGAGCTTAGCACCCTAAGTTACCACTGCTTCTTCCCATGAGAATTAGAATTTTTAAAATATTGACTTGGTAAATGAACTTCAGCCAAAAAAAAACCCCTTAATCTCCACTTTCCCAGATATTTGTACATACTAAACAAAACATAACATCTTTTTTTGCACCCACTTGTGCAGAAAGGAGTACTTACTTCCAATATCTGGCCGCAGCTTTTTGTCATACTCTCTCAACAGCTTGTTTAGTATGAGAGTCACATCTGTGTCTTGTGTTTTTGGAGCTAAAACCCATTTTTGGTTAGCTGTTCCGTCTTCATACTCATCCTCTTCAACCTTTCTAGAACTGCAATAACAAATCAAACAAGTAGGTGTTATTTAACATAAATAAAATCTGAATTTACATCCTGGGTAAGTCTCCACACTCATCTGAAGAAGTTTTAGATATCTCCCTTGGCTTTGCATCTCCCCAGCCTCAGGCTGTTTTTGCAACAGGACGTTCCCATTAACAGTTGTTGAGTATCTGTGGGTAGGTCATGATTGAGAATTGTTTAGAAATTGTTTTCTGCTACTCTCTCAAAAAAAAAATTGTACTCTGAGAGTTAATACAGCTATCAGAGTAGTATTTCATATGCTGTACTTTAACCAACCTATCCTGACTAGTTAGTTTACAAAATACTCTGATGAAGAGCGAACATCTGCAGTATTATTTTATTAATACATCAAGACAACTGATTCATCTCTTGCACAAAGGCTAATAAGAGTATTAAAAATTCAGATGTTTTAATACTTTCTGATCATTTTATCCCATTAATAAATTATTATATTCTCAGTGCCTGAATTTCAGACTTTAATGTATTACAAGGCTTAGAATTAAGAGCTTGCTCCTTGAATTTAAGACGGATTACCACAAGCACACAAATACATTGTGTAAATTAATCTGGATTTCCCTGCAGTTTTAATGATATATTTAAAAAAAAAAAAGAGTACTACACCAACAGTTGTGACTTCCTTCCTTCATAGGTGGACTATTTTTGTTTTAAGAGTATGCCAATACAAATGTAGTGAAACTACAGTCTGCCCAGAAATCACAGCTAGAGCTATTTTCACACAAGACTAATTTCATTTGTGTGGCTTTTTGTGCACGAACAGTAAAATGTTGATTTGAAGATGTATCTTTTGGTATCTTAGAAACCAAATCTGTTTTGATGTCTCTCACTGGAGAAAATCTATGACAGTTAAACTGAAATGAAGCTATCAGGCGAAAAGATAAGCTCAGTGGTGGAACCCACAGCAGTAATCATGTGTTGCTTCGATCAGGACCAGTAATTGCCCTGGTGATACAATATAATGTTGCAACCTTTTTATATAAATGTCAATAGTTATGCAAGGTGCAAAGCAATGGAGAATCAGAGGCACCAGCCTTCCTTATGCATGGGATGTGCTACAGGCATCAGAGCAACTTCCTTTCTTTCTCTCCCTCTCCTCCTCTCTGTAAGGACACGGGTGTCTTTTAAAATATTTCAGATGTCCAGAAAACTTCTAGACACTCCATAGTAATAGGAAAAAAAAAAAGAATACAGGTATAAAATTTAATCACAGACCATAATCAACCCTCAACATTGCTTGTAAACCACCATTTGAATATTTAATGAAACTTTTAATTGAAACTGCTCTACAGTCAATATGCCTGTAAGGATTAGCAATGAATCACTTAACATGAGCTCACAAGTTGCAAGTGCTCTAGGTACAATTTCTATATAAAAATAATTTTGAAACTTAGCCCCTAAGGATTTTCTACAAAGAGAGCACATATAACCAAGTTGCAAAAGTAGAGAAAACTTGGGGAAAATTTGAATAGACATCCATTCCTTCCCCGTTAGTGAGATGTATTCTTTAAAAAGCCAATCCTTTTTTTTTGTATAATTCACACAATTAGCATTAAAAAGCCTCTAGAGGATTTGAGGTTTCTTTTTTTTTCCTCCCTCAGATTCATGACAAGCCTTGTGTTTTACAGAACCATTCTCAAAGGAGGTACCGTCTCCTAACATACATGGTTGATACTTCAGAGCTGAAGTGCTGCAGTGGTGCTGAATTGCCGATAGGAAAGCGGAACAAACCATATGTCTTTTTCTGCTGTACCCACTGGAACTTGACTGGAGGCATTCAGATTGCATGTGGAAATGAAAACTGAGTTCAGGTAGGACCATGATTCCCATTTCAGGGAGCTGCCTCTTTTAAAACCAGACACTAGTAAGAGTCTAAACTCTGACAGGCCTTTTAAATCTTCTCACTCTAGCAGCTTGTTTCCTAGAAAATACCTCCAGAAAATGTAAATTCCTACCCACCTTCTAGATTAAGATTGGGAGTATGAAAGGTTTCACGGTGAAAGAGACTACTACACTAGACATGTATTTTGCAAGGTGTTTTGTTTTCCTCCTTCGACGTTTGTTATTTCACTTCCCTTGTGTGCCTCTACGTATTTACACTCCTTGAAAGCACTTCAGGTTGCATTTTCATCTGTAGCTGTACTGGTGACTGCCAAATTCCCAGCATATTCCTGCTATCCACAGAAACAAGTGTGGGGTGATGGCAGGCCATTCTCAAACTGGGGAGGCAGAAGGGCTGCACACCTTCCCCAGACTCCTCAGAGCCCACTAGTTTTGATCCTGTGAGGAGACAGAGAGGAGGCAGTGCACAAACTGCAAAGGAGTAAGGCTGGAAAAGCCTGAGAGGTTGTGGGGATGGGTTTGTTCCCTGCAACACGTGTGCCTGGGACTTGCTCTGGGGGCTGGCATGAAGCAGTCTCTAGTTCCTTGTGGGGATTTGGGAGAGTGATGTCACTCGGGTGGAGAACACGGTTAATAAACCGGGAAGGGAAGGTGCGGGACGGGAAGGTGTGGGAAGGGAAGGTGCGGGAAGGTGAGGGAAGGGAAGGTGCGGGAAGGTGCAGGAAGGGAAGGGGAAAGGGAAGGGGAA
>WHYT01016111.1:62842-84208 GCA_009806455.1 Tetrax tetrax
GTTACCCCCGTTCGGGTGCCGTTACCCGTGCTGTATGCGGTATTACGGGGACTGCTCCCCCCCCCCGTTCCCCCGCAGCGTGACAGCCAGCCCCAAGGCTGGAGTGGAGCTGCACCCTTCATTAATCATCGCCGCCTTCTCCTCGGGCTGCAAGGACATAAAAAAAAAAAGGTGATGTCTAAGTTTTTCCTTCTATTGTCCTGGGTGGGCTGTGCGTTAATGCCAGAGGAATACTTCAGCACCACTCTTCATTATTACCTCATCCCATCCATCATTTCTACTTTTCCTCTCTTCTGCACGCTGATGTGCCTTTCTCTTACTTCTAAGCGCACTCTCCGCCTTTGCTGAACGTTTTCAAATTGTGCATCCAGGTAAGGATCATGATTCTCCAGCACACGTTCTAACGGACTGTACTCTGTAACGATGCCAAAATGTTTATATTCTCTAGCACAATAAAATGGATCCACATTTTAACTTAACCTTTCGCTGCATTTGCACAGAGGACCGCTACCCTTTCAACTTGAAGAATACCAAAGTGGTATTCCTTGTGGTATTCCTTGTGCAAGGCAGGGGGAGAAGTAAGAGCCTCTGAAAGCAGCTGTGTGGGGTGCTGGTTAAGCGTAAATACGGGGGGGAAACACAAAGGGAGGGAATGGGGCTCACAGATCAAATGTCTCACTTTTGCTAGAACTGGGTGCACCCTTTCTAGCACTGAACAGGGTCCTGAAATTGGGCACTTGAACTTTTTTGTGATGAAATGTGGATGTAGAGCCCTCATGGACGGCTCCCCTGGCATCCCAGTGCCTGAGGCTGCCACCTGCATCAGGAGCAGCACAGGAGGGCGCCAGGGCTGCTCTGAGACCAACAGAGAAGGGGCTGAAACCTGTGTCCTACAGCTCCTGGCATCCTCCAACTTCTTGGAGATTTATTAGAGACTTGAACCAGTTTATTCTGGCTGAAGGTCTCTGTTGCTTCCGCTGGAAGCCCCTTGCTTTGTACAAATAATTAATTCTGCCTTGAGGTAGGAAGTTGAACCTCAGAGGTCCAGCCACTGTCTGTTTGCCCTCAGCTCTGTCCTTCAGCATGGAGCTCACCGCTTTCTTTGACCCACGGGCAGGACTGCAGCAGCAGTCCCTCCCGGCGCTGCTGTGCTGCAGCTCTCGAGCAGCTTCACCTACGTTTGCTGGCAGAAGCTCAGGCATCGGGAACAGGCAGGCCTGGACCTCTGGGGCCGGACAGTCCCTGGGCAGTTGTTCTGAGGGTGTCAGTAACATCAGCCTCCTGTGAATGAAGAACAGAGCCCAGATCAGCTGAGGCCAAAACTGCTCGTTCCAGCCTTTGTTATTATATATGTGACAAGTTATGCAATATTATTTGTCCTATGCGTAGTACATCAATTTTTCACACCTACAAGTGCAACCTATCGTTGTCAGTCCTTGTACAGTGCCTTGTAATCCACCAGTATTTCTCAAAAACACTCCAAATTCATCTAGCTGAAATGAGTTGGTATCTTCAGTCAACACTCTTAATTTCCTTTTCACTTTGTTTTTAGCCAGGGCCAATTTAAACAGCAACTTTTAAGACATGATGACTGTGAGAAGTGATAATTGCTTTTGAGGATGGCAATGAAAAGGCAAACAATGCGGTACAGAATGGGACACTTACACCTGAGTCCAAATTAGTGGTAATCCTCAGAAGATTCCTTCAGAAGTCCTTTGGGCTTCATAAAATCTAACTTCCGTTCTTTCTGTCTTTCTCAAAATTGAACAAATGCCCATAACAAAATAGTGGAAGATGCAAAACTGTAAGGTGAGGATGTCATCTGAGACTGTCAGTATGTGACAGCCATGTTTATGTATTTATAGTGACGTAACAATATACAAAAAGCTAGAAAGAATTCAAGCAATTTGATCAAACACTTCTTTAGAATAATTTAGGTTCCCCTGAACATTTCAGTGTCAATTCCAATCCGAGAAGCAAGGGTGTTAGGGGAAATATATCCTTATTACAAATAACATTATCTCTAGATTTAAAAAACAAATAGCTGTGAAAGGGCTACATTCATCTTGTCTGCATAAACTGAATAGCAAAGCAGTTTCATTCAGTTTTCTTGAAAGTTTAATTTATAAGTCCTGCAAGAATTTTTGAAAGAGAAGATCATTTCATAAAATAATTTATTTCTCCGTTTTGTACAAATATGTTTAGTTATTCCACAGAGGGCATATTCCATTTAGAAAAAAGCAGAACTCAATTTGAGATAACAGAAGAGGGCTAAGCTTTAGAAAATACATTGTTGCCTAAATTCATCCTTGGAGTAAGCTGGCACAGCTCAAATATCAGAAATAAAAACCTTTTTCATTGTATTTGACTTGTTCTTTCATTCTTAATGGGCACCAGTGAGGAAATTTGGCAGTAGAACTGCCACACACTTACTCTCCAGTGCTGAATTGTTGTAATTCACTTTTCAACTCTTTTTTTTTTTTTTCATTAAAGCATACAGGAAAAAACCCAATAACAAGCAGTTCCTATATATTGCTCTCTTTTTGGCTGTGACTAAGGTGTGAAGTAGATGCTCCCTGCGGCGTCCCAGCTCTTCCCTGCTGAGCAGTGACACAGCTCACCCCACTCCTGAAGGCCCAGGCTCTTTCCAGGGGGAAACCAGAAGCGACTGATGCATATCCAGACACCACCCGAGCATGCAGCAGGACAAGGCCAAGGTGTTTGCTTTGAGCTAGAATCTGGGAAATGCTCCCATCTCCCACAGTTCAGATGCCATCAGTGAGTAATGGTCTCCCACACACACAGTTCCCTGACTGCAGAGGGATTTAAATTTTTAGGTGTTATGTAGTCCGAGGCAGTGGCATTTAAGTATTCCAGCCTGGAATTGATCAGCTTATTGAAGCGTCTCCTGAACTATGGGATGATGCCTGCTGTTCAGGCAGGAGCACACATTGTGAGGTGGCTTCTTCTTCCTCTTCTATCATTGCAGATCTCAGCAAGGATTAGGAGTGAGTGGGATTCTCCAAGAAACATAGAACAGATCGTTTATTCAGGAAACTTCAACCTGATTTAGCAAATCCACGGTAACAGAATCAGCTCTAATCATTATTTTCTGCCTATACCTTCAAAGACAGGAAGCCAAAGTCAATAAAACTGGAAGTGACTGATGTATAAAATGTCCGTGGTGCCATATGCCTTTGGCAGGTAATTATTGGGTCTTCTATACATCAGGTAAACTCCAATAAACTGTTTACCAAAATAAAGCAAAGGGCTTGACCCTGTGACCATAGCATTCCTTTGTTTGTTGGTAGTTCCATATTCAATGAAAACAAGGTGACTCTCCGTGTTAGTAAGATTGGTCAGATTTAGTGGTCCTGGCACTGAGTCCTGCAACAGACACCAGAAAATAATGCTGACCCATTCAGGCTAAGAGCCATACTTGGGTGTAAGCAAATAAAACAAGCACAGAAAACCCTCTGAGGCAAATTGAATGGCTCTGGAGATGATGCTGTATAGATGGGTCTGAGGTTCTCATTGATGTAGAGAAAAGCCACATACTGGAGGAAGCTTGAGAAAAGTGCAAAGCAACTTCCTGTGATTCTTTCTTTTTCTTGTTTTGGGATTCACGTGTATTCAGACATCCTTTTACCATGTGTAATGTCCTCTGGAGGTCCACAGATTGCTCATAGTATTCAGCAGTGCAGTAAATATAGCCTCCATATTGTCCCAGAAGTGTTCCACTTTCACAAGTACTCTAGCCTAGGATCTGACTAGGCATTCCTGCGCTCCAGCCTTCTCCTGAAGAAGGACCTTTGCTGAGTAGCTGTATGGGGTCAGGACAAAAGTCCCGAGAGCACAGTATCCTTCCTCTGAAAGTGGCCAGAAGCAGATGTTTTGGGGAAGAGGAACAGAACATGTTTATATGATATTTCTCCAAAGTACTCCTATAGCAATCAGCATCTTAGGATCCTAATACAGTTTCAATCTATTTAGTGATTTGTGTCAAAGTCCCACACTACAGATTGAACTTAAACCCATGGAACCTGCTTTGGTCACTGACTGTTCCTTATTGTTCCATAACGGCTTTTGTTTTAAAATCCTACAACTACTTAATCTTCTTGTGGAAAAAAAAAAACCAAAACAAACAAAAAAAAAAACCAAAAAACCCCCACCAAAATGAAAATCAGTGTGTTTTTCATGAATGCTTGGTATCTGCAAGGAAGAAGTGTTAAGTAATATTCCTACTGAACAGAATCCAATATGCCTTTTCCAACTGAAAATATTATCATAAATAAAAATGCGTGACAGAAAAGTTTGAGCCTGTGCCACCTACATGCCACGAGAATGGTTGGGAAGAGGACTGAGCTTACAGGTACTGATACATACCTGCCAAAAACATGGCAGGATGTGCCAACAGCATGACAGCATGCTATCATGGGGTCAAAAAAAGGGCAAGTCATCACGTGGACTCATCAGTCCACCCATAATCCTCAGATACCTGGCTGAGCAAGATTAGTTTGGTGCATTATGCTGTGTCACTGATGTTGCAAGAGTTACATCTCATCTGTTATTCTGGCGAGAATAGAAATAGCAAGCTGTTAGCAAATTGCTTCCTAGCAAGAAGCCTTGTCCAGATGTGTCACCCAGCACACATCCATCTGCCATGAGTGTCAACAGCAGGCCCCATCCTCATCAATCACAGGGAAAGACTAACACTCATCTGCAGGGGATCTCTCTCAGTTACTAGAACCCTACCATGCCGCCCATGGTCACTTTGCCTTGCCATGGGAGGAATGTGCGCCCATATCAAATGGTTACAAGAAAAGTTCACCAGGTGTGCACCTCTTGAGTAAGAGAAATTGTTGTGTTTGCTAGCCCTGGCAGCATGTCAGACTCACCTCCCCTTCTCCAGATATTCAGCCTCCAGGACCCTAGCACTGCATTCATTTTAGATCTCTATGGCCATAGGAAGAGGCAGAAGAGGCTGCAACTGTCTTGCATATGCAGAAAGATCTGCTCCCCTCTGCCAGTCACCAGGTGGTTTTAGCTGTTTCAGAGGTGTTTGGTGAGTGAATCACTGGGGAAACCCAATACAATGTGTGTGCACTTCACTGTACTGCAGTCCTGTTGAACTTGAACTACATGCTCTTCACCAAGAAAACAAGAAGTCTTATTGGCTCCCACCTTTTGGTAGAAATAACCCGCATGCAAGAAAAGAAATAACCATGGCACTTCAATAAAGTTTTGCATCACAATAGGGTCTGCAATTTTTCACTTGACTTTGATCCCCAAAGTGCCAGATTCATTGCATTCAGATTCCATTATTCCACTTCCAAAAACAAAGAAATGATGATCAAGAAGGTGTGTGGCTGCTCAAAGCCGCATGGGAAGCCTACATGAAAACAAGAGATCCAAATCCTCACCTTGTCTCAGGCTAGCACTGTAACTAATAGATGAGCATGCCCATGCCCTGCTTCTCTTTATCAGCTTACAGTCATCTGTTCAGTCCTGTGGCTTCTCTGTGGCCACTGAGAACTTGCAAATTCCTAATTCCACAACATCAAAAGGAAAACTGCAAAATGGAATAGCTGTGCGAGATTTTTTTTTTTTTCTTAGCAATCTTTAGGAGTGAAGAGGATGAAGAAAAGACACACAACAAGCCCGGACAGCTCCCCAGTCCTGGACCAGACTCTTGCATCTAAGTGAAGCACAGACTCTCCTCTCTCCCTCAAACAGAATGTGGGGCTGTTGCTCAACAGCAAGATAGCACATAATTCTGAAACATCCTGATTCACTGTCTTCACTCAATATGTACCTTTTTAGGCAATGGTGGGCACACATCATGCACACTCATGTGACTGATTGCTTGCATGCATGCCTTCCAATCAATTTTTCCAGTCCTTGTGGTAATTTTTTGGTCTCTCTAAAAGGAGAACCAGAATAAGAAAGACATTTTGCAATCCAAGGTTGAATGCGTTTTTTATTTAAACATTAAGATTCAATTACAAAAGCTTCTGGAACAAAGAAAGGATGCCAAGGAGGAAAGAGCTGAAAACTCAGATTGCATTTTCTCATTCATGGGAAAGCAAAACACATTGGCAGCAGCAAGGCGTTTTATAGAAAAGTTTCAGATGGACAGTACAAAGACCTTTCTGTCAATATTGTCACTGAAACACCTTGCTGTCATGAAGCACATCTTTTTTCCTGATCACACTTCTTAGTGTTGGCTGATTGATTTTCACTGTGGGAAACAAGTAATCATTACTTCAGAATTATGGTAATTCTTTACTGTTAATCTCTGCTAATATAAAACAATCTTTTTTCTTGGGAAAATGTCCAAACATCATTTACTTTACCTTAATAAAAATGTCTACTGCTGTTGTTAAAAGTTTTATTTGCACAAGTATGTTCCTAATCTATGTTAATTCCATGCAATATATCTCTAATTTTTGGAATAAATACTGAGAATCATTCAAGAAAATTCCTTGGAATGTGAAATCCAACCAAACTTTGTATTTTTTTTTAAGGGCAAAATTCCACCACCTTTATTTACACAAGTAGCATCCTGCTCCCTATGTTGTTTCACTGTAAGCTAGAGGATCAAGCAGTGAAAATCAGCATGGCCCTATTAGGATCTACTGCATTTTATTAACTTCTAATGAAAATTGGTCTGAGCAGTATTATCTGTGGAGTAATGTGCTACCTATAACCAGTAAAGGTGCTCAAACATAGCCCTGCACTTAGTAATCTGGCACATTTACCACTGGCGTTACTCAGTAACCTATCAGATGACAATAGTGGAGCTCTTCTGTAAAATACAGGTTAAGCCTACGTTTGTATGACTGTACATCTGAAGTATAAAAACCACGATATGTAGTACACTTGAACAGTTAAAAAATATAACTTATTTTATTTGTAAACTATCAATGCAAGATACTCAGCAGCAAAGAAGCCATGTTCAATGTCTTCTGATCTTTTATAAAGATCGGTTGCTGTAAGTAATATAATTGTCTCCGAAACATCCGAGGTTACATGTAGAAACAATCAAGGCAATATTATTTGTACATATTATTAAACATGCAAAAAACTTCCTGAAGAATATTGCCCAAATGTAGAAAGTCGTCTGGGTGTCAAATTTTCCTTGGTAGCATCTGCTTTGTAAGTATGGCTCACGTGTGGCTCTAGAGTCCTTCAGTTTATTTTGGAGAATTGGCACCTTTAATAACAGGCTCCCTATTCAAATACGTGGCCCAGTAAACTAAGTTAAAAGTTCCAAACAGCACTGGAAAAATTATCCGGGACATTTTGTCAATCTTACTGATGCTGTTGTAAGTCTTTTTGCTTTCAGCGGGCTTTTCTTCTGCAGACTTCACTGGAGCAGGTGCAGTGTTTGAGATGACAGCTGGGGCTGAGTCCTTTGGCATGTTTGGTGCAGGAGTCATCTTCCCAGTGCTGTAAGTATTAGTTGATTTATTTCCCAGCAATTGGCGCTCTTTTTTCTGCAGGGCAAAGAACAAGACATTACACCACAGGAAGAGAAAGTGGAAATCTGTTCTTGAGATATTAACCCAAAAATCTAAGTACCATAATCAGTCATGCTAACAAATGCCTGTTGGCTGTTCCAACTTTGGCTCCCAAACAGCTGTTTCTGCTTCAATTTTATAGTCCTGACTCAGCTTAAACTTTCCCTGATGCCAGAGAAAGCTAAGAGCGGCCGGCCGGCCCCGGATCCCACCTGGTGTGCATTGGCAGCTTCTTTTCTCAGGGTGACACGTTCCTCCACCTGCAGACGTTGTTGGCCAACAGGAAGCTGCCAAGATGTGAACCTCACCCTCGTGCCTGCAGCAAGGAGTGTGGTGAAGGGCCCATCACCCCTGCTAGCTTGCCCTCTTTGTGTTGCTCTTTTGGGACACCTGCGAGTACGAGCTCTGTCTAGGAGATCATTTGCTAAGAGTCACTCCTATTCCAGCATTTTAATTTCAGCTCGAAACTCAAAAGTTCGTATTTTCACAGGAACCATTCTTTGCTGTCTTTCTTATTGGGCATACTGTGGCAGGACCCTGACTCATGGAGCTCAATGGGAGCTGTGCCATTTATTTGGGAGAGTGTATAGGGAGTGCTCTGGAGAGATACATTTCACAGCATAAATCTACTTTTATCAGAAGTTTGGTCATGGAAATCCCATGCCATGTGTACTCAGTGCCCTATATGCTGCTGAAAACCTTCCACTCCATAAAGATGGTGGAGACTGATGGTCTGCCTTTGTGAAAAGGAGGCGGCATGTTTCCTTGCAAATAGTCCTCTATAGGAAGGTGAAAGTATGTCATGAGATAATTAGATCCCTTTTTTCACAAAGAAGCTGAAAATTGTCCATTCAGTTATTTGAGATATGCTGAATAATTGCTTTTTATTTTAGGTATTTAAAAAATGTAAGGTAAGCACCTTGATTTTAGCAGCTTCCAGGGCTTTTTTGCCATCCCATGCCCAACTCCTCTTAGTGAAATAGTTGACTGTTGCAAATTCAATCAATGCAGAAAATACAAAGGCATAGCAGACAGCTATAAACCAGTCCATTGCAGTAGCGTAGGCCACTTTTGGCAAAGAGTTACGGGCACTGATACTTAAGGTGGTCATGGTGAGGACTGTTGTTACTCCTATAAAGAAGGAAGAAAAAAAAAAAAAAGAGGCAAAGATCAGTTCAGTACCCCTTACAAGATGCCTAATGAGCAGGCCCCAGTTCAGCACAATACCTAAGAAGGCCCCAAGACATCAGGCAGTGCTTGCTTATTACCGTCCGAAAGAGTAAGATACTTTGCTCACCAAGAAAAAATACAGGACTCTGCCCTCAGGTTTCTACTTCTGTGGTGTACTTACTACTTACAGTGTATCTAAATAAGTATTTTTAAGAGTAACACAAACTCAGCTGTTACATAAACCAAAACTTTACTGGTCTTTTATCACTGTACTGTGATGCAAGGTACGTATAGAGTGTCCCTAATTAAGTGGTACATTATAAAATCAGTGAGCAATTCATTTAGCAGTAACTTACATAATAAAATGGGATTATGCATTTTTATTTTCTCACATGGGGATTTTATGTATGAAATTGTTGGCTGTTACTGATTTCCTTGACTGTAGCTCCTCATTTCACACAGGTCAGTATATGACAGAGCTGCCACTACTTTCATCTGTGGAAGGATACCTTCAATAGGATAAAATTCAACTCTCACTTACAGCTTTGTAAACCTGGAATGGGTACCACCAGCCAGCAAAGCGATGCTGATAACTGTATTCTCCCCATATAGCTTGCTGAGCTGATTTTGATGAAAGCTGCCAATTGATTTCAGGAGGTTTGTACAGAAAAATGACTTTTTGAAGAACAGCTGAACCAAGTTTTACATAATAAACTGTTCCTGCTCCCCTCATTTTTCATCTAGTGAAAATTTTGTATTTCATCAACCTTCACTTAAGACTGTGTTTGTTTTCAGCAATCTTCTAGTGATAAATCGAGTAATTTAAGAGACCCCAAAGGATTTTTCCATGACAACTTCTGTAGCAAATATACATTTTCTAAATGCAAAATCATATTAATTTGTTTGATGGTAATAGGGATAATTGTTGCCAATTAACCTCTACACAATTTTCCCAGATAAACATCTTAAAACAGAGATAAACAAAATGTCTTGAAGTGAAATCTGTTTCAAATGTTTAGCTAGAGTATACACTAAATATGATAATATGTAATTTTTTTTTTTTCTCTAAACCATCCAACATTTTAAGAGACTGGAAAAAGAATCCACAAATCACAACAATCTGATTCTTCTGTCTTCCGTCCTTAACCCTTACATAATTGATTCCTGAGCAATTTCTGTCATAACTTTACGAAAAAAGCTCAGACAGTGTTTTTAAATGCATTTTGAGTTTAAAGTGGAAGAAGAGAACATCTAGAACATTGCAAGCAGAAATAAGCACTAGTGCACTGTAGTTTGGTTACAGCAAGCCAAACTACTTTTGGTTACTTCCACAAGCCAGCCTGATCATTCCCGCATCCTGGGAGAAAGTGGGATACTCACCAAAGACAGTCCTAGCAGGGACAGATTCTCTGTTTAGCCAAAACGACACTTGCGATAAGATCACAGTCATAATGCAAGGAAGGTACGTCTGGATGACAAAATAACCAATTTTTCTTTTCAGATGAAAATGGGCTGTCATAATAGTATATTCGCCTAGAAGGAGAAAAGTGTACATGTGGGTAAAATAGGGAGGTTCACTGGTTTAGGGACTTAAGCAGGCCAGCTCCATCCCTCTATACGTTTGAGGATACCATTCAGTCATTCCCAATTCCACGAAAAAAGTCTGGATTTCTGTGCTGTGGAAAACCAGGACTTGAGACAGAGGTGCCACTAGACCCTGCTAGTCTTCACATTCAGTCCGCAAAAGCAGAAGACAACAACTGACTATTTCTATGGCACTGAAAACTTACAGTCCTTTTATGCACCTGGGATGTCTTGATGTTCACAGGCTTAAAAAATCCAGCTTGCTGGCACTGCCTCAGTCCTGCCTGGTTTTGACTCAGTCCTACAAACTGTTTTACCAGAGTAACGATTAAGGCCACCTACTCTTAGAAACCTGATTTAGCAGGAGGACATAACCTCTTTAGGGCAACTGTGACTGCCAAGCCACCAGTTTTCAAGAATGGTCCAGACGCTCCTTCTGCACTGCACTTTAGGGACTGCCTGTCCCGGTGCCACTGCTGCAAAAATTGCAGCTTTGCACATGGATCCTGGGAGGTCTTGTTGATCTCAGTATCCAAATCCATAAAATTGATCCTCCAGGAAAAAAAAAAAAAATTTCTCTAGTGCATGCAGTTTTCCTGGAATTTGGTCCACCTTAGCCCTTGGAAAGATAATCTGTTGCTGAATAGACGTTGTGCCGTGTCTTGTTTACTGGCACGATTAATATTGTACTGCCTGCATGGAGAATTCACTGAAAGCTGCTACAGCAGTCCTAAATTCCATGTCTTTTTTATGTGCCAAATTCACAGCATTGCCTTAATCTGGCTTTTGTCAGCTCCTCTGAATTCCAATAAAAGCCTAAAAAAAAAGCACTCCAAAATCGACAGACCAGCTGTCACTTTCCCTAATGTTTCAGAAAAATCAAAACTTAACTGATTCTTTCAGACTGTTCCTGTAAAACCATCTAGTTGTTACTGAAGGCTATTTATTGCTGATAACTGGTCCCCAAAGCCAAAATTTTGCTAGCTAAAAACAGGCTACTACTTGTGTAGGAAAAATAAGAGTAAAACCAAAACATAAGAATAAAGAACAACCACCCCCTTGAAGCCCTAACAGATCTCCACTCACATTGATATAGAATTAATTTAAAAGCATGCATCATTCAGCTGGGTACTGATGAATCAGAGTAATGCCTGTTCTGAAAGATACATTGTCCTCCAAGAATAAAGCAAATATAGCTCTAATCTCTGTTGCAAGACTTGACTGTTAGTCTCTACAGACTCAGAATAGGAAAATACATAACAGACTGATACTGCCTTGAGTGAATAGCCCGAGTTGAGCTGCAGCCAGCATTGCTAAGCAGTTAGATTTGGCAGATTATTTCTAAGTGACAATATGGCTAATTAGCAGAGAACAGGTCTACAGCAAAAGGGCTTTTGCAGGTATAGCTGCACTGATACATTACACTAGAGGAGCTCGGTTATTCTGGATGAGGTTTATAGAACCTGTTTGTGCTGAGGATTTTAGATGGAAAGATTAGAATGGCACAGAAATACCTTACCTGACAGCCTGCCTATCTTTATGACTTTCTTCTGGAGTCTGATTTTCTGGTGAAACAGTTCCCTGAAGAGGGATGTGGAGATGGACTAGAAATGCTGTGAAACTGGGGATAAAAACCCTGCAAAGCAACATCTAATTCTCTTCCATTTAGTGTAATTTTGAACCAGAGATGCTGAACACGCTGTGGTCTCAAGAGGAATCTCACTTGCTCTTTACTTAGGAGCATTCAGTTTGTGGGTTACTCATAAAATATGCCAGGAGCAGCAGGGTCTATGTGCCTGTAATCTGCTTCCGAGTTGCTACTGCACTGGGATGTGTTTGAGTAATGGTTTCCCTGCTCGCTAAGGAGTGATGATGTGCATTACTGATTTTGACAGTATCCTTTTGGAGCTAGAATTAAAAAAAAAAACAAACCCAAAAAAACTACACAGCTTCAGAAGAGCAACAGGACTTTTTTTTTTTTTTTTTCCGTTTTGAAATGCAGAAAATGAATGCCTGTATTTTGATGGTCCTCTGCAGCTGATTTTTACCTTTAACCTACCAAAGCTCTTGTCTCCACTGAAATAATGATATTATCTTGATTTTGTACCTGCTGTTCTTCTAACTGAAATCTTTTCCAATTTCCCATGCTGTCCCTTTCAAAAATGCCGAAGCTAGGAATGCTTCCTCCAGCCGACTCAGGGCTTAAGAAAACCCCACAGCTTGGTTTTTAATGCCCTGAAACCATTGCTTAAAGTAAAGCTAAAAGCTGCCTGAGTTGGCCTTTTGCTTATATAGAACAAAATCCTGGCTCTGTTGGAGTGCCAAAGCTCCCTTTTACTTCTGTAAGGCCACTGTTTATCCTTAGACCATAAGCTTTCTTGAGCAAGAGCTAATTTTTGTTATAGGTTTATGTAGCACTTAAAAGAGAATCCTGTTCCTGATGGGGTTCACTCATCACTGCACAGAATGATTGTAATAACAAATTTAACACTAATGAAAAGCCCTAGAGTGGGAATGGCTGCATTTCTTCACAGAGCTTTGCTACTGTGCTGCTGCTAGTCTTAAGGGGTTTTTTAATACTTTAAAAGCTGCTACAGTATTTTTTGAGTATCTAGATGATAGAGCTCTGGAGATCATGCTTACAAATTTGCCAGCATCTAGCACACATTCCTCCATCATCATTATGCTGGGACTCAATAGAGTATTTTAATGAGGCTGGACCAGACCCCAGGCTTTTTTGTTTACTAGTATATAAGTGGACTCAGGTGTATCAACAACCATTCTGGCAAGATCCTCATGTTAAGTTTGTGACACTGCAGTCCCTGACCATGCTGACACCCAGAATATTTTGCCCCACGTGTCCCTTTGTCTTTTATATAGTGATGTAGGGAAAAGATTCATCTTGAGGAAAAATCAGAATTATTTGGTGCAAAATGAAGGGCTGAATGCTTCTTTTATTATTTAGACTTTGGATATTTCAGAGCTCAGGCTCCAGCTGGCAGAAGATAAAAGAGTGGAGTTTTGTTTTGTTTTGTGGCACTGCAGATCCTAAGTTAGTGATGACAGATTCTGGGTATGGGGAACAGAACAGATTTGTGGAAAGCAGCGAGATCCACTTGTACCCAAATCCCATATCTGATTGTTTTTAGCACTCGCATCACCAGGAGATAACAGATGTTGGGCCTGTTGGAAGCAGCGTGAGTAGACAAATATCTTCTCTTTTGGGCAAATGACATTTGGAGATGTTAGCACAAAAAAACCCAAAACAACCAACCAACAAATAAACAAACAAAAAAAATCCCAAACAGGTGGACATGTGAGAGCTATTTTCTGTGGCTAAAACCTGCCCAATTTCAAGATTGGTTGGTGAATTAGTTGTGCCAGGATATCTTTTCTGAGAAGACAGCTAAACTTAGCAGCTTACCTATAAAAGCAGCAGAATACCAAGAGATAGATGCAGTCCTGCATTTCCATTAAAAAAAAAAAAAAAGTCTGCTAGAAAGGGGAGTGTAAATGCCCTATGATACATATACAAACATTTTGCCTATGCATCTGCAAGGGCTGTGTAGTTTGACTTGTGTGTCAAAAAAAACTACAAAAGATCCAAGCACTTGGATATATGCAATAGCTTTTCAGGTTTTTCTTTTTCACGTTCAACAATTCAACAGGAGGAAGAAATGCCTCAGATGGCTGCTCATAAGTAACCCTGATTACTGGCCTCCTACGAGCTTGATGAAGTCCAGAAAATCCATCGCTGACTGATGCTTTCCCTGTGCGAAATCGGATTTTTGTATTTTGCTAATCCCCAGTTACAATCTGTGTCCTGCTCTTTGTGATCCACCCTGCAATCAGAATCCAGCCAGCCCAGATGTAACCCGGGACATTAATATAAAATCTTGAGGTTGGAAAACAAGCATTTGTTAGCCTAAACCTTAAGATACAGGAGGGAGGTGGTTACTGGGCAGAAATTTTGGGATTTGTCTGAAGAATCCTCTCTTTCCTTGGGCTGAGGAGTACAAGGAGATTTCACAGGCAAAGCTGCAAACTGGACGGGGCCTGGACCTGACACGCTGGAGCACTCACTGCCTGGGCTGGATGTTTTTCTTGCTCTGAGGAGTGGAACGAGCTTGTGGGAGATGCCCCAGTACATCTTCTGGATCTTTTTCTTAGCAATGATGAAGGCACGAGGGGAGCTGCCATTCATTGCAGAAAACAACGCTGCTATGATGGTAAACTGGTAAGGAAAAAAGTGTCTTTGTTCTTTAATGGAAGAGAATGTACTTGTCCTTTGCCTGTGGCGACGGCTGCTCTGAGTCTTGTCTATATGCTGCTTTTGACTTTAGATATCTTCGCTTTTTTATATACATAAAACAAGAGCATTATCTGTCCTCAAATAGGCAAGGGAGGGAGTGAAGCTTTGTAGGATGGAGACGCGGGTTGTTTTGTGGCTCCCCTGCACTGCTCAAGGCAAGATTTGACTCACTTTGTCTCCTGTTTGGAAAGTAAGTGGCAAGCTCAGCTGCCACTTCTTCATTTGCCACACTTGAGCAGAAAGCTTTACAGACCTTCACGTTTCAGTCCAGCTAACTTTGTGTGCAAGTGTACGCGTACCTGTTTTTACATCTCCCAAATTTCCTGCGGGTGGTAACAGATTCCTAACATGATCTATACCTTGTCCTCTACAATCCTGCCTTCGTCTCAGAGCCTGTCATTTTTCACCCGGGACACAGCACATCACCAGAAGTCTCTGTTGTGCTTTGCCAGTGGGAATCGCTCCCGGCAGCGTGGCTGCAGGCTGCAGGCCACCCCCTTTCCCCACCCCAAGCCCCCCCCACAACCAGCAGTGGTAGAAATCTCCCTTTCCTCCCTGGTGGGTACTTTCTTTCCCCCTACGCTGGATGCCACTCATGAGTGCATGGTGTACCCTGGTTAATCTCCCATCCTGCCAAGCCTACGTGACCCCTGTCCTGGCCTCGACCCCCCCAGGAGTCCCCCCGCCAATGGGGGCCCAGGGCTGCCCTTGCGTGGGAGCCTTAAGAAGCAGAGAGGCACAGCTCACGTGGGTGTCCGGCCTGGGATTAAAGCTTCTTTGCCTCCTTAATGCTGCCACATCTGGCGCCTCGGCTTGCAGCCTGAGAGGAAACGGGAATCCTCGGGGTTTGCACCTCCTCTCCAGCCACGTGGTCCCCCCAGACACGCTGCAGAGCCATGCCACAGCCCCCACCCGCCCTCCACTCCCAGCCCCCACCCCGCACAGTTTCATCAAGCAAATCATTTTAAAGCGATGATTGCAAACGGATCAAATGCGTGGGTGGTGTTGGCCTCGCGGGGTGGTTCCTCCCACAGGGAAATCAGCCAGCAGCAGCGCTGGCAGCCCCAGCAAAGGCAGTCGCCAAGAAGCTGCGTGCAGCTTCTCCAGCTCTCCCATTAAATGGCAGGGGCTTGGACGCATCTTCAGCAACGGCCTTGCGACGTTCCAAAGAGCCAGCTTATAACCCTCTCCATGTTCCAGTGCCGTTGCTAAGTAGCCAGGAACCTGCACGGAATCTCCCCAACACCCCACATCCCACAGATGCTTCACCAGCCTCCTTGCAAAAATAATCAGAGCCAGTGGCTCTCCCCTCCCACTCCAGCTATCAGTAGCCATAGGGTGGAAATATTCTCCCTACCTGTACTGGTACTGATGTTTTCAGTTCCTACGGTTTGTCCCATCAGGTGATACTGGTTAAGTCGTGAACCGTCTTCAGCCACCACCACAGATGTTGTGGTGCTATTAGTCCAAACGTAGATCACTTCAGAATTGGGGTAAGCGTCTGTTGGCAAGGGTGGAAAAAAGATGGTGCTGAGTCAAAAACCTGTGTAATATTTTAGTGGATTCTTAAATGATAAATGGTGGGGAGAGGAAAGAATGGAGGAGTGAGAGTGAATGGAGAAAAACAAATGAACAGGATATAATCATGTTCTCATATGCCCAGCTCAAAAAATATTAGGTTGAAGCCTTCTAATATAACAGATGTGTGGGACGGTTTGTCAAAGGCTGGAACAGTGGAGGTATAAATATAATCTATCACAACCACTCGATTTGGGAAAGAGCAGCTCAGACCCATGCTCATCTAACTGGCAGCTCCTAAACCCCAGCAAGATGCAAAGCACATTTTGCTTCAATCCCCCCACAAAAGAACTCGGGCACCTTACGTGCATGGACAACGGGGACCCCCTGTGTCTCATCTGTCTCCAGGATAAAATCCTAAGTGATGCCATGTGCAAGTGCAGGGTCTGGTGTGCGCGTGTGCTGACTTTGGGACATGTACGCAGGGATGAGGGGGTAGGTTTTGCGTGCAGGTGATGGCTGTAGATAAAGGAAGCTGGGATGTGTCTGCCTGTGCCTGTGATGCTGACTGGCAGGGGCAGGATTCAGGGGTGAGACTGCATGAAGGAGAGCACAAGACGTGTGTTTGGGGGGTGCGTACCAGAGCGACTGGGTGGTGCTGTGGAAACATCTGCACACCTGGGCATGATAAGATTTCTCTCACATTTATTTGGATGTCCTAGGAAATAAAGGTGGTGGCAGTAATACCAATTCATTCCTTCCTCTGTAATGTTGCTGTTATTTTTAATGCCCTGACACCTGGAGTAATTATCCTATTATGAGGAAATCTCAGTTTTCTTTTAGAAATAGAGCCAATGCTGGTTTTATTTTTAAGCCTTCTCTGCAGATAGTCTCAAAAAATCCAGGAGCCAACTGTACATTTAAATATATTTTATTTAATTTAATTTGCTCTCACACTTTTTAGAACACCTCAATCATTAAAAGCTTTCAGGTAACACAGTACTGCAGGCTGGATCCATTGGGAAAGCAGGCAAAGCTTACTCTCCAAATAGGAGGTGAAAAACAGGTAGAGTTGGAAGTGGTTTGAAGTCAAATACTAATATTTCAACTTCTGCACTCTGTAACTTGTAAGCTGGGGGCACAGTTTTTTCCCTTCTGGAAAAACTCACATCCTACTTCAGTGCAATCTGTGCAGGAGGCAACACATGGTGGCTTTCAGATAAGGACTGGAAAGCCAGAGGCAAGATATCAGCTTGAAGGATTGTGTGCACTGGCTCCATCAGACTGCAAGTTTTGTTTGCTAGAGCTAGTGATTTTGAGTTTGAGAGTGCTTTTGAGGCACTGCGTGGCAAGCAATATGCTAAGGCAGTCCCTGGACCCATACAATCAGGAACGTCAAGCAGAAAATGGGAAGTGATCCTGGTTGAGGTTAAGAGCATATGTGCATAGCACAATGAGCTGCAGATCACTTGGATGCTGGAGCAGGCAGCAGGGAAGAAAGCAGCATCTTGTTCTCACTGTTGTTAATTTTCCCACAGTTAGATGGGGCTCTGAGCAACTTGATTTAGTTGACGATGTCCCAGCTCCTTGCAAGGGGTTGGACTAGATGACCTTTTAGGGTTCCTTCCAACCCAAACCATTCTATGACTCTATGATCTGTGGGAAGGACTGCCAGAGGCAGGATGCAAGGCTAGATACACCTTTGGTCTCACTGTTTATGGCTGTTTGTACATTGTTGTCCACGATGTGGAAATAATGAGGACAGAGAGGGAGAGAGAGTTCAAAAGAGAGTCACAAGTATCTCTGGGAACTGGAAAACACATCATAATTTGAAGCTTAAGAAGCTCAACTTATTTAGCTCAATAACAAGAAGCTGAGACACTACTCAAGCGCTGAGTATAGATACTTGCATATAGAAATCTAAAACCTGAGTGAACTTCTTGTACTACTGTCAAAACAAAAAGAAAAAAAACAGTGTGTGAAAGATGTTTTCAGGCTGATTCAGATGAAGACCAGGACACGATTTCCTAACTGGGAAGTGGGAGTGGTAATTAAACAGTGGATAAACTTCTGAGAAAAAAAAAATAGACTACCATCACTAGAAAGATGATGATGAGATGCAATCGTTTTTGTCACATATCCAACAGTTGTTGCTGCCTTATTCAGGGCTGGAGCTGATCCAAGGTTTGGAGGTTGAGGATCTACAAATTCTCCATCCCTTGTTAGCCATGCAGAACTGCCCACACACCTTCCATGTGCTTGTATTTGTAGCTGTGCAGTAAAATTACTGTAATTACATCTCATGATCCGCTTTGAAAGGCTAAGAGGGCTAATAGTCTTCCCTATTTCGAAATATTTGCATTGCAAAAAGTGATGGAATTTCACCTTCCCTTCAGAGCTGAGATCCTTTCTCATCACAGAGATTCTTACAAGTTCACAACAAGTTGCAAATAATTCCAAAGCCATATCTGGAGAAGGCAAGTAGGAAGAGATGGGTTCATTTAAAAAGGTACTGCAGAAAGCCCTCCTTTTTAAATGCTTATCTGGTATATGTTATTCATGTGCTGATATCCCCAGCGAATGTTAGGTTTGTGTAGGCAGATTTGTGATTGTTAGTGAATTTGATTTTTACCTATGTTACTTCCTATGCAAAAAAAAAGCATTGGACTTCTTGCTGGGTTGATCCAGACATATCCCACCTCAGCAGTTCCCTGTTACTGCAAGGATCCTGGGCACTGGGATAACTGGATTTGTCCTGTTTTCTGCCAATGACACACAGTAATTCAGCCTGACTAGATGCTTCCCGGTGAGAGCACTGTAACCAAATTCCACTGAAATTGCGACCACACAGGAACACAGGCCTGTAAGGCTTAACAAGCATTCAGATGCTTTAGCTCTCTGCTCTGCCTAGCTTTGGGGCTCCTAAAATAAATCAGTGCCTCTGCTTTCAATGCCAGCCTTTACTGGATACTTAAACACATGCACCTGTTCAAGGGCTTCTACTCTGGAGAAGCCCAGCACCTTCTCCTGTAAAAAAAAAATAAATTTGTAATTCAGAGGCCAGAAGGTGCCAAAACTCCACCCAGAACTTGCAGATTTGTGCAAGCAATACTTCATGAGGCTGCTTTCTTTTGAAACCATGGCAGGGAAGGGAGGCCGCTGTTGAGAAGAGAGAGCACTCAGGCAGCCAAGTGCAGAGCTGGAGGCCAGTCCCTGCCTAGGAGGAGAACTCCAGCCTGCAGGTCCTCTCTCACAGCAAAATATCTGTTGTGAGGCTACAAGACGGTGAGCTGTGCCACTGCTTCGCCAGGCGTAGAGTATCTACAGAAGAAGGGAGAGTAGCCCAGCTAGACAAGCTTCTTGTGCAGGAGCAGGATGGTTACAGCTAGGGCTTTAATACACAGTAGGGTGACAAACGTGTCCCTGAGGAGCCACCACAAACAGATGCAGCCTGCAGCAATTTCCACCCCTCCGAAGAAGTCTGTCACATCAGGAATAACATGAGTTTACGCCAGAGTAGAGATAATCTATTGTGCAGGATCACATATATGATATGATTCTCATCTATCTTCCACGCAGACATGAGAAAGCATGGTCTGTATTTTAAAAAGCTGTAATGTAAGATTTTTGGCTTAGTGCCTCTTTTCCTCACTATGGGCCAGGCACTGAGTGTCTAAGCCTCCTTGGGAGAAAGAGAAGAACTGAGAAAATGTCAAAACATGAATGTGAGTGCAAAAAGATACAGCCACCCCCTCAGTCCATACGCACCCTTGAGAGAAACCTACAGCTCTATCAGGAAAAGGCTGCCCCAGGCACCTCGGTGTTGCAGGTGAACCACTTACCACCTCTTTTCTGCTCATCTAAATAAACCTCCAGGCAGAAAAACGTGTGTACATGCAGCAGATAGTATTCTTCCTACCTCAAACCTTCTGCCATGTCTTTCCAGAAACCTCCAACTCCAATTATTCCAAACTTGACTACCAAAAGCTCCAGCTCCGCTGTTGATAACCCATGCAGCATACTTAGGCACAGTCATATTGAAAGCTGAAAGTGTAGCCTAGAATAATGTTCTTTACAGGTGCTAATGAAGAGATGGTATTGTCATACCAAATTGTGTAAAAACCTTCCTCCACCTAAGTAACCTTCCTCCACCTTCCAGTAGGTTGCCTTCCAGCCATGCTTGCTGAAGGACAGAAAAACTTCAGCTCATGCTTTCTAGAGTTATAAGAAAGGTTTACTGCTGATAAGGGAATAAGGCCCTCACCTCACCTACAGGAGGGAGAAGATGTCTCCCAAAAGGTGATAGAAAAATGTAGTAGAGGCTGTCAGTTAGCAAGCTGGGAGAATGCTGCCAGTGTTGCTGTAAAAGCAAACTCAAATTCAAAGCCACTGAAAATCCAAGTGAGACTGCTTGGTGTTTAGTCTACTTTAAGCAAGTGAGCTGCTTCTGTTTTTATGAATCCAAATAATTAATCTGGTGCTCCTTACAACCATTTTACTGGCTTGCAGAGAAAGGAGGAAGCCTCATTAAATTATTGTTTCTCTTCTAAGCTCACTCTTTCAACAAAACAAACAAAGAAAAAAAGAAAAAAGGTAGCAGTTGAGATGAACAGCTAAAATTACAGAGAGGTACAATGTTATTAAAAGTGAGAAAATGACAACATGACAACAGACATTTTCCTTCTAGTGTACATTTGATAAATGACTGCAGGCTTATCACCTACCAGAATGATTAAATAAGTAATTTCTTCTCATATCCGCTTATTGATGAGTAGATCTGTTTTTCTACATTCTAATGTCCAATGCACACCACACAATACAAAAATGGTAAAGATCTCCCTTGCTCTTCTCCCATCCTCTTCCCACTCTCCTATGTCTGGCAAGGAAAGCGTGACATGGACTTTCTTATGCCAGTGAACAGAGGGGCAGGGGAATGACCACAGCCAAAGGGAGGAAATACACCAAGACAAAGTCTGACAAAGTAGAGCAGCCAGCTGGTAAGACCTGGAGGATCCCTGCCATTTGCCTTGGCATTGAGGGGTGCCCTGTTTTCCCTGTTTTCATTTGCAAATGAAACAGTATGAGCAGTGCAGCATCCTCCCGTATGTTCGACAAGCAGCCCACAAGCAGGGAGCCTTCTCCTGCCACCACCCCCATCACAGGGCACTGATGGCACTTGTGGCTACTGACAGACACTCTCCCTTCTCCCCTTTCTTTTTCCTCCACGTTGGAATAAACTCCAGGGGAAAAAAAAAAAAA
>WHYT01016111.1:84228-126614 GCA_009806455.1 Tetrax tetrax
GGGGGGGGGGGGGGGGGAGGGGGAAGTATTTCTTGGCTCCTTAAGTCAAATAAACCCAAATATGGATTTCAGAGTCCTAACTTTGAGTCCGTGGGGCCCAGATGTATTTTTAGGACTGAGTTTTTGAAGCTATAATCCACGAAAAATGGTCAACACTGAAGTCTGTCAGTCTGCCAGCAAGTTTTCATATTTGCATGATAGGGTATAAAATAATTTAGGAAAAAAGAATCCCTCTCCAAGACATCCCCCAAACCCTTTGACAGACCTCGCAGGGAGCCGTAAAAGCAGTGCCTGTACAATCAAGTGAAGGCACCCCGTGAAACGTGGGATCCGTGTGTACAGGTGCCCACCCTGCATGCTTGAGTTGCTTTCCACAATTAAACAAACCATTAATCCACAAACCATGGCTGGAACTTTTCTTTCAGCTTTATTCTAGTTGGAGGCTGAATTAACTTAGATACTGTAGAAAGATTACTTTTGGCTTGTTTTCTATTTTATTCATTACAATTGTGCAGTTACCTTCTTAGCCTTCATCATCATAGTATTTAGTACACACCACAAGATCATCAGACTGCCTAATCTTGAGAGTATTGCTAATCCCCATCAAAAATCTGTCGATTATGAAAAATATGCATAAATTGTCAGCTTTTATAGAAGCTCTAATTACAATCTGAATAGGCATACAAATACCTATCTTTCCATCTTATCTCTCCATTAATGTATTTGAGTCACTTAGAGGCTGTAAGACAACTCAACAGAGACCCAGATTTACAACCTCTCAAAGACTTCTGTAGGCAGTAAACCAGTGCTCCTACTAAGCCACCAGGTACCAGCTTGAATTCTAAGAGTCTGGCTGGGTTTCTTCTGCTTTGTGCACAAATACTTTTTAACCCATTATAAAGCATCTGTCAATGGTTGTGCCTACACAACTGAGGTCAGATTTGAGCTCTGTAATTGGACTTTCCCATTAAATTGAGTTGATAAGAATGAATCGATGTACAAATGAGATCGTACTATAGGAAGAACTAATGGAAAAGAGATATAGTAAAAATGTAATTTTAAATACAAAAATAACAAGACATGGTACTAAATATGCATGGACTGAGTCTAGGGGGAAATAGCTTTTTATAATAGTAAGCTATTAAAGTAAAATAGCAATTTAAATACTAAGAGAAATGTATTCACATATTCTATGCTTAGGAGCATAAAATTAAGACTTTGATATAGTGTGATGAATTCTGCTGTTCTTGGGAGAATTGGAGGGTCATGGAAATTACTTCAGGGACCTGAAATGATCAGAATCAAGACTAATCATTTAAACCGGCATGAGCTTACAGAATATGGATAAACAGCATGCATGATTTTAAATATATGCCACAGACAAGAAGTGTAATGTGTATAAACACACAGGACTACAAATTTGAAGCACACAGAATTACAAAATGATTGGTGCTGGAAGGCACCTCTGGAGATGATCCAGTCCCACCCGCTGCTCAAGCAGGAACACCAAAAGCAGATTTTCCAGGAGCATGTCCAGTCAGCTTTTTAGTATCTCCACAGATGGAGACTTCATAACCTCTCTGGCCAACCTGTTCCAGTGCGTGGTCACCCTCACAGTAAAAACGTTTTCTTGCATTCAGATGGAATTTAATGTTTTTAAACTTGTGCCCACTGCCCCTTGTCGTGTCAGTGGGCAGCACTGAGCACAGCCTGGCTCCCTCTTCTTCATTCCCTCCCATTAGGCATTTATACAGATGAATTACATCCCCCAGAGCCTTCTCTTCTCCAGGCTGAACAGTCCCAGTTCTCTCAGTCTCTCCTTATAGGAGAGATGCCCCAGTCCTTAAATGATCTTTGTGGCCCGGCGCCAGACTCACTCCACAAAGTCCATATTTTTCTCGCACTGGGAAGCTCAGAATGAGACACAATGCTCCAGATGTGGGTAGCAATGAAATGCTCAGAATGAAACATTTTTGGAATGGCACAGTATCATCTAGATGGAACAACAGAGAACATCCAAGGAGGAAATTATTCATGGACTTGGAACAATTCTTGTATGAAAACTGATGACAAAAGATAATAGGACACCATTGGCTGTGAAACTGGTAGTAGGATGTTCAGTCTTACTAAAATGATCATTTCTGTCCTTCCTGTAGTTACAATAAAAAAATAATTTGGTAACATAGGCAGTATTTTATGTTTTTCTGATACATAGTTTTATTTGATCACGTTGTCAGATTCTGCAGGGAATAGAATAGGGTATTCTGAAAAACATGCCAGACAGGTCTTGAGAGACTTCATTACTAAGCAACACTATTATACTATACTGATCATTACTAAAAAAAAATAAAGTCCTAAGTTAGGTCAAAATGACTTTGTTTCAGGATGTAATTTATAAATCACCTCAGGAAAAGGTGGGAATAGGAATGTGATAGAAGCATTTACAGCTTGGAAATGAAATGGAAGCACAGATTGTACCCACAAGGTGGTGAGACATATAGAAGTGAAGATGGCTGTGAAATTCATTGTGAGACACATAGTTTTGTAAAAGCTGTTTTCTTCGGCTTTTCAAAGCAAGTGACAGCTGAAAGGTCCTGCTTCATTTTAGAAGTTCCAGTTCATGGAGGAAAACTCTAAACATGATCCGACTTAGAGCTTAAAACTATAAAGCAAAGGAAGAAAAAAAAAAACCCTTAAGACTTTGCCTGAAAGCAACTTTGTGGTTTTGGAGGTGTGATTCATGATGAGGATAGGCAAGGCTGCTGACTGCTTTAATACAATAAATTGACTATTTGCAAGCTGGTACACTAAATCACAGTCATACCGATGATGAATGTAACAAGAATTCTAAGGAACAGTTGTCCTGATAATTCACTCAGACACTGTACCTTCACAGGATGCTATTGCACCGTTTAAGAAGAGCCCTGAGCTAGGAGCTGTGCAGAGTAATACAGAATGTCTCTCGAGGATGATTGTGGAGACAACACAGCAATTTAAGCAATGCCCCTTAAAGAGGTGTGCATATTTGCTACCATGCAGGCAGTATCACTGGTGACAGTGTCAGCTCTTCCCTGCCCCATCCTGCTCACCCAAGTGGCCACGGGGAAGCAATCAGAGTGGTGCATCTATTCCCAAGACACTGGGACCGTCGCAACTAGGACTGACTCCCTGCTGTGAAATCTGACAGTACAGGCACCTGGATTTAAAAAACAGGCATGGCACACCAAATTGAGCTGTGTGTCCTGGGACAGCAGGTCCTCAGGTTCCACTCAGAAAAATAAAACAAAAATAGCAAAGAAAAAGTTTTCCCCTTGGGCAGTCCAGAGCACCTCCAAAGACAACAGACACGCAGGTGTAGACAACTAAACTGTGCCACTTGTTGTGGGATGCCTGCCATGAGCTGACTGAAAGGGGTGACCAAACAGGGTCTGCTGTGGGGCTGTTACATATCCAGGTGCTCCGAAGCACCAGGCAGCACCAGGTCATCTTCCCAAAGCTCCTGCTTTCTTCTGAGAGCTGACATTAGGGAGCAGGTGATGCCTTCCTTCTTTTTTGCCTCTTCCCATTTTTTCCCCTCATTGCAGTCAGCATGTATAACAAAACTTCTCGCTTTATTTTCAGATTTAGTGGTGGCTGTCTTGATCTAGAACTAACCTGGGAATTGATTTTACACCACATTTAATGGTGGCTACATAATTTCTTTTCATGTGGAACAGGTCAAAATCTGGTATTCCAGCCTTTGATGTTTGCTTTTTTTTTTTTCTGTCACAGCCAGTACAAATATCTGCTGCAAGACAACTAGAGCAACAGAGCAGTAGGATATGCTGGGATGACATTTTAAAATTTGAAGTATCCTGGGACCTTCCTGACCTTATTCTGGTCTTTGCACGCCAGGCATATGGTAATTCTAAATCAGTCAGCCGGTTTGAGCACTGTACGAACATTTAATAAACTTTGAATTTGCAATCACAATATTAGGCAGCTATATTAACTGCCTCATTAGAAAAAACCAGCATGGTCATGAGGAAGGCGTTAGAGATTTAATTTACTTTTTGCAAGGCAAACAAAAGTATCCTCCAAAGTCTGACACCATTACTCACTTTGCATAGTACCTTACTCTCTAAGCAATCTTGATTGCAGTTGTCCACTCATTTTGCAAGCTGCCGCTTAATATCAGCAAAGCTAATGTGATCAGCTCTCCAGGAGTATCACTGCAGTTTGTTTTGTCCAATTGGATCTTGTTGTGCAGTATGCCTTCACGAAAGTGAAAATTTTGGCCACATCTAACATCACAGACTGAAACCATGACCTCTTTGTAATCAACATTCTTCCCACCCACTTGAGTGGCACCAGGAACTCACCCATCATAGCTAGCCTATCTGCTGAGCTTACCATTCAAAGCATCCTCACTTATAAATCAGTCTGACCTGAAACCAGTCAAGAGTGATTGGGACTACTTGTAGAACTAAATATATACCTTTGTTTCTGAAACCTGACCCTTAATGAAGAAATTTGCAAATCAGAAGTGCTGCTGCATTAATGACACTGTGCGAACGTGTAATCAATAGGTATGCAGACATAGCAGACTGAAATATTATTATTCAAACCCTTTAATATTGCTGTGGGATTGCAAACACTAAAGCTTATTCCCTGTGCTAGAGGTGCAGCCATCTAAAACTCAGAAGCTGGATAATCGACTCCTGACGTGGGATGCAGTGCAGCCCCATATTTAAGAGGATGGGGCAAAACCTCCCAAGGCTGTCGGCTCAAGCAGCCCAGCCTCAGTGATGGACATAAGGAACCTCTCTGAGATGAGCTGTTGCTTACCAGAAGCGCTGTGATTTCGCCTGCTATCTGCCACAGCACTCTGGAGCACATACCCTCTTTGGGAACCAGCCCCTTCCAACATGGAGACCCAGGCCCAAAGGTGCGCACTGTCTCATCTTCCCTTTGCGCAAGCAAAGCATCTCCTTGTCTACAACCATCAGCTGACCTATTTCAGTCATCTGCTTTAGGAGGAGATTAACCTGAGCCTAAAAATATCTACCTTTCTACCCTGACTATAAGAGGGTGAGAGTGATCAGCTCAGCTGTATATATTTACTCCACAGAAATATAAATTTAGGAGGGAGGAATCCCAGCTTTGCTGACAGATTTACCACTGCGATGCTTTCAGTAAAATGTCTAGCTGCTAAGCACAGGCTGGCCATCAGGAGACTTTCTGTGGATATGATGGAGAATAGGGAAAAAAACAAAAGGCCCTTCAGGCTTTCCTTCTTCCCACTCCCTCTTCCCTCCTGTTTCCTTATGGAAAACAACAGGAAACAACTATTTCCTCTGAAGAAGCTTGCTGAGCCAGGACTGCAGCAGGGCTCGCTTACAGCTCAGGCTAGCTTGGCTCGCTGCTCAGGGGAGGAGGCTAACGCAGGATCCGGCCATTTAGAGGAGGACTCCCTGGCCCACCAGGGACTCAGGTGCCAGGAAGGAGGTGCCAGACTGGAAATTGAAATCCAAGTTTCAGCAGTGTCTTGCAGCTTCCACCCCCCAAAAAAAAAAAACCCTAGGCAAGTCATTTTGTCATTAATCTCCTGCAGTAACACTGGGAGGCTCTAATTGAACCTAGGGACCCTTAGCGACAGAAGCAATAAAAGCAGGTAATGAACCACTCTATCTTTGCTCAGAAGAGACTGTAATTGCTCTTTGCCTCCTTTATCCCCACCTACAAAATGCAGACAGCTGAGACCTACCAACCTCACACCAGCATCATGAAAATGACTTCAGAAACGTTTATGAAATGCTTACAAGCCATGGAAACAGCCACCTTAGAAAATAACAGCCATTAAAAACCTGGCTTGTAAAGCAGCGGAGCAGCACTTACCCACTTGTCCCATTTACAAATAATAGCCCATTTACCAGTGGCATAAACCTGTGGTCCACGGCTGGCAACTGTAAGCCCTCACTGCGCCTTGTGGGGCATTATGGGCCCTGTAATGTCTTTGCAGGTTTGCACCCAAGGGCCAGTTGAAAGCTTAAGCACATTAAGCACCAAGTTTCTGCATGTCATTTTCTACTGCTGACAACTCAAGTCGAATCACTGTTTTCCTGTAATCAGGCAGTTGCGCAGCCTTTAAAGTTAGGCTCAAATCTCCAGAGGGGGAAGTGCATGCTGATGTTTGTACCATCATCAAAGCACCTGGATCTCCACACCACTTTGCCACAATCACGTCTAGACCTCTTCCAGGCAAGACAAAATAGCCAAAACACTGCTGAGTATCTCCACACCACTCTTTCCCCTGCCTGAACATTCATTTCCTTGAGCTCGAAAATACCACCAGTCAAGCTTTTCCACCCCAAGAAAGCCCGATGCACGTGGGCCACCTCCTGATGAAGATGCTGCTCCTGAGGCAGGCAGCTCACAGTCCTTCATTTGCAGCCGCTGAAGGGGCTCTCTTGCAGCTGCCAAGAAAGCTACCAGCGACCCTCCCAGGCAGCACTCCTTACCGAAACAAAAAAAAGGGTTTCATTAAAGGTGATGCTGCCTGCATGGCAGCTGTTCCAGGCTGGTAGGGAGCCAAGCCTTCCATCGCTGCACATCAGCAGAGTTTGCAGCCTGGGGTTCGTACTGGCTGCAAGATGGCTGGGGAAGACAACAGGTTTTTTTGGATCATGTGGCAAATGCCCTCTGCGAGCAATTGTTCTTTCTGACCTCCCCTTTTCGCTGTTATGAGCCTAAAAGGGGAAAAACTCAATGTCTTCTGAACAGGGGGTGACCAGAAGTAGGAAGTGACGGACCCAGAGCTGGACAGTATTTCACATGGAAGCAATCACACACACAGAGGACTGGACGGTAGCAAACACCATGGTTTTAATGTATTTTTAAAATTATCTCGGTGCTAACTGTAACCATCTATACATGACAAATGCTTTGAATTAACAATAGTGACCACAAATGCTTAAAGAGGATACTAGCACAGTTTTTTCCAGCCTTTTCCAGAAAGCCCTGAATGTGTGTTGTTGTAATGGGTGAATCAAAACTGACTGATCTGGTAATTCTAGGGAGGTTTTAGAAAGGGCCCTTTTCCCTTTTGTCCCACTAACAGGCATCACTTCTATGGGAAACTTACCAGACGAGTGAGAAGTTTGGGCCGTGTTTATTTTCAAGTTCTGATGCAGACTGGGGTCCCGCAACAGCAGTTGCTGCAGAAACCCGCACCACACAGTCCAGAGCCAGGAGCCTACATTCTACTTTCTAAGCAGATTTCTCTTAAGAAAGGCTTCTTAGATCTCTGAAACACTTGAATATTACAGAATTTTCTTTTATACACCATGCTCCCTGAATCTCCTGTCCTTCTGGAGCTCCAGACTGCATTGCTGTACACAGGCTGTGGGACTCAATACAAGGACAATGCTGCTGACAGCACAGATAGCTCAAAATGCTGGACTAAAGAGGTGTTGCTATACATGCATAACTGAAACGTGTACAGGCTATGATGCACCACTTGTGAGAAGGCATAAGTATCTACTGGTGTAATTTGCTGCTCTCAAAGCATCATACAAGACAGCTCATACAAGCTTGCAGAAATAGTAAAGTTGTCTCTGTACTGAGGAGCTCTACTGATAGTTTTTTTAAGATCCTTTGAAAAAATGGGCTTCCAGAAGAAATAATTAAAATTAAATAATTAAAAAAGTACCTAGGTACAAAAGCTCACCACCAACATACGTAACACGTGACTAATCTACAGCAGTGACTGCTCCTTCTGAAAAAAAGTATAACAGAAGTAGGTACTTCTAAGCCAGCGATGTAGAAAAAAATGGACTTCTAATTTACTCTGACTAGGGTACAATATACTTGCCTACATCTGAGCTAGCATTGCAGAAGAATAGGAACTTCTAAAATATGATTCATCTCATCCTTAGGCAGTTAACAAAAATAGTCCTAATGAATTGCACTACAGAAGTACTTATTTCCTTTCAGAGGCCATAAAGGGAGACTAGACAACTTACTGTGGCATATTTGACTCTCTAAAATTGTCACAGATCCATTCCATCCATTTTTCAAGGCTTTGCTGGCAATGCAAGGCTTTTGATATGAGCAAAACCACCCTGCTCATTCTGCAGCAGAGCATTTCCATGTCCCGCAACAGGTAAGAGCCAGAGTAGATCGGGGAGAGTCTAGGGGAGCCTTGTGGCTCTAGTGAATCCCTAGGATTTTTGGAGTATGTTTCAGTCATGAGTCTGCATATTAAGAACATCTGAGCTAAAAGACTGAATTTTTTAAACAATGCAGCCCTATGACTATCCATGGATCCATAATTTCAAGGAAAGTAGAGACAAATAACAGCAATACCACTAAGTGGTCTTCACTTTCTCTACTCATTTTAAGGGTTGTACGGAAACTTAGTTCAGGCTAGATGCCTATGCTTTACTAGCTAGACTTAAATCAAATTACATCCCTCGTCCAAGACAGTTGTCTAGACTGCCTGTCTACATGCTGTCACAAGCATCTCTGTCAGCATCTCCAGAGACCTAGCATTTAAACAGGTAAAAATTACGGGAGAAAAATTCCAACCAAAGTGATGGTTGGTAACTGGTGGTAACATGCGGCAGGAGGAGGGAGCAGAGAAATACATTAAATGTCTTAGAAATATTTAATCTTAATATTCATCTAGCTTCACCTTATTTTAATCATTCAACATCCGTTGTAATCGAGGTGTCTATGTAAGCTGTGATAAACCTTAGGAAAAAGCAAGGGAAGATGTTACATGAGCGAGCAGCATGCCCCGCCTTGACTTCAAGTGAAACTTCTAAACACTACATAAAGACCAAACTTAGCATTTCCGTAGGAACTGGATTTTGCCTTAAATTGCAAAATCACAGCTTAGTCTTGAACTTGGCCACTCTGCATTTCACAGAGAACCTCCCTGGCGGTCTCCACATGCCCTTTCATGAAGAAGGCACAGACACTTTCCAGCAGAGTCAACAAGCCACACTGCCTGCCTCTGCTCTCAGGAATGGACTCAGGAACCTCTTTTGGCCAGCTGACAGACGAGGAACAGAAAAGCTCTGCCTCTCCACATGAGGTTGCAGTTCCAGCTCTCCCTGGGAGTGACCTAACAAACACCCATTTCCCCTTTCAAAAGTCTCTTAAAATTAACATTTGTCTTTACTATTAGTTTTAGTATACTCTTACACAAGACTTTTAGCCACAGGTTTGAGAGGCTGAATATACTCTTTATGACATTTTACTAGACCAGAATTAGAGTCTGTTCAGAAGGACTCTGTTCTGAAGTTCTCCGTCTACACCTGCAGTTCTTCTGCAGCTTCACAGGTGCTAATGGCGGGAAGCACAAAATCAAGAGATCTGCTATAGGTGCCTTCACCTCAGTGCTATATCTCAGCTAATTCTCAGCATTATAGGGAAACATCACCATTAGGGGAGTTTTCTTAAAGTGCTTTTTTTTTGGAGAAATTTCTCAGTGGCTGCAGGTGTATAGATAGTTTCTGAACAGTGAGTGCCTTAATGTTAAGCATTGCAATAAAATCCTGGGATACCAGTGAAGTTACTGTCTCCTCATTACTCTGACTTCACCAGCTGCCTTAGAGGAAAATAATTTGAGCATGCCTCCTGATACAGAAATAGCCTGTGCACTTTCCTTTATCAAAGACCACAGCAGACATCATGACTCAGTTTGAGCTGTTAAAAAGGAAGATGTACATAAACCGCATTAAGTACTTTCTTCAGACGCTACAAATTGTACCTAGTGCTGTTTTCTCACAGTCGGCAAGCTCCCTTTTTGATCTACAGTCATCAACCTTCACCATCTTCATGGCCGAATTAAATTCATCAGGAATAAACACCTGGTCTGTTCTTCCCCTGCTCATGAGCTAGGGGATCTCATTATTTTCAGCATATTCATTAGGCTCTCTACTTACTCCAAAAATAGTAGGGTTTTTTCGCAGCCGAGTGACAAGTGGGCAGCAGATTCATGCATTTATCTGTTCCACAATACAAGATCTGATAATTACATGTACTCAGATACTGTGCTTTCAAGAGACAGTTGCCATAAATAGACTCCACCTTACAGTATTTGCCATTGTCAAAGCACTGGTTAACGTTTACTAATAGCAATTAAGTAATTCATCTTCAGGGCAACCCTGTGAGCTAGGTAAAACTGATATAATTAACGCATGAGTAAAATGAGATTTAGGAGTTAAGTCAGTTGCCTGGGTAGAGGCCTTCATGGTCTAGTGGATTAGACATCTGTCTCTCTTACCAAAGAAGTTGAGTCTAATCCTTTTTCTGACATTGATTTGCTGTGTGACCTTACGGAAAGTCAATTAACTTCTCTGCCTCAGCTGCCCTAGAGATAATGATGCTTACCTACCCGGTGACACATGGGTGTTTGGAAACTGTACTACACGATACTTTTAATGTACTCTTAAGGCCTACCAGTGGAAGAGGTGAAATGTTAAAGCTTCCTAGCCTTAATGTCCTTGCTGTCTTATCTAATTCTTCATCCTCGCACCAGAAATAGCTTGGGGGTAAGGAGGAATTTCTTAGGCTAAGACACTGCTAGCAAAACTGTGGCTGGCACCAGGCAATTTCACCAGATTGTGTTTGACTAGCAAATTTATTTAGAGCACAGGTCAGCACCAGAATTGCAACAGAAAGTTTATTTTAAACTTGGCCATGGAAGAAACCAGCATCCTTCCCATGCCACCATGAGGAAACGAACAGACTGCCACAGCCATCCCCACTGGTTCGAAGGGAGCACAATTTGTTTGTAGAGGCGCCCTGGTGCACCATGCGCGGTTCTCCTGTACCTCTAAATGAGATTTCTGTGGGATGCTTTCTGCTGGTGGCTTTATCACTCGCAGGGATGCAGGCACGGGGGGACAGTACCCACATACACCCACCTCTGGGGGCAGACCCAACTGATCTTGCCATCTCTGAGGACTGAGGCGTCATACTTAGGAGGAGGACAACTAAAATCTGCTCTGTGCCATTCATTTGAAGCCATCCTTGAACTTCTGGCCTCTAGTCAGCACAGCTATTCATAACATGCCATAGCGCATTAAGAAGTATTACTTCTGTAGCTGACATTTGAACTGCCTGGCAGGTATGTAGGCTGGTGGTGTGCGCATGTAACTTTATATCCATTTTCCCATATTAGACCTTACTTGTATTTCTACAAAATACTCTATCGCTACATATAATGCTGCCTAGGCCCATAAAATCTCCCACAATTCTAATAACAGCAAGAAACCAGTCAAACGGGACTTAAGAATTTAACATTCACCTTTATTTTTGTGAGAAAGATTAACATTCCTTCTCTTTAAAACTCAAGGAAATGTCAGGGCTTTTTCCTTTATTCTTGCTGAATTATAGCAAGTGTGGTAAACGCTCATGCAGCCAGAAAAATAATAACCTGCTCTTGCCTCTGATGTGGCACCGATCGCTTCTTGGCGTCCTTTCTTCTGCCGATCTGCCGGTGCGCCGGCTGCTTTGTTTCGCTGCCCTGCTCTCTCCACCCTCTGACCAGTTAGCACTCGTCGCTTCTCCATCCTCCCAGCTCCACTGATAATGTGTTTAACATTTACTTTGATGCTATTCCTTGAGGCTTTTTTAAATCCTTCTTGGAAAGACCATTAAAAAGAAGCCCTTTGAGGAAAGACAGGGAGGAAAGCTGAGGCAGAAAGGGCATGTGCTGGTGTATAATACACCCCTGCAGGCTTTGTCTTGCTGCAAGGCTGAAGATGACTTACTGCAAACTCATATTGCCGTAAACAGGGAATAAATATTGTATTCTCCTAAATTACATCTGGGCTAATTCAATAAACCCTAACTTATTGGCTGCTACTTGTGTAAACACCTGCATTTTAAATCACAATAAATTACTAATGAGCTGTCAGATTGGTAATACAGATATCCCCAAGGCTGAAAGATTGCCTATGGCCTGTTCCTATATATTTACTTACTGTGGAGGCTACCAGTGTGGACTAGTACATGGCTCTACACACTGTGGAAGAACTTAACGGTGACTTGTAGTGGCTTATAAAATATACTCTAGTATTCTATACTGAGCATGGTGAGGAGCATGAATTAAAACCATATTCAGCCCTTATATGCCTAAAATATGACTTTTCAGTGTTTGTTTTTCCTCAGATTAAAATTGCCTGTGTGCTAATAGGTGATTAATGTGTAACACACTTGGCACAAGCAGAACATATAATTGTATTCAGACAGATTGTTGGGTTTTTTCCAATGCTACTGAAGATTGCACTCCTTCTAAGCATTTGTAGCTTATCTAGTAATGTTATCTCCTGCACTTGCATGTTTGGGGCTTTTAGTTGATCTTACTATATGGAGAGGTAGAACCTGTACCTTACTGCACCTAATCATAGAATCATAGAATCATAGAATCATAGAATCATAGAATCAAAGAATCACAGAATAGTTTGGGTTGGAAGGGACCTTTAAAGGTCCTCTAGTCCAGCCACCCTGCAAGAAGCAGGGATATTTTCAACCAGACCAGGTCACTCAGAGCCCCATCCAGCCCGGCCTTGAATGTTCCCAGGGATGGGGCATCTACCACCTCTCTGGGCAAACTGCGCCAGTGTTCCACCACCCTCATCGTAAAAACTCTCTTGCTCATATCCAGTCTGAACCTACCTCCTTCTACTTTAAACCATCACCCCTTGTCCTATTGCAATAGGCCCTACTGAAAAGTTTCTCTCCATCTTTCTTATAAGCCCCCATTAGGTATTGGAAGGCCACTATAAGGTCTCCCTGGAGCCTCCTCTTCTCCAGGCTGAACAGCTCCAACTCAGCCTGTCCTCACAGGAGAGGCGCTCCAGCCCTCTGATCATCTTCATGGCCTTTCTCTGGATTTGCTCCAACAGGTTCATATCCTTCTTGTGTTGGGGGCTCCAGAGCTGGATGCAGTACTCCAGGTGGGGTTTCACCAGAGCAGAGTAGAGGGGGAGAATTACCTCCCTTGATCTGCTGGCCACGCTTCTTTTGATGCAGCCCAGGATATGGTTGGCCTTCTGGGCTGCAAATGCACATTGCCGCTCATGTTAAGCTTCTCATCCACCAGTACCCCTAAGTCCTTCTCCTCGGGGCAGTTCTCAATCCATTCTCTGCCCCACCTGTATTTGTGCTTGGGATTGCCCTAATCCATGTGCAAGACCTTGCACTTGGCCTTCCTGAACTTCATGAGGTTCACACAGGCCCACCTCTCCAGCCTGTCAAGGTCCCTCTGGATGGCATCCCCTCCGGCGTGTCAATGGCACCACACAGCTTGGTGTTGTTGGTGAACTTGCTGAGGGTGCACTAATCTACTAACACATTGAAGCATCCATTTAACTTTAAGTTTGAGCTTCAGATCTCTGCTGCATGAGGCTCTTTGTTTAAATATGTATCTTTCAAATTTCATAAAACTACCCAATATCCTAGTTCTACAATCTGCACGTGAGACCAACAGGTATGACTTCAACCTTATCTATCAATACAGTAAAGAATATGTACAACCAGGAAGGAAAATTTATTTTTCTTTCTCATCTTAATTCTTCCCAGTAGCTTTTGTTTAACCCCGTATACAAATAATGACAGTTTCCCATGAGATGTTTTTCCAGTTTTAAGTTTGGAATGAAACGAATGGTTTGCATATAATTTTTTAAGTTGAGAGATTGGATCTTCAGATTTATATTGCCTTTTCTGTAAATTCATGTTGCTGAAGTAAACAGACACACTTGAACCTGCAGTGGCCTTGTAAAATATTGGTAGCTATTCAGATGAAACTGGGTCTATTTGGATCGGAAGAGGGAAGGGAAATCAGTTCATCTTAAGTTTGGTAATTTGGTAATCGTTCCTGTAAACAGTGTTTTTACCTCTCAGTATGATCACTAGAAGACAATGCATAGCCAGTATTAAACCAGGGCAGATATAGACGATAAAGGCAAACCTTAATCTTGCTAGGATTAGAGACTCTAAATTGATACGACTGAAAAAACATTGAAAAATGCTGAAGTTAGGTAGCTTCAGGGACTAGCAAAATGCCTTGCCTGGTAATTTTCAAAAGTCTTTAGAGACACTGATTGCACCTGGAACCTCTGATTTGATTACCGAAATAAAAAATGTCTACTGTAGTAGCCTCATCTGTACTTTAATTAAGAGCTTTGTATTTAAATATAACCGTCTGATCCCCTGAGGTTATTTTTAAAGTAAGCTTCTGGCAAGGCAGCAGTGTGGTGGATTAGAGGCTTGGAATTGAGGAAAAATCATCGTTCATCATACAGTTTAGAATAACGTGTGCCTATATACAAATACATGTGTATACAACATTATGTAGCAAGATACAGGACTGGATTTATTAAAGCCAAATGGAAAGATATTTCCTCTTTTAATATTCTAGATCTCTTTTAATATATGCAACGCAGATATTGCACTGCACGTAAATACCACAATAGCACATCAATCTGATAGTGTCCAACGAAAGCTCCGTTTTTCTCCAAATGTAAAAGCAAGTTATCAGCTTTGACGTCTGCATCTACTACTCCATCTAACAGTGGTTGTTATACTTGATGTGGATATCTAAGACACATTACCCATCAGCTCACCATTTATCATGGAGCATGCAGGCATGAGCTGAAAAGCAGCAGTGCCAAATAAAATGCACTCACGGAAAACAAGCAGCAGGGTAGCAGCAGGGGTGGCAGACTGGGGGTGCTAATGAGCAATGTTAAAAGAGGAGGTGGGGAGTGAAAGGTGAACGATTCGTACAAGACACAGCTAAATGTGAAAAGCCAGATAATGATGGATTTTTCCAGTTCTTATTTCAGAAGAGAACTTACAGCTTCCAAATTTTAACGGGCAAGCATGTGCATCCATGGGGAAATCTTCAAGCTGCATGGGACATTCAGCAGAGATGGTCAATCTGTGGGGTAGTAAAAAGAAAACATCATTTTTGTTTCCAGTGCCTTCCCTTTAGGCCTGTCACTGCAATACATCAGTGCTGACACAAGCAAGCTTTTCCTGAAGGCTCCTTGCTCCTGCTGAAATCACAGCAACCCCCTGTTACACTGAGTGAGAGTTAAGCCAGGTGGACCACTGTGTGTGCATGCTGTAGGCCTTGTTGAGTAACGCTGAGACATGTGTACTGATTTTGTTTGCATAAGCTGTTCCAGTAAGATCATTCTTTCTTACCGGTTTGTGAAGGAACTCCTGTGCTGGAGCTTTTGCCACGCACCTTATTCCTATCTGCTTTCTGTAGATACTGCAACAGGACTAGGAATTTGACTCCTGAGTATAGCACTGTTACAGACATAAAGACGCAGTGACTTTATATAGAGATGTAACTATTTAAATATATAAAAATAAATATTTTAATTAAGTACATGTATATGGAATATACGTGTATATGAGGCTCTGAGCAACCTGATCTGGTTAAAGATGTCCCTGCTCCTTGCAGGGGGGTTGGACTAGACGACCTTTGAAGGTCCCTTCCAACCCTAACAATTCTACGATTCTGTGAAAGTATTTATATCTATATATAAAGTCATAAATAAAGTAAATGACATACATACATATATATATATATGACTTTATACAGCACTACAGTTAGTTACTGTGAAAATCACATGGTATTGGGGCAGTCCATTTCTGTTCAACATACTGTGAATTATCTGGGCACTTTGTCAGGAATAAAACAACAGGGTCATTTTCCCCAGTGTATTTATTGCCTGGGGAAGCAATTCTATCCTGGACTGCCCTGACAGTATGTGGTAATTCTTGAGATATAGTGGACAGAGAGGCAGGGAAGGCAAAATGCCTAGAAAAAAAAAAAGATATATCCCATGGATGTTCTGTATAACTGACAGATCAGTCTGAACCCAAAGTCTAAGGTAAATTTCTCAGCAGTGCAGTATCAGTTATATTGCTATCAAATATATCAAGAGACCAAAAACTTAATTTTCTAGGTGCACACAGCACACAGCACAACGAGAATCTGGTTTTGATTAGGGCATTTTGATATTTCCAAAATACAGATGGTTTGCTCAGGATAGTGAGGCTACAAATCTCATTTTGCATTATGAATACCTTTATGCCTTTCTTGTTTTATGCTGCTATTCTGCTTCAGAGGTGACAGACCAGAGACACCCAGAGCCTCCCAGACTGCCCTGTGCTGGGGGGACACAGGGCTTTGCTGGAAGGCAACCTGGTTCCTTACCAAACTGCTGCCGTGAAGGGCAAAAATCTGCCAAGAAATTCACAACATTCCAATACCAGAATGAAAAAGTACCCTTTCCTATCACAACAGCTGCACTTAGCCATACTCCCTGGCTATATATACTCATTGTTTCATATTACCACACCAAAGTTAGGTGTTTGTGCTATAAGAACTCCAATCCAAAGGGATCATAAAGGGTAACAATCTGTCCATGTACAGATGGCACAGCGTTCAGCCAGTCCAATTCAATACAACACAATGACGCCTTGCCGGGGCGCTCCAGCTACATGGACAACAAATGGAGGGAAACAGCTCCACTCTCTGCCAACACACAGAAATTCTGGAGCTTTACCAGTAGCTGGAAATGGCAAAATAAGCACAGAGAAGTGCAACAGTATTGTTGGCTAGAGATCGTATCATCAGGATAGGCTGGGAAACAGGGAGGGAAAAAGGCAAACTGCAAACAGCAATAAAAAATGTAAAGATAATACAACATAGAAAGTTAAAGGAAAAAAAAAACAGTTCAGAACAGAGATAGTATATAATTTGGTAAGAACAGACAGGAAGTCTACAATACAGAAAAGAAACGATTGAGGCCTGACACACTTGTCATTACACAACGGACCTTATTTTTGTAAAATAAATTTTAAAGTCACTAAAATACAGAGTTGTCTGCAGTGAAGACTGCCCTTGGACACCAAAGCCAGTAAAGCCACAGTCACTGAGAGTGCTACACGGATAAATTTAACAAGCTGTTTCTAGTAGCATCCTGTCCAGACCTTGCATCCTTCTCATAAAAATCACTCTAATGGGCATTTTAAAGCAAGGCTGTCATCCCTCCAGTGCATCATTACATTTTCTGTGCTAAGTACTGGAAATTTAATTTTCTTGATAAATTCAGAAACCTTCCTCCAAGTGCAATAAGAAAGCTGGTGTGTTTTATTGCAGTCCATTGCCTGTCTCTTTGTCTACCAATAATTCAAGTATGTTATTTCAAGCTGCAACTTGACAACATTTTAATACACATACTTCTCACCCGCAAACCTCAAAGAGGGGATCCCTATATCCATCTCACCAAGAGAGCAGCTGCGGAACCAGGAAGTGAAGGAAGATTCAATGCAGAATTATGAATAAGACCTTCTGTTTCATCTGATTGTCCTACAAATTGTATCCTGCTGCCTGCATCTCTGGAAATAACCCTTCTGTGTCATGAGGAAGGCTGTAGACGTTCCTCAACTGTAAATGTGGAGAAGTGGAGATGAGAGACTGTGACCTAGTGGAATTTAATTAAGTCCCTCCAGAAATTATTTTTGCCTGTCTTAAATGAAAGGGTAGCACATAACAGTGGAGGGTGCCTGGTTGCCACTACTTGTCTCAGACCCTGATGGTGCCAGGGCTAATCCTGTGCCCCCTCTGAATTCCTGATCCAGGAAAAGGGAGCACATCCTTTAAAATCATGGTGTCTGATGCAATCTTCTGGGTCTAGCTTCAGGGTAGGGAGAACCGAGTTCAGCAGCTGCAAATGTGCTTGGGTACAGCTTTTCCTTCCATTAACACGAATTCTTGGGATTAAGAAGTTCCTTCTGCATGCTGATATCTGCATGCTTCTTTCCTTTTCCAGTGCCTCCATCCTAGATGGCCACTCCTAGTCTGGCCATCTTGAACAAACGAACTGTCTTTACCTATTTCTTACATCCTATTCTTAAGAAGTAGGTAGTTGAGCCTCTTAAGTAATTTTAAAATGCTCAGCGAACACTCTCCTAGCTACCTCTTACAAAGCGTGGATTACTCAAGGCTTGTGAAGTATCTTTTAATGGGCAATGCAACAGAAAACGTGACTGCAGGTTCTGATACACCACATAAATGTCACCACCCTGAATTTCTGCAGAGTGCTCTGTGCCCAACAGGAGCTGTTTTTCATTACTGTGTGAAGACCTGAAAAACAGTCACTAAATTGACTCCTGGTTCAAAGAGACTGGATTTTCTACTGCATGCAGAAATAAAAGCAGCACAGCAGCCATCTCTTATGCTCCAGGGGCTGGAAGCATGGGTGATTGCACACCTAGGCGCAGAGTATGAACTACACATTCACATCATAGCTCCAGGAGTCATAAAGAAATTGATACCTGGGTCTGCTCCTTCACATAGCACCTAGGGTGATATTTGCAGACTTTGGTTTTTAACACTGTCTTAAAGCATAGGTACCCTTTGCACACCCTAGTTTACACAGCTGATTATAACAAAATTACTCCCAGTTTGCCTGCTCCTTGCAGGGGGGTTGGACTAGACGACCTTTAAAGGTTCCTTCCAACCCAAACGATTCTATGATTCTATGATTTATTGAAAGAAGAGAAAGGAGGCCTTGGCATGCATCTATGAAACGGCCTTTGTCTAATTCTTTTAGTATGGTCACTTCAGAACGACCTTGCTGTGCTCGCTGCAGCACAGTTTTCTGAGCTGGAGACAATCTCCAAACCAGGATTTGTCTGTCACAGCACATGCACTGCTCAAAGTGCAGTTCTTTCCAACAGAAGCATTTAAAAGCTTCCCTCCTCCACCATAATTCTCTCCTAATAAAAGCCCTATGGGATTAGTTTCACTCAAACAGAGTTTTTGACAAGATTATAAGTGGCTGTTAAAGGTCCTTTACAATGGGAAGATGAAACCCTGATTTTATTGAAGTTAATGGTAAAATTCTCCCTGACTTCAATGGGATTGGTATTCACGCAAAATATGTAACAAACCCTGGTTACAGCTGCTGATTTATTATGAACGACAAAATTTCACTTTCATAAAGCTTCAAATACTTACGCTGCTATCCAAATGCTAATCAACCAACAAAATGCTATAGTATACCTTAACTATCCGAAAAAAAAAAAAATTAGGTCTAAAAATTATTTCATGTATCATCTGTAATTGTACATGAAAGCTTCATCAAAGCTTCATTATGTATAGCCTTTACTTTAAGAACATAAATTGATTACTGAAGTTCTGTTTCAACAAAATACAGACACAGAAGTGAATATCCGTCTAAGAAAAGCACAACAATTCAAGCAGCGAGACTTCTTCACTCCAGTAAAGTCACCTTCAACCATTTCCACTGGAGAATTAAGTATGACGATGCTTTCAAGAGACCATTGCTTTTTAATGAGAAGGAGGAGAAGGCGGTGTTAAAGCCAAGGATGTGACAAGGAAATAAAGGCAGATGTCTGGGAGTCAGACATCTGCAGCAAGTGTGCTTCAAGGAGAGCACAAGGCACTCTGTCCCGCAAGAGCCTGTTTTAGGGTGCTGCAGGAACATCCCTATTGTTCCTGTCATTTCCCTCAATGCAGGGAGCATCTGCTCCTACTTGTCAGAAAAAAAGCTGGGAGTCTGAGCAAAGCTATCATCTCTCTGCTACCCTGGAAGTGCAGAAAACACTTTCCGGCATATTATCTGCAGCTGCCAGGCAGGAGGCAAGGGCAGTCACCTGCCCGGGGAGCCAACAGAGAGACGAAGAAACTTGTTTTTTCTTATCAGCTACTAGCTTTAGTATGCAAACAAATTAAAACAGAGAGCTTTAGGAGAGCGGAGCAGAAAGGCAGAGTCACCAGTGGCTTTTGGGAGAAGTTAGCTCAAGATAACTGCTGAATAACAAGAGTTACTGATGAAGGGGACATGAGGAAAATTTTGTTGGCTCTGAGGCACTGGGACCAGAGAGATACGAAGCTCTTCTGCCTCCTTGCCCTAATCCCCAAACCAGCTCCATCTTCTTAGTTGTTTATTTCTATCCACTGCCCTTGTTCCTGACTAAAGGCAGCATTTTTATGCTGTGCTTTGACCCTACTTGTGCTGGCAACAAGTGCTTGCTGTGGGGCTCAAGCCAGAATGGACGCAGAAGAGTTAAAGTGCCCTTCCCAGCATGAGGCCAGCCATCACCATTTTCCTTTAAAAAAGGCAAAATGTTTGCTTGAAACTTATACTAAACCTATCTCAACATCTCCCCAACATGCCAAAAAGGGTATGATGGATCCAGCCTTACTCAAGCCATACCCGACTCCAAGGGGCTGGCTGGCTCCCTCCAAAAGGAGACTTCAGGGTCAGGTCAGATCCTTCTCAGGAGCCAAATCCAGGAGGAGCTTCCCTGGGTATCTGCTCTGACAGGATCTCGGCAGAGCAATCTGAGCCCTTGTGGCATCTCCAGTATATGCTCTCACACGTTCATGCAGGTAAGAGAATAACAAAGACTTGCTGGTTTGGGTAGTTTTTGGCAAACTGTGAACACACTTTTAGGTTTGCGAAATTACTCATTTAGCCTTGACTCAGGGCACAACTATTCACCCATTCTTCCACTGCCCAGCAACACTTCTATAACTAAACTGTTATTCCTTTCAAAAGGTTTTAAAGCAAGACTTGTTTCAGGCACAGTAAGTATTTAGTCCAGGGAACTGATGTCTCCCTGTGTTGCTTAAGTAAATGTAACGTGTGTTTATACATACCCACAGACAAACATGTATACAGGTATGTAAATACCCTTCTTGGTTCTGAAGCACTTCCCATACAGTACTAACGAACCCTGTTGATGGTGGTGATAATGGCTTACCTAACAAAGCACAGAAGTGTTAGGATCTGGACACGCGTTCATTCATGGTATTGACAGCTGTGGGAGTCACCCTGAAACCCACCCCTTCTGGGTGACCGTCTGCAGCCTGGCTCAGGGGAGAGAAGTGATTATTCTCAGTAGCTCAAACACTGTCTTGCTCATGAATCTTCATCACTGTGTTGCATAAGAGGCCAAAATACGAACTCAGGACTTTGTTCTGCACCTCTATGTGGGATGTGGAGACAGTTCACCACTGCCTCTTATTTATAATGCCTGTTGTACGCACATTTCCTTGGGATCCACCACACAAAGTGAACACAGAATGGAAATTAAAGCTAGGAGCTGGAGTGAGGTGGTCTGCAGAAACTTCCACCTTAGCCCGTTTTTCCTTCGTAACTACTCCGCCAAGAATGCTGCCCTTTCCCAACTGTAGTGCTGAGATGTGTTATCTTCATGTGACACTGAAATGTGCTTTGAAAATGCCATAACAAAGGGGCTATCGAAGTCTAAGAGCTCCAGTTACTGATGTCTCTGTGAGCTGTGAATACATAACTCAGATGCATGGTGTACTTGACAGCAAAACTCTCATTTTAATCAAACCAAATCCTTAGCATAGCTTATGTTACAGTGAGAAAACAAGACTTTATTTGCCTAGATTAACTGTGCTGAAGATGAGCTTATCTTGAGATGATCTGAGGTGGACAGGAGAGGTCTCAAAAGCTGCACACTATTGGAACAACTTCCCTGCACGTGGAGTGCCTTGGCACACCCAGAGCACACTCTTAGACAGGGGTGGAGGGGATGTTCAGCCTCTAGACAAAGGAAGAATGGAGAAAGGCAATGAAATAACCAACAAGGTACCTTTGATAGGGATTTGGGGGCTTATAGAAAGAAGCACATTCTCGGCTCCCGGTAACAGTTTATAGTAGAGGTAATACCTTTCATTCTGCATTATTTCTTTAATATGCATAAAAACAATGGATGGAGCACTGAGTTTATGCTTATCCATCCTTGCCATGCAAGGTGTCTAATGAAGTCCGTGAGAATGGTAAAACTTGCTGGAAGAAGCTCTGGTTTTGATCAGACTAACTGGTGCGGTAAAAAGTCCGAGCTTTTTGGCAGTCAACTCCTTCTTTAGGTTCTCTGCCTACAAATATTACTTTCCTAAATAAATTTTAGGCCAATATGGCTATGCAGTTATGAATGCTATAGTACAATATCACACGCATCTACTTGACAGTTTCACTTAAAAACCTCTCCAAGCTTTTGCTCCTTGCTGGTCTCTTATACATGATGGGCTCTCCTTGATAACCCATGAGGAAGACCTTCCATTCTCTTCTTTGCAGTAGCTTCTATTTTTACTGAATTCTTGAATTAAAACCCAAAAATCTAACTAATACTAGCAATTCTAAGAAAGGAATGCTGTTGTTGATGTAGGTAAAATGGGAAACATCTCAACCAGCCCCCACTTCATTATGCCATGCCACGCATTTCCCCGAGTCTGCATATGCTACATGTTTTGTCTATGATCTCAGCAGCATGGCCCTTTGGTGGCATGTTCAACTATGTGCTAACTGCAAGAAATACAGTTGTTCCTGAAGTGCTGTGTAAAAATGAACTATGAGCTCGTCTTTGGCTCTAAAGAGAGGCCAGTCCCAGCTACTGGTAGGAGTAGCCAGCAACGGCAATGCCTGGTGCCACCCAACTACACAGGGGGTCGTTCAACTCTAGCTTTCAGTGGGAGAAAGCCCAAATACCCGAGGAAGAAGGGAGCACAGAAAGCTCCCACAGGCACCCTAGGTGATGGAGGAGGCTAAGGACTGTGATGGACATGGCACAGTGCACCCATCCTCCAGTTCTGATACCACCTGTTAGATTATTTGATCAGTGCAAGTTTTCTGACTGGCCAAAGGGGCTCTTGTTCCTCCATTTCTGCCAGTCAGTATGGCACATGTTCCCCCTTGGATGAGGGTCATCTGCCTGCATAACCATCCTATTCCTTCCTCCCAATTCATACAACCTTCATTTTTGTAAAACCTCATGCAGTATTGCCTATAGAGAAAAAGTAAATCTACAATTAAAGTAAATTTACAAAGTAGTGAGGAGTGAGGGGGATCGGATGGGCAGTACCAGCTCATCTGGGCTTGCTCACATCTAGACTGGAATGCACAGACACAGGATGGTAGGTACGAGGGATTATGATCTGGCAACCCTAAATACAGAGTTGAAAACCTTGGTTATTTTCCACAGTTCAGACAAACAATCTAGAGCTACAAAACATCTCACCACAGTTTCCTTTCAGCAACTCACATTTCACCTCAGCCTCTTCTTATTCACCTCACACTTCTATGTTTGCCTCCCAGGCCACCTCTCATCAAGATCTCCTGGTTTTTGTGTTAGTTCAGTGCTCCTCCCCACCTCTGTGTGTGTGTGATGATGAGGCATGCATCAAGTAATTTGATGATACACTCTTTCACAGGAAAACATGTGCCTGTTTGTGCGTACCCCGGTTGGTACACAGAGAAGGCTGTTTAGCCATCGAACCAGGACATTATTATCTGTTTTTTCTGCCTTGCCTGTGAAAGGCAACACGCTCCTGACCAACGCAGTCATGAAATGCCGGGTAAAGGGGCAGGCTGTGGGTGCTCGCTGCTCCAGGGAAAGAGCTCTCTGATCCCTCAGCTGTTTCACACCATGAACAGTCATTAAATAGGCCTCAATTTACCATCTGGTTGTTATTTATAATACCACCAGCGCTAGCATCTGCTACAGCGTAAGCACCTCTTTGCTATAGTGCAACCTGAGAGAAGGAAGGGCCACGTGGATCTCCTAGTGTCTGTCCCCATGATAAACCAAGTTCAACAGTGTACTTGGCTCCTTCTCCCTACCCAGATTTCCCCAGGATGAAGAAGCAGTTATGTAGCTGGATGGGAGTGCACTGTTCCTATCAAGATCAGTGCATCGCACCCAAACAGGGATGGACAGAGTGCCTAGATCTCAGCAACAGGTCAGCTCGGTAACACCTTCAGAAGAGACAGAAAAGTAAAAGCAGGTAGAATGAGTGAGATACGCCTTCTACTGTATTCTACCACTGGACTGAGCAAACCTAGAGATAGTGGTTTGAGTTAATTGATGCTGAAATTAATCTGTGTAACTGATGTTTTCAAGATGCACAGTTAATGGCAAAAACATAGTAGGCATTTATTATTTTGACTGAAGAGGTTTTGCCAATTTTCCTTATCTTTTAGCTGAATCTCCAAGTCAAATTGTATATTTTCTACATGGAAAGGACACTTGAGTGCATTAGCTATTGAAGAGATTACTGTGGAGCAGTCAGACAAGCTTATGAAGCCTGACTGAGCCATTAAAATAATCCACAGTTTTATCATCCCTTCTGGACCTGAAGTTTCCTGTCCCAAATTCCTGACAGTAAAGGGAAGGCCAGCCTTGCTCGCAGAAATTCTTCCTAGACTTTTATACTGGATAATGGACACAACCTCAGGATTTTAGCTAGAGCCTGGTAAAGAAGACTTACTTCATCATTTAGAGAAATCAGATAGAAGTAACAGTTTGGAATTTTTTGAGAGGCCCTTTCCTGTCTTCTTTGCTGAAGTAGCCTGGAGCCGCTCTCCAGCCTCCCTAAGCCCTTTATTCCTCACACACATGCTTTTCCTTTCTGACTACCTCAGGTACCTACATCCCAGCCTGCAGTATCTCCCAATTATTCCTGAGTGACCATCATCAGTACCATTTATCCTGCTCCCTAAAGCCCGTCTACCCCCATTTCTTGCAAAACTCCATCTCACCTAAGCTCTCAAACACATCTTTCTGATCCTTCACTCCTGACTCAGCTACAGGTACCTGGCACCCACCAGCAGCTAGCACCCCTTTCCTCACCAACAAAATTCTTGTGCTACATGCACCGCAAGGGCTCCTTCCTTTATCTGAACAAGCAAAGGCAGGATTGCAATTTATTGGGGTTTCTTGAGCTCCTCCTCAGATGCATTATATTCCCTCCTACCTACATTCCTACCTAGACAGAAGTGGAGGACTGAACCCAACCTAAGTGTGCTCACATGTGGTGCAGTTGCACAACCTTGGGCTTCATGTTGCATGGAGAGGAAACTGTGCAAGTCCTTCACAACACAGCTGCAGAATCAGCTGCTGACTAGGACATCCCATAACTTTAGGTGGCTGGCACACTACCAGTCTCCGGGCTACGTGATTGCAAGGGTGGGAAATACCAGTGGAAAAAAGTAAGTAGGATGGGATTCATGTGACTGAATGTAGACATCAATAGTAACAGCAATTACCCTATGCTCCTTTTTCTGCCACTGTGAAAAAGAACAGGAACGTCCTAAGGTATGAGCGGAGCAAAATAAGCATCTTTAGTACTAAAGTAGACACCTGAAATAATAACCGACAACTAACTCCTTAAGAAAATCCCTCCCCTGCACTGGGAGCAATTCTGAGCCAAGAGGCCCAGCTGCAGCCGTCAATGTTACAGATGAGTAAAATTAGCTGAGGTGAGTCCCACCCATCCTGCCTGGCGCACTCCACCACAGCATATTTTTTAGATTGTTCATTGGCAGTCTGATGTTTCAGCACAAACATAAATGTACTCCAAGGGACAGTATTTCCAATTCAGCAGATGAAGATTTTAATTTCAGTTTAAATGAAATGACTAGGGAGTTCACTCTAATGTTATCCTCCCTTGATAATAAAAAAAGATAGTATAGCCATAACAATTGTTCAGCATCTATGAGGTACTTCTGAAGCCCCTAGAAGCAAAATCTGGGGCCCATCTGCAAATTTGGGCAAAGACAGAGTCACCAAGGCAGCTGTGCTTTCCTGGGGGTGCTTGGGGAGTACCCATCAGGGCACTGCTACCCAATGATTTCTGTTCAGTCACCCCATCCCCTCCATGCACACTCAGGACATCAGGTCAGTGGCCCTCCTGGTTCGTCCTTACACAATGTGGGGAGCACAAGGGAATCTGGCAGAAATTTTAAGAGCTAACCCCAAGGCTCTGCCTCTGTGCACAGCACAGACCTGAAACTTAAGTTGGACCTTTTGTAATCCCTCAAAGTCCAGGCAAACATCTCCCTTATCCAAGGACGGCCTGGTTCAGGTTTGGGTTTTGTCTTTTAATCAATTCTGCCCTTGCTGTGAGAGTTCCTGTCTCTGTTGTGGAGATCTCTGCAGGGGCTCTGCTCACTTTTATTACCAGCAGAATAGGCTATTGTCACACATTCTACATAGGGACTATATTTGGGCAGGTCATAATTGCCTGTTTTGAATGTATTACACCACAGTCTCCTCTGATGCCTTTGTCTCCCTGTGGGTAACTCCAGCCATGGATTTTTCAAAACAACAAATCTCGGTTCCTTGAAGGACGACTTTTGAGAAACGGGGCAATGTGCAATCAAAGGAGAGAGATGGGAACCGATAGGCTTGGTGTTAAAACAGGAATCCTGCTGCTATCCTCAGGGAAAGGCCCTTCACTTTGTATATCCCTGTTTTCTCTCATTCTGTCAAAATATGAATTGATGAAAAGCAGCTGAGAGTCCTTGCCACCACGGCAGTTTTTCATCACTCTTCAAGATTCAGCCCAATGTGAAGAATTTTTTTTTTCTACCAGCTTCGGGCAGTTTGAAGCTTGAATATGAAAGAAAAGGCAGCAAGTCTATAAACGTGGAATGGAAATGCATATTTGTATGGCCTGATAGCTCCTAATTAGTTTTGTAATATTTATGCAATGCCCAAAAGCATTACCAGGTCCCTTTCTGTAAATATAAATGGATGCATGAACGAAATCTTCCCTTTGAAGTTAGAACAGGGTATTCAAATTGAACAGAAATGTTCCCACCTGGACGGCTGGCTGTTTGAAAACTAAGGGTTCATTTTAAAGAGTAGATTCGCTCACGGCCACACAAGCAAACCTGTTATCTGGGAAAGGCTGCCTTTTGGCAAAGTCAGCACTTGAGAACCCACACATTTTTCATAGAGTAATTTTCTTTTAAAAAATCCAAGCAAACAAAACCTGCCTTTCCTAATGGAAGTCTTGAAAAGCAGCATTGTATCTTTCACTCAACTGGTTTTATAATCAATAGCTCTAGAGCATAAAATGGTTAGCTTGCTAATGAAGCGCTTCACATAAGAGCAGACTTTGTGCTGACATGCACCCAGGACATATGTGCACTTGCACACACAGTTTTAAGGCTCCATGCTAATGTAAGAAGCAGTATTTTCAGCCTAGGTGAGCCGGTGTATTCACTACAGAAAAGCAAGCAGCGTGGTTCTGCTGCCATCAAGTGGATACCCACCCTATACACTGATGAATTTTCAATGCCTTCCAGGAGTGACAGATAATGCTAGTTCAGGGCTGTACCAAAAATTTTGGGGTTTCTTAACACCATACTGACAAAAGTCTGCAACTTCCAGCTGATAAATTAAGCATCTGCAGATTAACGGGACAGGTTTAACAGTAAGCCCTCTCAGGATCTCTGGCAACCCTCAGTCACCATCATAACATGGGAAAAATCTGTTTGTACACTCTTTAGATATACGACCATGTCATATTTAAAATCCCAAATTACACCAGATGCCTGGCAGTCCTTGTGGCATCAAAAGGGGTTTGAAGTCCTTTCAAAATGGCAGTGAGAATGGGACTCCAAGAAGCTTAGCTCATGTGAAGACACAGGAAGATTTTTCAGTATCCACAAGCTGATAGAAAATAATGATAATGATAAAAAAAAAATCTATGTGCTGCTGGTGAAAAGTTAATTTATGGTCCAAAAGTTTAGCTCCAGTAAGCATGCTCTACTTCATACAATTTCTGGCTTCTTTGTAGCTTCTTTCCTGGCATTCCACAGCAAAGTTTATCAAAGCTTCTGTCTCCCTGAGTGAAAAAACGCAGCTCACCAAGACATTCTGATTCTCTTAGCCTGAAAAGGTTGCTTAAATCACTATGTCCATTCTTAAGAATAGTTTCAGGGAATAAACTAGTTTTATGCTTTTTTTGCAACATTTATTTCTCAGATAATATAAACTAAATGTGTTTTACGTTTTTAAAGGGAAAAAATCAAATTTTTTCCTCTATTCACAAAGCTATTTTCTATACAGATTAGTGAAATCTGAAGCATATTTGCTAGTGCTTTTTTACCACAGTGCTCCTACTAAAAAAAAAAAAAAAAAAAAAAAAAAAAAATCACTTAAAAGTGGAGATACAGACAATACCCCCCTCTAGGGGCAGAAACAGAATTTGCAATATTCAGTTCAGCAGTGCATCATTTGCAAACCACATTAGCAAAATAAAACAAATAGGGGCTACCAAATCAAAGACAACCACAATTATTAAATCGTTCCCTGCAGTGAATGCTGATGCCCACGAAATCTGTCTAAACAGCATGCTGTATTCCTATATTCAAGCAGAAGGGTTTTAATACTGCACGTATATAGAAGCCTGTTTATCAGATTTCCCTAGGAACACAGACCCCATCAACTTCTGACCTAGACAACGTATCAAGTGCCATATGCAAAGATTTTCTTTCTACATAAACACATGTATCATGAAAATGTATGTACTGACAAGTGCTAAAGCTGGAAGTCTGCTCAGCTGATCATACTCGGTATATCCGGAAGTCAAATAAGATGGAAGGTCAGAATCAGCTCAGCTGCTTTCCTCCTCTTCATTCAGGCAGCCAGATGCGAGGTTGCAAAAGCAATTCAGGCATCTCCGTCAACGACAGAGGGTCCGATCCTCCCCGCACGGATACTCCTACGTACAGTCTGGGAAGCTTGCATCCTCCTTGGAAACGAGGGAAACGCAGAGCTAACAGAGGGTTGTCTCCACATCCTCAAATCCTGAGAACCCAGGAAGCTTGATGGGAGCTATGGGAGATGGGGCTCACCCCCGAGCTAAGACTCAGGACCTTCAACCAGTGTACCACCACTGGGACAAGGAACTCACCCTTCAAAAAGCCCAGTGCTGCCTATCTTCTCATGGAAAGCCATCCTAGGTAGCACTGCTGAGTTGTTACCTTCATCAGGACAGGCAAAGGCAGCTGAAGGGGTTGGATGAGTGTCACAGCCACCTTGGACCAGATCCTCAAGCCACCTCGCAGCAGAGCATCACTCACGCTGCTGAAACGCCCATCACAAAAAAAAACACTATCCCTAAAGCAGCACAACTCCATGCACATTACAAAAGCAGTCTCCTGACTTGTGTTTAAACAGAATAGCATAGACAGTCTTTTATTTTTAAAGTTATTATTTGCAATAGTGGAAGGCAAGCTATTTAAAAAGCTTTGCGCTCCATTTCTTATCAGATACACCATGGTTAGTGGGAATTTATTTCCACACACATGCACACCCACACACAATACTCTACCAAAAAAAAAGTTATGTTGCATGTTTTTTAGGTTACAAAAGCATTCTGTGTCTTTCTGTAGCCTACAAAAACATGAATCCCAAAGAGCTTTCCCCCTGTGAAAACCAAGGGAAAAGGAACTGAGTGGGATGATGACAAAGTCTGTGCTAAATCCGATTTTTTCTCTGTCTGCATATGCTGAGCAGAGTGCTCTCTTTCCCTCAATATACCGATAGCCTGTGGCACCTAATGTGACAATACATTGTCACAGTTGCAGGACAGGCACCTCCGGAGAGTAACTCGGATTCAGCGGTGAGCTCACCTTGGTCTCACTCACCCAGGTCTCGTTCCACTACCTCAGGTGGCTCTGCTCATTGCCTCATTAATTGGTGCCTCGCTGTATTCCTTTAACACTGCAAAACCCAGAACTTGCACAAGAATAGCATGCCAGCTGCGAATCCGCCACACGACGTAATGTTTTGCTCCAGGCTGACTGTGAGCCTGATCTGGACTTTACTTACATAAGTAATTTACACAGATAATCAGGAATTGCCTCAGCAGCAGTCTCTGGAGTTGTACTACTGTAGTCTTCGCTGCAGTGGCACTGTTTTTATGGCCAGCGTCATCAATATTTTTGTGAAATATAGGTTTCTCTGATAGTTATTCTGACTTTCATTCACCTAAGTGTGTACGTGTATCCTCACATTGTTTCAGCAGTTTATTGTTGCAGAGATCACTAACTTGGGGCTAGTAAGAACCACAATACACATCGCAGAAGAGAAAACAAGGAGTTTTTTCCTTCTTTTAAACATGACCTCTATCATGTCTAGGTCTTTTCAGCAGTAGTACAGCTACAACTGTAATGGCCTAGAGCTGTAAGGGCTTACATAAGGACATCTTACTTCTCCTAAATCTTTTTTCCTCTCAAAATAAATAAAATGGGTTGAAAACATCTGAAATAAAACCTGGGAAGCTCCAGGTGCCTGCATATGAAAGCATAATCCCCTTGGGTCCCAAAAAATCTTAACTGCTGAGCCCTGGGAGTGGGCTTGAGGTTCACCCTTCCAATGTGGGACAGAGAGTGGCTGTCAGCTCGGCCCCACAGTCGCCCCTGCAGTGGGATGGGGTGTCAGTGGGAGCTCAGCACCCCCATCTCTTTGTTGGGGGCTGCCTGCTGAAAATCCGGGCATCTCAGCACCCAACCTTAGGCTCCCGAGCGTTTTGCTGGGTCTCAGGCAGCACGCAGGGCTCGCACGTGTTAATCTGAGAATAACACTTTATTGCTTTGTAGGTTTTTCCTTTTGTCACTTGTCAAGTGTGGTCTGTATGACTACACTTTCAGAGAAAATGCTGCTGAAGACAGACACCAGTCTTAATTACTACAGGCTAATTACTCTTAATGAGCAAATTGCCGTACATTGATGTGGGATTTAGCCTGAGAAGAATTTCAGACAATCCTCCAACATCACCGATATCATATCTTATATCTGGGTTATGCACTGATGAAGCTTGACAGTATCCTCTACTCAGATGAGAAGCACAGCTCCGAAGATCTGAGACACCGATTTGCTTCTCTGCCAATATAATGTGCCAGCTTTGTTTTCAGGAAAGTACTTGCTAAAGCAGTTTCACAGTGCTGCTAGCTTACTTCATTTATCCCTGAGACGATTTGCACTCTTAGTGAAATTGAAAAAAATAATAATAAAAGCTCGAAAGGTTCAAGATGTACTGCCCTAGAACAAGACCTCAGTTTCTGGCCTTGCAGACAGTTCTGCAATCAGCACTGCAGCTGCAAATACAAATAGTGAGGGAGAACAGATCTTCATCAAAAAAGCTGGACTGAATCATCAAATCTGTTGAGAATATGCCTTCCATTTAATCAAAGGAAATATTTAAACACTAGCAGTATTCAGAAGCTACAAATTAATTGGTACTTGTAAGCAGCGATTATATTTTCCACTTTTCTTGATATTCACATAAATACATGTGAAAGACTGGTTGCCTGGCTCTACTGCAAGGAGGGGAAGTGGCGCTCTCCACAAGTATTTGCAGAGCTAGCTGGGAATCAGCATCAGAAGAAATCGATCCCAGTTATTACCTCATGGTGTACAGCAGGGTGCCGTCATCCTCCAGACGCAGCAGTTTGTTTGGGGTTGTCATGTTGTGAGCAATAGACTTCTTGCCATTGTGGAAAAAAGTGTCTGGGGTCCAAATCTTGCTGGCGAGCAGGTTGTTAAGAGGGAGACGTTGCATAGGTCCTTTGAATCGCAGCCTTTCGTCTTTCCAGCTTTGTCGGAAAAAAACATCAATGGTATATTCCTGGCACAAAGGAACAGGCAAGGTATTGCAGGGTCGGAATAGAAGCAATGGTTCCAAAAATTAATTTAGCAAAGTAAATATAATGGATTTGGCAGCCATGCGCTCAAACTTACCATTTCTGTGTCTGACACGGGACCAAAACTGGTAACATAGATGTCTGTTTTCACCTGAGTTATTCTCTCTGTAATAAATACAGGCTCTGCATTAGTAGTTGCTTTAAGGTGCAAATACATACTTGCGACGCATTTCTCTACTAACAATTTCTGAATCACTCAAATATCCCCAGAAGCTTGACATTAAGAAGATGTTTGAGGAGGAATTTCTTCCCTGATCAAATGCAGTTATCAATCTCTGGGAGCCCAGGCTCTCTTATTATGGAAAGAGAGAGGCTCTCAAATGGTGCAATTCTTCTGACTGACATGTTTTGATTGCGGATCATAGGATCACAGAATGGTTTGGGTTGGAAGGGACCTTAAAGATCATCTAGTTTCAACACCCCTGCCATGGGCAGGGACACCTTCCACTAGACCAGGTAACTCAGAGCCTCATCCAACCTGGCCTTGAACACTTCCAGGGATGGGGCACGCACAACTTCTCCGGGTAACCTGTTCCAGTGCCTCACCACCCTCACAGTAAAGAATTCCTTTCTTGTGTTTAATCTAAATCTACCCTCTTCCATTTTAAAGCAGTTACCTCCTGTTCTATCACTACATGCACTTGTCAAAAGTCCCTCCTCAGCTTTCCTGTGAGCCCCTTTAGGTACTGGACGGCTGCAATAAGACCTCCCTAGAGCCTGCTCTTCTCCAGGCTGAACAGCCCCAACTCTCTCAGCCTGTCCTCACAGGAGAGGTGCTCCAGCCCTCTGCTCATCTTCATGGTCCTCTGGACCCACTTGAGCAGGTCTATGTCTCTCTTACACTGGGGGCCCCAGAGCTGAGCACAGTACTCACGAGAGCAGAGTAGAGGGAGAGAGTCACCTCCCCTGACCTGCTGGCCACGCTTCTTTTGATGCAGCCCAGGATGCAACTGGCTCTCTGGGCTGTGAGTGCACACTGCCAGCACATACTCAACACCTACTACAGGATGCAATGAAGTGTATCTTGGAAAGACCTATTCCCCTCTGCTGGCATGGGTGATCTGCCCAGTTTCAGACATCTATATAATAAATGTCCAAAGTTCAGTTAAATTAATTCTACCCTGAAGACTCTAAGTCCTTCTGGCATCTTTTCAAATCCAGGACTAACTTAATTTAAGGGCAGAAATTTCAGAAGTTCGTTACATAAGATAGGAGCATCGAGCCCTATTTTCAAGCATCTCTGTGTAAAGTGAGAGAAGAAGGAGAGAAAGGGATGAAAGCAATGTGTTGGTCTCACAAGAGGAAGGGGTGGGGGTAGCCAGATTAAAAAAGGGCCAGGAAGAAACATAACAGATGGCTTACACATGGGTAGAAGATGAGAGAAATCTGGGGGATAGAGAGCTGAAGGAGGGCTCAACAAGGTTAGGATGGCAAGCAACTATTCACATGTTATGGTTTTAAAATAGCTGCTGTAGAGGTTATCAAAATGACATATCAATATGGATTTGCTGTAGCTGACTAAAAATGGATGGTTTGGGGATCTGTTTTTAACAGAGATTTTTGGCACCAGCATAATTTTATACATGCTGACCAGTGAGGGAACCTCGCAACAACCTGCTAGCTCCCTGTCTCACTCACCTTAGGGAGTACCAGAAAGAAAAGAAACCCAAACTGTATTCAGCTACAGAAAAAATGGATCCCACGTGCTCTCCTAACCCAACCTCAGACAACCCCAATGACTGAAAGAAGATGACTTTCAGTGACCTTTTTATTGTGCCCCGTTTGCTAGGAGACAAAACTACTTTCTGAGCTTCGTTTAGCTAATGAAACACAACTTCCTTGTCAAGACCCATGCCAAGAGATGCCATTCAGGATGGCATCATTGTCCCACATAGCAGGGGACCAGCCACAGCAAACGCGTTATCCTACCTCCCAGTCCCGGGCGCAGCCGGTTGTCGTAGCCATCCAGCAGACCATCCAAGATCCTGGTGAATATAGTGATGTTATCATTGGCGTCCTCTTTTCCCGATGCTGTTGGCGTTTGTGAGAAGCTATTTTATGCAAATGAAAAGAAACACATCAAGAGCCAGGCCAGCCTCAAGGGGCTTCAATTTCAAGGGAACTTTGCAACAGAGCCTCCAAACCTCTGCTCTCTCCTGCTGCTCCAGCTGAGCAGCACGGGGAGCTGTGGCAATTTCATCACTGCTATAAGCAATCATAAATAGCTCTCCCTGGAAGAGGAGGACCCAAGGAAGGACTCATGCCATGGAGGTAGAGCCTTTGGGCACTGGATCTGGGGACGCCTGAGCTCATTGACCCTCTTGCCATAATGCACAGAGGGATCCTAGTCCCCCGTGCTGCCCTGCCCCATCTCAACCTCACGACTTCCCCAGAGCTAGCATGTCTCTGTCCCCTGCAGGGAGCAAGGTCAGCTCATGGGGCCGGGAAAAGCTGATACTGGTTTTTCCCCAGGTTAGCTCTCCAGTCTTTGGGAACCACACCAGCTGGCAGGGAAGCTGCATGAGCAGCACGAGTGTGCCTGGGGACAACTCCTTCGAGTCAGCCTGAAGGTACTCTTTAATCCTTACATGCCAAACAGCTTCTAATTTCCACAGTTTATGTAATTTATTGCCATAACAAAGGATGAACTCTAACCTTACTTGAGGATAACGAACTCCCATTGCACTCAAAAATCCCATCCAAGATCACTGAGGTATCTGAAAAAACATGCTGCAGTACAGAAAACACAGTTCTTCATTCCTCCGCTCCCTTTCGCATAAATTAGTCCTCCCTTGTAGTATGCAAATAACAGCAAAGTGTAGTGGGCTTCATTGTGTATCTTTTGGGCCAGATTTGTTTTTGTTTTGAACTCGTTTTTTATTTCATCATTTTATCCACGGTTCAGACCTAGGAAGCTGCTCACAGCGCAACGGCAACTTGCATTTTTAAGTCCATCTGATTTTTCTTTGAAGACACTTAAGGGAATCCCCTGCCTACTAATGCCTTTGCTTACCTAAAGAACAGATACGTAAGTTTATCCATAAGCATGCTTCACCTGCAGCAAGCAATGAGCATCTCTCAAGACAGCAAGTTTGCTCACACTCAGCACTTATTCAAGTTTCAGTCCCTGCTGAAATCGCCACAAATGCTCCAGCTGTGACAGAGGACACCGTCCCACGAGGAACTGTACCCTGCCTTGTGCACCCTGCCAGCAGACAGAAATCACTTACACTCCAACAACCTGAACTCGATGTGAGCCAGTCACCCAGAGATAGGAAAAAAAAAATAAAATTAAAAATCCATGTTTATTTACTACCAGTCCCCAGGGAAATAAATCAGTAAATAAACAGAGAAGCTTAAAGCATCCTTCTGAACAGCTTGCCTTGCAGAATGCTCGTACCATATGCGTTAGGCTTACCTAACAGAACAGGATTTACACAAAGATAAGGGACCTCCACCTGGATTTTACCTGAACAAGGTTTACACTAACGGGACCTGGTCTGGAAGTTTCAGTGACATGAGACCTGGCTCAGGACAAGCTTCTGGTGGCCACCTACCTCCTCACAGACGTGGGGACCCCCAGTCCTGTACCTGTTCCCTTGACAGCTCATGTGCTTCTGCTGGAAAAGGAAAGGATTGCAAAGCCTCTCAGGAAAGGGGAGTGAGGCCAGGCGGTGGGAGCACGGGTTCGACTGCCAGGAATGCCAAAGCACCTGCAAACGCCTGGACGAGGAGGCTCCTCACCACCTGAGTGCCCTCGGCACTGCTGCAACCCTCAACTACACTGGACAGCCCAAGGCCACCGAGGAGCAACCCTTCACTGCAGGTGGAGGCATAGCTGCAAATCTTGCCCATTTTTCAGGCCATCCCATCTCTCTCTGGTCAAAAGACCAAATTAATTCTGTTTTCTGTGCTGCGACCACAACCTCTAGCGAGTAACTGAGGCAGACAACACCATGGACATGTTTGACTATAATGAAAGATAGTTAATCCAGCAAATGCAACCTGATTACAGAAACAGTAGACATCCTTGCACACCAGACCATTCAGGACAAAAGACTGCATACTTTTTTGTCATTCATAATCAACAGGATTCACCGGGGAAAGATGAATATTTACAAGCAGCAGCCTAACAAATACAAATAGGAGACAGAAGTGACAGAGGTTCTTCATAAGCAGCAACCACAACTAGTGCTTTAATAAAATCCTAGAATACTATTTTAAACTTTTCAAATTTATTTTAGCTTCCTTTTTTCATAAGAAGGAGATAGGCATCATGCTGTCTGCCTGTTTTGCCGTATCAACGCAGGAAGCCGTTCTCATTTTCCAGTGCATCTGACAAGAAAGCAGAGAGATCAAACTTCATTTCATTCCTACAAGTTTCATGAGAAGCAGTGACTAGACAAGGGGAGAGCGATCTAAATTAGTGCCTCATTAAGTAAAAATGTGAGGTCAGCAGTCATCTATTCCCTCTGGCTCGCTGACTGGGCCAGTCAGCACGCATGTAGCTCAGAAACAGCCTCAGCAAACCAGCCCACCTCCTCTCTGCTAATTAAGAGATACAGGGCCGGGGAGGGGAGACTTGCAGGGTGTTTAGGAAAGGTCTGGGGAGAAAAGGACGGCAGAGGTAAAAATGTAGGTGTTGCACCAGGAGATGTGAAGAAGGGATGCCAAATGGTGAGCTGGGATGATTGCAAAGGTATGGTGCTGGGGGCACAGGATACAAAGCTTCACCAGTTTCTCTGCTCTTGAAAAAGCTTGTTATTTTTAGTGCTTATGCCTGAATTCAAAGCCAATTGAACTCAGAGGAAAGACTTCCATTGAACTATTTTAGTGGGGATGGGACAAAACAGTTCTTATAACAGCTCCTCTAAATCTAACAAGTAATTGATGCTGCTTCCTTCTATCTCAGCTATCTACATCTTTCACAAGAATAGTATACACACCTCAAATACTGAAATACTTTTACATCTCCACCAGAAAAGCTAATTAATAGATGAAAAAAAAAAAAAGATGGAGAAACAGCTAGAGTGAAGACTCACAAAAAGTCTGCACTTCATCTGCAAAACTGCAATCCATTTTAGATTTGGCAGATCACTTCACCCGAAAAAGAAGGCATCTGACACTGAATTTCAGCGAAATGTCAGTATTATGTGAAGCTGCATTTGTAGAAGGAATGCTGTTTGCCATTAATGCAAATGTTACCTTTTCTTTCACATAAAAGTTAGTGTTTAATTTCTGGTTTTGAGATTACTGGTGAAGTACATGTTTTGGAGTAAGTGCTGAGGTTGTCTTTCGTGACATAAGGTCTTTAACCTGTACTTGCAAAGTTACATGCATATATTAGATACTAAAGCTCTAAGAACAGAGAGAAAACAGGTGATATCCTAAATTAACTATTTTCACACAGCTAAAGATAAGGTTTTATCAACATATTAGTAGGTAAGCACATCATTGCCTCTCTGCAACTAAAAAATGTTTTTACAGCAGACATTTGCAGTTATGGATAAAAATATACCTAGAAAAGAACCTTAGGAAAATGCTTACAAAATTCAAAGATAATTACATTTAAAGCTCATTACTGAACATAAATTAAACCAACCAGGAATACTTCTCATCGCATTTATTTAATATTGCAATTTCAGGGTAACTGAAAAAATCAGAAGCCACAGAAGGGGCCTATCAGTGTAAAACGTAATAACTCTCTAAAGATGTTCAGCTACCTCTTCTGATGAGTTCATCATCTACCATTTTAAACATCACTATCTTTTCTGCCATCTAGTCAAAATCATGACAGGTACTGTTCATAGCTTAGTTGTAATAAGAGGAAAATGTATCGTAGATATTTCATGATTTTCCCAAAACTTTTTTTTTTTTTTTAAAAAAAAAAAAAGAAGAGACACTGTAAAAATAACTGAGGAGTATTTTGCTATTGAAAGTTGCGGGTTTTTTTCCCCCTCTCTCTTTCTTAAAAATCGAGTTTGCAATACCTTGCTGTAATAGGATTGGAATTATACCAGAACTCCAGACAAATTAACAGTTTGTGGAAAGGACAGTGGAGAATGCACTTGCACGCTTTTGGATGCTGCCAGCTGGCCAGACATCAAAGGAAACAGATTTAGTTTTCAAAGTTAGCTTCTTGCCTTCCCTTTGTTACAGATTCTTGAGATCTCAAAGTGCTGATATTTTGTGAAATTGTGCAATGAAGATTCAATTCTTTCATATTGGACTAGGAGAGAGGAGAGAACTGACTAAAATGATGAAACTTTAATGGTCTTTGCAGATCCTTAAAGAGTAATTTAAGTCTTTTATTTAGCAAGAGCAGTATTTTACTACCTTCTGGGAACGAGCAATTTGTGAGCAGTGCAATGAAAGCCTGTTTTCCATAGGGTGACATCTTATCGTCCTCATCCCCTTGCACCTTAACACCCCTTTCCATATCCTGAATTTCTCACAGGGTCATTAAATACCTCCCAGTGCTCTCAGCTCCCCAGGTCTCTGACTTGCAGCTTCACCAGGAGGCAACGCGTGCCAGTGCTGGTCCTGCACCCAGCACGTGCTGGATGGCCTGCAGGTACTCGTCTGCTATTTGGCCAGCTGGCAGGCCAAGCAAAACAGAGATGCTGAAGCTGTAGCTTTCTGTTTGGTGGAGGGATCAACTAATGTCTGCCTGCCTCCTCCAAGCAGTTCTAGGTACTCATTTAGTTTTCCAGTTATTAAAATTTTCTAATGGGTTCCAAAAGCTATCTGGAGATATAGAGAAGGAAAGGAAAAGAGGAGTTTTGTTTTGTTTTTTTTTTTTTTTAAATAGACAAGCATGGCTGCGTAAGGATATTGTAATTCTTACAAAATTAATCTTTAAAATATGAGGAAGGACTCCCTAGCATCTGCAAGTACTCGGAAATGGATAACCCAGCAGAACTAACTGCTTAGGGCTGCAGAGACTGACTTGAAATAACAGCCTGAAGGAGAGGTATGTTTAGCCTAAATAGCAGGATTACGGTCTTAGCGATAAGGGCCGTGAGCTAGGGGAAAACTATGTGAAACTACAGACACACCACAGACTGAATTCTTACAGTGTACAGACAAGTCTTGTGTTGGCTACGTTTCATAGAATCATAGAATCACAGAATGGTTAATTGGGATCTTCTGTTTTCCATGTTTCTACTATTATAATTATTATTAGCAGATGGCAACTAAACTGTGGGGACACCAACAACATCCATCCCCATTGGTTTTGGCTCTCAAACAGACTTCTGAAATTGCACATCCAAAACGCAAACACACGGGGACCATGCGTCACCAGTGTGTCCCCAGAGCTGTGCCCTGTTTGGGGCTTGCAGAAAAAGAGTCAGGACGCTGTATGGATGGTTGACATGGGGCCAGCTATGTGCTACTTCGTCTTGGGGAGACCTCAGTGCCGGCAGTCACCCACGGAGCCGGCAGTCACCCACAGCGCCAACCCTCGTAGGGCTGCCGCTATGTGGGCTCCCCAAGGGCCCACGAGGAATCAGACTCTCGTCTTGTCTGAAAACACTCTTCGCTGTTATATTTGACTTTTGATTATTCTCTAGCTCTATTATTAATGCTTACTTTCAAGACAATCATGAACTACCTTGAAATGCTTCAGTAAAGTACCTTAACTCGTTAGAGCATTACACAACTCAAGGCTGAATTCCAGCAAGCTTGAGAAAGCCTTGACTCGTGCTGGACCGTTTCTGCAGAAATAGACTTGTAAAACTGATACACCAGCAATGGTAGGGGTCTTCACATCTTCTTCTCGTTTCACCCATACCTTTGAATTCTAATTCAGTGATTTTTCTTTAAATAACTTCTTCCAACTATGCCTACAGTCTTTCTCTACCGCCTATTGACGTGGATAACTCTCGATAGTCATTCCACATTTACGTTAAACATTAATCACAGACTTTTGCTGAGATTTCTGAAGTAGCCTAGGAGACTGAGATACATAATTCCTGTTTATTTTACCAGACATTGTGCATCAAAATCCCCCAAGGTGGCTCTGGTTATGTCGGCAGAAACTGTATTTATTATTTAATATAAATACAGAATGACTATGGAGAATCATAGACAAATCTCTGCCTTCACCTGTAATGTCCTACTGTATTTTGCTTTTTAATTTGGGGTCATTTGACCAACCATTTTTATCTAGCCCACTGCAAAATGTACTGCAATGTAACGGTGCAGTCCAAACATGGATAAAGCTAATAAAGTACTGGGTAGCAACAACAAGTATTATCGGTATTAGATTCTTGCAGTTAATAAACCAGCCTACATGTAAATTGTACCGTTCTGTCCTGAAGAGTCAGTCCCAAAGCACTTAGCAAATTACACTCTGAAACTGCTTCTGCCTCTGAAACAGAAGCGCTGGAGCATCCTCTGGCTTTTGAGCAGGGTCAAAATTCAGCCCTAAGGCAGCATGTGAATGGTGCGGCGAATCGGAGCTGCTTATCTCTGCAGGCCGGGACTAAAATTACTAGATCACAAATGGGAGGGAGTTGGGGGGTGGGGGGGAGGTTACGTGATGATCTCATTTTAGTGCACAGAAGCTTTTTGAGTAACTCGCAGAAAACAAGTGCCCTAGTTTCCCTTAACTGTCCTGTTCTGATTATCTGCCAGGTTACGGGTCACGCTGATTCCTACCTGGGACTTGGATTCAGGATTTGCTTTGCAGTCAAAAGGGAGAGTTAAACCCTTTTTGTCTTTTTTTGGCACCCTCACCTATCTATTCTTCTGTTAGAGGAGTAACACAGTTAGAAGACCTCACACCAAACAGGTCATACTCAACTATTGCAATGTCCTGCCTTCTGCGGGGATGATGGACAATCAGGAGGGACTTAATGGCAAGACAAGTTTAAAACCAGTCCCACACTATCTATGCCCTCTTCCTTTCTATCACAAAGTCCAGGGAGAGTTTTGCCTTAGACCATAGTGAAAGCAGGACCAAGCTTTTCCCAGGTGAATAAATCAGTGTGCAGCTCTTTGCATCCTTTGTAGTGTGCAGTCCTACAACCATTCATAGAAACCACTGTGATCGCAGGCTTCCACCTGCCTACAAAGGACGCACACTGGAGACAGGGCTAAGTTTTGCTGACAGCATAGACAGTCATCACTCAAAGTATGGTCCTTCTCCTAGTTCCAATCTGGAAAAAATCACTTTGCTTGAAATCAGAAACTGATTTGCATCTCCATTTTGTATCTTCTTATAGCAAGGAGTTGATGGGTGTGCTTGTGAATCAGCACGTTGGGAAGATTCATTTTTCTCCAGTGAAATCATAAATAATTGTTCTCCTCCACAAAGAAATCAACCTACGTTTCCCCAGCATTTGCAAAATGCTTTTTCTAGACTCCATTGCGTAGCCCGATTTTGGAAAGTTCATTAGATCTCTGGGTTTAGGAAAAACATATAAATAGGGGTTTTCTGATTGGTTTTGGGTCTGTTGTTTTTTGTTTTTTTTTTTTCCTAAGAGCTATAGGAGAAGTATTTCCTCAATACAGTTTTCAGAATATCACCGTCAGGAAAGCATCCAAAGCAAAAATAAGAAAACAGGATTCCTTGCCATACGCTGCAGGGAAACACAATTTCTAATTATTCTAGCGAGTTTCAAACTCAGCCATCCTTCTGAGCAGTCACGATCTCGGCTTACTCACTAGGCAAGCCTGTACCAGCAAGCAGCACGCACCGAGCCCTGCTGTTGCAGCCTTGCGCTACTGCCCGTAGCCCACACCCACCAGGTGAGAGGGAAGGTGCGAGCCCCCCTCTTTGCAGCCACGGGGCCAGGGGAGCACCGCAGCCCCCAGCTGTGCTACCTCCCGGGTCAGGGCACTCAGCCGTAGGCCCGGTCTGAGCTCCCTGTGCCCCCCGCGCCTTCCCATGAGAGAGTTATGAAGAACCGATACGAGATGATAAATTTGAGCAGGAGAACAAATAGCTCCCTTCCCCCTGACACCAGCACAAAATGCAAAGCCCGCTTGTTTTCTTCAGCTGCTCCGCACCACACGGAGCCAAGGTTTTGTCATTTCCTTAAAAAAACCCACAGCAAAAATTCAAAGGCAATTGGCAACTCACCCGAAGTGGCTGGCTAAACTCATGGAAACGCAGAAGAGGAAGAAGTTTTTGATCATGATAAAGCCAGAGACCATCCCATTGTCCATTCCAGAGGAGAGGAGGAACGCAGGTGGTTGCTTTGGTAAAGGTGCAGCTGCTCACTTTGTTCTTACAAAAAAAAAGATAAATTATTACATGGACAAACAGCAGGACAGCCGAGTTCAGCTAACACCGCATCTTCTGCTATCTTGGTTTTTCACAAACTTATCTGGGCTTATGTAAACATCAGATGTTTATGTAAAATTGTATATCTTCAAGGACATGTTTTACCTTCTGCTGACAGCAAGCTGAAAAACAGGAAAAATTCTTAGCGGCCCAGTTCTCCCATAAATTCATCTGTGATGCAAGTAACTAAAGAAGTAGTCACCATTTCCCAAATGCCAATTCCGACCCTTTACCTATTTCCACAACTTCCACATGCCTGCAAACCCAGAGCTGTGTGCAGCCTCCGCATCCCTTCCTTCCACCACAATTTTTTTTTCCCATTAAACACCCGGCTTCCCTTTCCAAAATCCCAGTCGAAATGCCAAGAAACACCTACTGTTCCTTGGAATTCACACTGCTGATGCACGGTTTAGCAAAAAGAGGGTGGGATGGGGAGGGGGGTGCGGGGGGTAAAAAGTGACCTTCCTCGCAAAGGCACATAAACCTCACGCTAGAATGACAGTAATGTAGCT
>WHYT01016111.1:127238-158549 GCA_009806455.1 Tetrax tetrax
TTGCGGAGCGGCAGCGGAGCCGGAGCGGCGGCGCTGCCTCCCCGCCGCTGGCAGGCGCGGCCCCGCCGCAGCGCCGCACCCGCCCCCGCGGCCGGGAGCGCGCCCACCCCTCGGGGACCCCAGCGTGGAGCTCCCTGCCACGGGAGGGTCCTGCGGGGAGCAGCACAACCCCCTTCCCCCGGCCCGGGCAACCGCGGGGCAGGGGCACCCCCAACAGCGTGGAGGGCTTCTTGGTGTATGGGGTCCTCACACACACAAACGTAGATCTGTGTGTGTGTGTATATATATATGTATAAAATATACATACACCCCTCTATAGACAGATCGATCTGCATCCATATTCCTCTTCTGTAGCCAACGCACCATTCTAATGCTGAACTGGGGATTTGTCCCCACAACGTTAACCCCCTTTGTACATCCTCGTAATTTTATATATATATATGTATATGTAATTATCTATCCATGCTTGGTATCGGTGTGAGAAATCTCAGGAGACCCATGACAACTTGGAGGTTTCCTTGTGACTGTGTGTTGCGTTATTCCAGAAAAAAATGAAGCACTGCTGCCCTGGCTCAGTACAGCCACTGCTACCCTGGCTACGCGTCTGAGCCACGTATGTTACATGCTGGACGCGGGTGTGGAAGGACTGGTGCATTTCCAACGAGCCAAAAAGCGAAGTGAGAGCTGTGGAGTCCCAGTCCCTGTGGATTCCTTGAGGTGCACGCCACACTTTGTAGCACGCACACATTGCGTGTGATAAAGATTATTTCGACATATATACAGCTGTGATTGTGCTTCGCAACGATGCTCCAAACTCTGTTCTTAAACTAAAAGATGTAGCAAGGTAGTGCCTCTCTTTCAGGCAACATTACAGGTCAATGAAGCATTTGCCTCTCTCCTATAGCCGTAAAAAAACCTCTATGACATGAATCCCTACACTGAAATCCATAGTGATTCTGTAGCTCGTCACTCTAGAGGAGGCTGCTGTACACGTGCCTCATTCGCGGTCTGCGCAGAAAACAGGTCCTTGTGAATTTAAATTTTTGGGGGTCTTTTGTTTGTTTTTTTTTTTGTTTTGTGGTTATATGTGGTGCTTAGCTGCATCCAGGGTTTCCCTGCAAGGAATTCTGATCTTAAATGCAGAGCTGATGACACAATGTTCCTCGTTCATCTTCAGTGAATTCAATAAATACGAAGTTATGGGTGAACATAGCTCTCAGAACGGCCTTCCCAGTGCTCAAAATTTTCAGGACAATGCTCTTGCCTAGGAAGTGTTTAAATCAGATTTTTTTTTTTTTACAGTGCTTTGAGTTCTAGCATGAACTACGTATACCTGAGCATAGGTGATGATGCAAAAACATGTGATCTTTAACTCATTTTACAAAAGAAGGGTGTAGAAACACTGGCCTAGACTCTCAGCGGGCGAGAGCTGCTCGCTCTGGCTCTCTGGCGTGCAGAATCCAACCTTGGGTCCTCCACCTCGCTACATCTCCTCCGCGAAGCCACGTCCTGTGGGTCCACGGAGGGGACAAAGCGTTTAAGACCTGGGGGAGCGAAACAGCAAGAAAACGCTGAAGAAAAGCTCGAAGAAAAATGAAAAAAAAAAACAAAAACAAAAAGCGCGAAAGTGCCTTGCTCGGCCGGAAGGGCCAGCCGATAAGCACCGGTGCCACGCGGGACGCCGCGCTGGCCGTGAGAACCGCGCCCCGCCGCCCACGCCCCCTCCACGCGTGTTACCGTCCCCCGGGTGGGCGGTGGCGGAGGGCTGCACGCCGCACCGCGGCCGCCAGGGGGCAGCACAGCTCCACGCATGCCTGGCGGCGCGCGGGGCGGGCGGCGCGCGGGGGCGGGCGGTGGCGCCCGTGGGCCGCGGTGGCCGGGGGGGCCCGAGGGGGTGGGGGTGCCGGGAAAGCCCCCGGTGGGTAATTTGGCGAAGAGGGTGCCCGGTAACGCGGCTGGGAAGGCGGTGTGGCGGAAATAGAGCGGCTGGGTGGAACAGGCTCCCGAGGCACGGCCGGCGGCGGCTGCGCCCGCCAAGCAGCGCGTCCGGCGGCTCCTGGCAGCAGCCAGTCGGTTTTGGGGTGATTTTGGTTTTTTTTTTTCTTTACCTCTAGCCTCGTCCGTATGGTAGCAGTGTGATACAGGTCCCGTTTGGCAGCTAACTATAGCTCGTGACGCAATATACCCGAGGCGTGCAGTCAGTAAGGGCAGGTGTTAACTTCTGGGCAAAGGCGCTCTCCGGTGAGCTGGTCAGGCGTGGATGGCGTGGGTTTTGGGATCCGATGCCTGCAGGTCGGTGACTTTGACCTGTGGCAGCCGAGTTATTACAAGCAGATCTTCGCTTTGCAGGCAGTGGTACTGTATGTGCCCTCTGCTGTGTGTTTTGGTTTTTTTTTCAGGCGCTCCCTTGTGATTCACACTTACCCTGTTTGTATTCTCAGCCTCCTTGTTTGGTTTGAAAGGACGTGTTGAATGAAGTATGTGAAACAATTGCTTTTTATTGTGGTCAAGGAAATGTTTGGGTTGGTTGGTTGGTTGTTTTCTGCGCTGGTGTTTAGCAGAGGCCAGCACAGAAAACCAGAAGCCATTTCGTATTTGGGAGAACTTTTGTGTGATCCCTCTCTGACATTTCTCCTCTCTGCATCATTAAGTAGTGTCGCTTATTTGCAGAGATAAATGTGTTTCAGCTAGGTCATCCTCTACATGGGACTGAAACAATAGTATAGGCAACTGGGCTGTGATGTTTTTACTATGGCACTCGTGAGTACTTTCCAACCCTCTGTGCTTGAAAATGGTCTGTTTCTCCATCAGCCAAAGGCATCTCTGTCATCAACCAAGCCATTCCTTCTTATCCTGGGAAAGCTACAGAAAGCTCATGAAGTTGTGTGGAGGTGTGACATGCTGTGGGTACTCACCCAAACAGTAGGCTCTTCAGAGGCATTCTCTTCTGCCAAAATATTTCGCTTTGGACATCTAGGTGGAGAGGATTGCCTGTATTCTTGAAATCTTTCCTTTGGCCTCCTAGCTAAGACTCCACAAAAGGTAGTGCTTGGGACAGTGATTTTGATGATACAAGTTCTTTTCCAGTAGAGAGCAATCTGAAGTCATCAGTCATTGCACAAATCCCTAACCATCGAGCTAACACCAATTCGGCCACTCTCAACACAGAGAGTGGACCTGAAAAAAAAAGGTGAAATTCTTGTTTCCACTTCTTTCTCTCTCAGTATTTGTGGAGATGACAGTCAAGAGGCTTTTACTACACCCTGGTGAGACACACCTGGAGTGCTCTCCCCAGTATAAGAGAGACATGGACCTACTGGAGAGAGTCTGGCAAGGACCCAGGAAGATTACGAAAGGACTGGAGCATCTCTTCTATGAGGAGAGTTGAGAGAGACTGTTCATCACGGAGAAGTGAAGGCTCAGAGGAGATCTTGTCAGTGTATAAATACCTGACAGGGAGGGGCGACTGAAGAAGAGGGAGCCAGGCTCTGCTCAGCAGTGCCCAGTGACAGGACAAGGGGCAGTGGGCATAAATTAAAAACATTACATTCTATCTGGACACAAGAAGTCAAGTTTAACTTTAAGGGTGGTCAAACATAGGAGCAGGTTGCCCAGAGAAGTTGTGAAGTCTCTGTGCGGTGGTGTGGTGTATTTCTGAATGGAGGTCAGGAGGGATAATAAGCGCCTTATCTTTCCCTCATGCATGCCCCCTCTACAATGCCGTGGACACCCATAAAACACAATCAGCAACCTGCATTTCACTTGTCTGACGGGCCACACTGCAAGCAAAGCTGCATTTTGGACCTTGAGTTTTGATGTTTTGTTTTGTCCATCCAAATGGCAATAGAGAGCTACATAATGGAGCTTTGTGAAAGGCATCTGTGGACAGAGTAATGTTGGGAAGGATTGCTCAGGGATGGAGTTGGTCCCTTGTTGTGTGACACAGAATATGTTGCCACTGGGAGAGAGAGACAGGTGTCCCAGCAAAATTCCAGCTGGTTGTGAAAAGCAACATCTTTAGCCTGGGCCAACAGTTGGGTTCAGGCCTGGTACTGCTCTTGCAGTGCCTTTGCAGGGAAATGATGTGCACAGACAGGTTTTGAGAGTTCACTCATATCAGTTCTGCTTGGCAGTGAGATAGCCCTTATCTCCGCTGTACTGGAAAACAGAGAATTTCCTTTACACCAGTGGATAGCAATGCAAAGTCAGAGTGTGGGGTCAAACCTGCTCAGAGATGTTTTTTTTCCCACTGGAAAACTGAGGTTTTATTCACATTCTTGCCAGGTTCAGATGTGAAATCTTCTCCCTGTTCATGCAGAGTCTACTGAAGTCTGCCCTTGAGATACAAACCATAAAAGGCAAAGGGATTTGTAACGCGTCCTTAACTGCTAATTCATGGTCTTAGATTCAGGGGGACAGAACAGGATGCCTAGCAGCACTCCCTCCTGCATCACACAGTCCACAAATTTCCATAGCAGTATAAACTATGACTTTCTGGTTTGCTTTCCTCTTGCTTTGTGAGAATATGGGCTCTTTTTTTTTTCAGGGTATCCATGAACTCTGCAGCAAGTCACCTCCTCTGTGAATGTTAAATCCCATAAACAAGTGCCTACTATTATCTCGCCTTGAATCTCCCCCTGGATTCTTCTCTCGTTGGCACAGTGTTTTTAGCAGAGATCGGAACATGGACCAGTGAGATTGGCATTGCAAGTAGAAGGAGATTTGAAATAAGTTTATAACCTGAAGATCTCTTAGATTTGATGTCCTAGGCCAAATTAACAAATTGATTCAATGTACCAATATGGACACAGTGGACATGGACCAATTACAAGTGCCCTGCTTTGCGACCATAGACATTGTGCTAATAGTATAGGAATGGCAGTGCAAATAGATGTACTTAAGCTGCTCAGCAGGCCTAGCAAGGAGCAGGTGTCTTCAAAAGTCAAAGGTAGATGTATATGGACCAAACAGAAGCACATTTTGTCAAATCTATGTGCTTACTCAGTGGTGTCAGTCATGGTATCCTAACATTCCCAGGCAGTTGCCTGGGGACCTTCCAATTCTCCAGAATTTAACTTTCAAACATGAAATACATAAACCATACTTTTTCATAGAAAGAAATAACAACATAAAGGATGAGTAAGTGTTCTTTAAATAGGTAAGATACTTGTAACTAATGTGTTCAAGTGGATTGTTCTATATTAAAAACTGGTGATACATGCTTACATCTAAAATGTTACAGTTTTGTGTGTAAACTCGGGGGGGGGGGTGTGTTATTGCAAGTTAGTGCAAGTTAGTATTATAGCTAGCTAGAGCAGCAGTTATATCTATATTTGAAGAATAATGGATCATTAGGGTAGTATCACATGTGATCTTTACGGCCTCAGTCCTCCTGGCTAGTGATTCAGGTGCATCTTTTCAATAAGTGTGACACTGCGCTCCTTGTGACGACAGAGCACACCTTTAATGATACAGTTGAGCAAAAAAAAAAAAAACCCAACTTACTCTGTATTCTGAAGCATCTAAGTAAGCAAGCACTTTGTGGAGAATAACCACAATGATTCAGTCTCATACATATGATTCATAAAGAAAGATTAATTAGGCTTAAACTAGATCATACAAGTTCTGCATCAATATTCAAGGATTTATGCATACGCTGCTGTACATGTAATTCCTTTGTAACAGGAAGGAGAGAACAAATCTTAGAAGGAACAACATAGAAATTCATTGATCTAAGATGGAAGAATTGATGTTGATAAATTCTTCATTAAGTATATATTCAAATATTCATAGTGGATGGAAGGACTATAGTAACCTAATGTGCTTAGTGATGTTAAGGACAGACTATCTGAAGTTTAGAAATTGGTTACAGACAAGAGGTGCCAAAATCTGCTTGACAGTACATCTCCTAATTTTATTATACATACATATATATGTGCATCTCTCATATTTAGGTTATAATATGTATGCATATTGATACATGTATGTACATATCAAGTCTCCCCGTCAATTGGGTTTTGGCTATGTAGTTGCTAAGATAAGATTGGATTAGCACATTTTAAGTTTGTTGTGATGAACTTAGGTCTTTTTTGGCTGCTATAGTTTCCATATTTACTGCATTTCTATGTGCTGTTTACATATGCGCTGGGCGTATTGACAGAACTCATTATTTCTGTTTCTGATCAACACAGGTAACTGTCAAAGATATCAACAAATATTTGTTTCCACTTTCATAAAATTTTACAAGTGCTTTCAAGTCACCCTGTAGTGATTCATTATAATAATTAGCTGCTGCTAGAGAAAATACATTAATGCATGCCATTTGCAAAGCTGTAAACATAACTTACTTTTATTTTAGGATTTGGAATATACTGCTTTTCAGACTGAATCTATTGGCAAGGGTTAGGTGGGAACAAATGTTCTCGGCAATTCCAAATCCCATTAAATGTGACTTCTGTTACAGAGATTCAAGTGCTGTAATTAATAAAATTTCAAGAAAAATTAGATTTTAAATTGTTCCATCTGGAGTTAACATTTACAGAAATTGGACAGAGCTGCTAAAAAAGAAAAAATAAAAAGAAATGCCATGTTTTGGAAAAGATATTGATGGAGGTTTCACAATGATCTATATGTAATACTACAGGACGTTAACTATTAATGATTGAACTGTGGCAAACATTAGAATATACCACACCAATGCAGAATATTTCAATTCTACAGCTTTGTGTGAAACTATTTTGTCAGTTACAGTGCAGTAGAATTCGGAAAGATAAAAATAATAACATATATTATGTATGTCAGTCAATAAGTCAGCTCTTCAGGTAGCACAAATTGACCAAGTGAAGGGCAATGGAACCACGCCCATACATCAGCTAGGGGTTATGTCTCAAATGTGACCCAGTAATTACGATTCAGTCAATGAGAGTTTATTTGAGTCTGAAGAATGAGATTTGGTACAAATATTAAGTAGGGATGGGGTTTTTTTCCCTTTTGGTAAGTAGTTTATTCAATGAAAAATGCGGGTGGCTTGCTCACAAAGCAACTGCACAGCAGGCTAAAATTTGGCAATTTATATTAGTCAATGGAAAAAAAAAAGTAGGGTAAAACACTAGAGATATTAAGCATTTTGGTTTTAATATTTCTTAAACAGTGAGTAGGATGGAAGGGGAGGATATAGCTGCAGAAAGAGTTAAGAACAACTGTGAGGAATCATAATACAATCCATGTTGCTGATATTCCCTTTGGCTGTGAGAAACACAGAGTAACTCTTTGCTATAGGCAACCATTTTCTTTTTGGACACGGGGAACTTCATATGGATTTTCCTTGTTCTCTCCTCATAAACCGTTGCCATTTTACAGAGGTGGTTGAATGCTCAGCTATCAGTGAAGATTAATACCTGTGTGCCAGCCCTTGTCAAGGAAAGCTTTCCCTGGAGGGAAGGAAAGCACCCTACCTCCAAGCTGCGTATTTAGGATGTAGCAGGTTCAAGTTCAGTTCCGGGGGCAGAGTGTTTTCCCTGACTACTTGTGCTGTAGTTTTCAAAGGAAGCAAACAGGCACATGACCTGGAGGGACAGCACAGTAAACTGTCCAGATCCTCAGGCTGCACACTCATTGTGTCTGCTCCTGCTTTAAATTCCACAGCAGCTTCATTGAGTGTAAATTTTTGAGAAATGAGGCTACTTGCATAAGTAAGTTGAGCTGGATTTATCACCATGCCTTTCACCTTCAGCAACTGAAAACTAGTGGATTAGTTTTGCATTTGGGGGTGTATACTTGGATCATAGACTGATGGTCAATTGTTTACAAGAAACTTTACCTGCTTGTCTAAATAATTTCACTTGTGGATCCAGGGAGATAACACCCATGTTAATTTTAGCAGCCAAAGAGTGGGAACGGTCAATGAACATAGCATCTCAGGTGCACAGAAGAGGATCAAAAGAACAGCTTCAAAGAGAAAAAAGTGACTTAAATAAAATATAACTGCCAGAATGGTTGCAGTTTGATCTACTGGTGTTTTCCCAGTTTACTAAAAAGAACAAAACAAGAGCCATCAAATGTTAATCAGATGCTTTTTGTGTGGAGAGGGCTGGGGCAGAATCCTGGATATGCTCAAGACAGCAGGAGGGAATGAGTTTCAGGTGAATAATCTAAGAGAAGAGACCTTAAGCCTGTCAGTTTTCCACTCTAAATGTGTTTCATCCTAAAGTGCTGTTTTATTTAAATCAGATTATGGTGCTTTTATCACAGCTTTTTGAGTTCCAGCATCTACATCACAGAAAAGTAAATTACCAACTCTGGAACCACCAGCACCCCAGTAGCTCAGGCATTCACCCAGGCGTGGGTGAACTGTGTTCAAAAGCCTTTTCTGAACACCAGACTCAAGTATTAGTTTCTTAATGTAATGATAAATCCAATATTCTGGCAGCTGACAATTAACTGTTTGTCTTATTTTATGGATGACCAACTTGGGCTGCCCAAGGCTTATAAAGCACTTGCAGTGGTAGACAAAGTCGGTGAGAGCTGTGGTTTCTCAGCACCTCTGACTGCAAGGCAGTGCGGTCTCCAGTAATGTGCAGAGGGTTTGCAAGCCATGAATTTTAATCCTTACTCTGCCACTAATTCACCATGTAGCTCCAGGCAAGTCCCCATCTCTTTAGCTGTAAAATGGCAATAATAATAATGGTCTCCTATCTTTCGGCAGGGATAAAATCATCTGTGTTCTTGAGGCATGCAAATACTACAGTGATGAGTGGCCCAGAAAAGACCATGAAAAAAAAAGAATAATTCTGTATTTACTGCAGGCTTTGGGTGTGCAGTAAATAAGGCACTGCTAACCGGCTGGTGAAGATTACTTTTCTAAGTAGCTTCTTATTCAGTAGGTACTGTGTAATCAGCACCTACTTATCCTGTGTAATGAATGATAAAGGGTTCTTTGGGGGGAAAAAGGGAGGAAAGGAGGCAAAGACGTACTTAAAAAAAAAAATATTAATACTGATTTACAGGAAAGCACAATTAGGATTTCTTCGTCTATTTAGGCTTTAGTGTTCTCCAACTTTAAAGCACTTGATTTTGGCAACCATCATAATGTTATTCTAAGGCAACTGTCTTATGTGCAGGTACATCATTAGGTCTGTAACTTGCACCCTCCTGTAAGAGCCTTACTCAAAAATATGCACATGTATCCATTCTTCATGTGCAATTATTTCCATCTGAAAATCAGGAAAAACAAAACTGCCTTTTTTTTTTTTTTTTTTCTACTCTGATCACACCATCATATTCCCACTTTCATATTGCATTTTTCTGAGTTCTCTGATTAGCTGCAGGCTAAGAGACCTGTTCGATTTGTTCACACAGTGGGTCTCTCTTTGTATACAAATAAAATCCCTCCAAAGGGCTCCTCTTTTGACAAATAGATTTTTGCTATTGAAAATAGCAAGGGAAACAATGGAGAACACTGTACACAGTGGTATGCTAACGTTTCAATTCAAACCTTTATTAGAGTAGTCTGAGCATGTTTATCCTGCAATTTTACTGCTTATCAGACCATTGCTATTGCATCTGTGAAAAACATGTGCAATCCACAAAACAAGCTGCCAAATGTCCCTTTACAATTACATTGTCCAGAGATCTGTATTGTCAATCTCTATTTTGTTTTTGTGTATACAATGTCAGTGCAGCAGCATGATGGGGCTTATTTGAGTATAGTTGGAGTCATCCTTACTTTTCTGTCCATAAGGAGATCTAAGCTCTGCCAAGACAGATATGCACAGATCTGTTGGTCTAAGCTCCACCCCATTTGGTGATGCTAGGTTTAAAATTAGGACACATCACATTAGAATCGTAATACTTGAAGTAGTCTGGACATAAAAGGGAATCATCCACTGCATAATATTTACAGCCTTTCAATGTGTCTAATAAAGAAGCATATTTTATTGTATTGTAACTCTACACATTACTAGACATTTACTTGATATTCTTACCTGTGATATGTGAGATCTATTTGAGGTAATAAGAATATACTGCACAAACCGAAGTGGTATATGACCTCATTTTGAACTGATATCTTAAAAGCATTTCTTCTTGCTACTTATATGGAAAACCTTCACGAGAAAATATTTTGGAACAAATTATTTCCATAAACCTCTCTTAACAGGCCCTGATCTTATGAACTGCACACATGATTCATGGGCATGTAAATTCATCGCAACTGAACCCATATGCAAAGCTATTGCAGTGATTAACTCAGCAGAAAACTGTTTGCAACACTGTCCTTCAGGTTTTTACTTTTCACTTTACAAATGATGCTACCAGCTATGAGCAGGATACAAACAATAGGCACAGAATTATTGTCTGGGATGGCTGTTACCTCTAGTCACTTATGAATTAAACATCTGCTGTCACACATTGAAAACATTTTAAAAATAGTTTGCATATGAAAAGGATGACTGTAAAAGAGATTTCAGTGAAGAAATCTTTAGCTTGTTGTGAACATGGCAGCCTTGCTGCTCAGTAAAAGTTTGCCAGAAGTACGTCACCCTTTGCATCGTTGTCTGACAGAATCCGATGGCCTCAATTTCTTTTAATATCTTTTGCTTAGTGTTTCCTATTGGCTAGGTCTACATCTTCAAGACACTTAGGTATTAGAAAACATAGCCAAGTGAGTAGAACGTGGATTATCCCAATGTGAATTTTCATGTGGGCTCCATCGTGAAAAAGACAGGCCAGTTGAAAATGTCCTTTTTCTTTAACCACTGATGGTGCTCACTGGAAAAAGTTCTCAACTATGATCTCCCACGAAAACTGGCCACTGAAAAATGCCGCTATTGAGAGGTAGGAGATTAACATAATTGCAACAAGCAGTATTTCAGCAGAGACTATGCTAAATATAAAGAATTCAGTGCTCGAATATATCAGAATGATTGTAACCTGGCTGTACTTGGAGTTAAACATAAAACTCTCATCTTCCTAGAATAGCACCCTGATGCTTGTAATCCAAACTGATTTGAAACACCGGTGTCTGTTTCTTGGTGTCAGGGAAAGAAATTAAGGGGAAGGAGAGATCCCTGCCATCTTCCATATCACAGAATGCACTTTGAAAAGGTCACAGTAAGACCAGAGAAAAACCTGGATGCAGGTACCAGCTACTGCCACGCCAGGACTGGTTGTGATGCAAAGCTGTGAGCCAGCACCACAAGCAAGGTTATAATAAGAATGATGCCCAAACTCAACAAAATCTGTGGTGGCAAGCAGCAGCTATGTGATTGTGGTTTATTTAATCCAGCTATAACTGCACACAGGTTTACGTTTTAAAGACAAGAATTTAATGTGGAAAGGAGCTGATACTGTAAGTTTTGTTGTGCAAGTGCTTTTGTCGAGATGCACAGAGAGAGTTGAGCGTGTTTGGAAGGCCAGACTTCGGTGATAGTATGGGAACCTGAGCAATGCTCCATATGACATAAAGGGCCCGAATCATTCAGAAGATTTCCTATCTTTTTAAAAAAATTAACGGATACAGCTGCTACTACATGGCTTTTAGTCCTTCAGAATGCCTACATAAAAAGTGAAAGCCTTCCCTGCCATTCTTTCTGTTGCATGTAGATACTCCATGATACTGGTAACTTTGCTAATGTGAGTAATTTCATTTCAGTCTTTATTATTATTATTATTATTATTATTATTATTATTATCATTATCATTATCATTATCATTATCATTATCTTCTCAATCTTTCCTTGTCTCTATTTCCCCAGTGGCTAAAAGATTAACGATTAACCTCCTATTAGGGAGGAACAAGAAGATGGCTTCAGCATTATTTATTTATTATTCTTTTTCTTAGCTGGAAATTGAATTATCCACTCCCTATTTAAGACCCTTCTAATGAAAATGTCAGTTATCATGAACGGAATGTTCTTTAATAGTACCAGTACTTAGCTAGCTAGCAGAGCAGAATGGTAGGAAAGGGAAAAAAAGCAAACTCAGGTGTAGAACTGTGCACATCTACACACAGAAATAGATAAGTGCCTTACAAGAACAAATGGATTAATCCTCCATCCACCCTGCAATGTGGTCAAGTCTTCCTTAGTGATAGGACGGAAATGGATAGCTGAGTGGTTTGATACAGCACAAAATTTAAATTGTCTCTCCGAGATTGTAGATAAACGCTTTCCTTGGTAAAATCTTCTGAGTTCTGTTAACGAATAAATGAAATAAACCCCCTAGAACATCCCATCCTTCCCATGTTATAAAGTTCTCCTGTTATCTAATTCTATGGAAAATGACCCAGCTCCCATATCAGACGGTACATCCGAGTCTTCAGAGATCACTTGAGCTCCCCATAGTTCAGGCTAACATACTTTTAGTAGTATAGTAGTAGCTAGTGGATGCTGCTATCCAGTACCACAGTATGGTGGGGTTCTTTCCAAAGGAGAAACAAAGTCTGTTTGTCCATTGAATTAATTAGCAAAATGGCTCTTGTACCCATGCTAAGCCATCATTGCAGTCTCCTCTGTGTTGACTCGTTTGAAGTCTGGACATAGGCAGATTTTCTTGGCCTCTTCTGTTTCCCTGAGCTCCACAGACTTGCCCCAGATACTCTTTCACTTGGATATCACCTGCTCCCTACTCCCTCTCATCCCAGTTCCCTATGCAGGAATGGGCAGAGTGTTCAAGCGTTTCCTTTCCTCCTTGCTGAGTTTTCTGTATCCTCATATGTAAGTACCCTTCATATGTAAGCACTGAAGCATTAGGCAGCAGCTCAGGGCTGAGCAGCAGCTCAGAGGCTGGATGCAGCAGAGAAGTTGTGCCCTGGCATTTAACACATTTTAGAGAACAAGAAGAGAAGTTTTGGGGCCTGGCATGCCCCCAGATTCAACAGTGCACCCCACGGCATTGCACAGTCTCACAGCCTTCTGGGTTTAGGGGAGCAGTATTAAGGACACTTCTCAGTTTAATCTAGGGTGTTCTTCGACTACCAGCAGACAAAGTTACATGACATTTAAAAATTATGCCACCCTCACTGATGTGGATAAAGACCTAAACACTCTGGTTTTATCACAGGTTAAAGCTGATGGGAATCTCAAGTGCTTTTATTCCTCTGTAAGCATCCATAAAAGATAATTCCTAAGGGAAAGGCTGCCCTAATGCAAGCTGGCCCTTGGACCAAGGAGGGTGACTACGATACGTAAGGTGTGGAGGCACACGCATACCCGTGCTCCTGCCCTCGTCAAAGGCAGAGGTGAGCATTTTACTGAGGGCTGCATCTGCACTGCATTCCCATTCCTGGTCTACCAACCATTCCCCAAGAGGGAAAATAAAACCTTTTACCCTGGCCAAACCCCCAGAAGAGGGCACGTCGTGTGCTTGAGAAGGTGCAGCATCTGGTGTGCGTCTGCTGTGCCTGATGGAGCTCCAGAGCTCCCAACAGGCTGCGCAGCTTGCCATAACGTCCAGAGCAGGCATGTTTGTGTGAGGCACAATCTGGCCTATAGTTTCATATGAGCCTCTTAATTTAGCAGAAAAATAAAGAGTAAGTTACTCAGAACAATGTTTTATTTTTCTAAGGATTATCACTTTTTAATTATTGTTCTAAGTGGATTGTATGCATAAATATTAACGAGAATAGATTAGAAAGGAATATGACTTTAAAAAATTATTTATGTTACAAGAACTAGATTAATCTTTCCAGGAGGGAAACTGGAAAAGATGCCAGAACATACCACATTGAAATGTAGAAGCTGTCAGCCCCATTGGTTCCTCTTTCGGTCTAGCATCAATTACAGCAGACTTGTAGCAATCTCGTTTAAATCTGAAGGGATCATATTAAGGAAGGAATAAAGGTTGATGAAGTATGTGTTTTGTTCAATTTTCTACTGTTTTAAAGAATGAGGTTTTAAACTTTCTGAAAGTTTTTAGATTGTATGCATTGAATGAAAAGCAAGAAAATTTGTAAAGCGTAAGATGACGTTGATTTCTAAAGCAAAAAGGAAATTGGATCTAAAGTTCAGTGAACTGTGGCTTATTTTCATTAGAGACATTTCTACTGAGAGATTCTGTTAAGGTTTAAAACCACTCCTAAATGTACAGACACCTACTGAAATGGCAAACCTAGATATAGTTATAAGCACATACGAATGGGAACACTGGATGAGACCGAAATATCCCGTTCCGTGATTCCCCATAGAAACTTACTGAAAGTGAGCAAGCAGAGGGCAAGTACTTACACAGCCACCAAAAGAGACGGCAGTTCCCTTGTGCTTAGCAGCAATGACAGGCTGGCAAGGCTGCTAGAGGATCTGGCATCATCGTCCCTCCCGCTGCAATCCCAGTCTGCTCTGGGTCTCTCTCAGAGGCCCCACTCTCTGCCTGGGGTCCACATGCCAAAACTTTAAGGGGCTGGGGAGGGTGAAAGGAACAAAAAAAAAAAACAGGCATGTAGTTTGGAAGTAATCAGAAACTTTCTGGTGGTAGAGGAATTAGTTTCTCATTTGCCCAAGGACCAAAATGGCATTCCCTTGCACCCAGTGCTCAGTGGGAAGTCAGCTCTGCCTTAACTCGTAAGTTGCAACAATCTGCAGTTTAGAGTTAAAAGTTAAAGTTAATCTATATTTAATCATATATAATAAATCTATAAGTAAGAGTTACACATGCCAAAAGGAAGGGTATTAGAATGTCTGAAGTACTATAAAATGGACATCCAATTGATTTATTTTGTCAGAAGCAACGTTGACTATGCAGCTACTTTCAGTAGAGGAAAATGCCACTTACATTTCCTAGAAGTTACAACAAAGTATTGATTATTAGGAGACTAACACTGTGTTCCCTATCTGCCATGGAAACCTTACAACCACGACTCACGGCATGACATTGATAAATGATTTAATTCCACAGTGTTTGCCCCAAATTCCTCACATAGGATTTTTAAATGGAGATGAATAACTAGTCTCTTCTCTCAGGTTTCAGATGCCTCAATTTTATATTGTCTAATATATATATACACAACATTTGAGAATTTTGAAAGAAAAACACCAAATATAGTTAAAAATTATATTAGAGCCTTTTAGCCAGTTCACATGCATAGCACAATTTATAAAGATGATGATGAACAAAGCCAGGCAATTTGGAGATTCTAGTGGATGAATAAACTTTGAATGAATATGAATCAATAAAGTGGCATGAATCTTTTTCAGACTTAAGTACTTAAGCAGTCTTTTTTCAGAGTTAAGTACTTCACAGCATTTTAAAATAAAGATGGAGGGAATTTTGAAACATCACTTGAATAAAAACATCTAAACTATTTCACTCATAAAATGTCAATGTTTTATTTTGTGGCAAAGTCAAGAGGAGAGCTGAGAGTATTACCATGTCACTGGATGTTCATTTTGCATTAAAAAAAATATAAAGTTTTAGCTGCTAAAGTTCCACTGAGCCCTATGAAAGCACTGAATTAGAATAAAGCACTACTGCAACAGATGGTGGGATGTCCCAGTATATTCAGGGCAATTTAAGTGTACCTATTCATATCTCAAAAAACCTGTAAAATAAAAATGGTGTTAGTTCTTCTGATTCATTTTTAAAGCAAAGAACATTTCCATGTTTTCCAACTCAGAGAACATTTCCAATTTTTAGTAGACTGCCATGACTCTTTAACTACACTTTACAGTTCTCTCACCCTCTCGCTTGACATGAAGTAGGGAAAACGCAGAGATGCATACGCTCTGTGACCAGCTTGTTTCTCTTTGAAATCCAAACTTCTGATGTTTAAAGAAGAGTTGTGGATAAGAGAAAGCACAGCTTGAGGCTATGATATAATGCACTTAATGGTCCCAAAGGCAATATTCTTAACATCTACAGTGAACTCTGAAACATAACCTAGGCATGTAAATGTTAGAGCTGGGCTCTTAAATTCAAGTTTCCTGACACACTGTGGGCTGACAGCCTTTGAATTTATAAAGGCTTCCTATTTAAACAACCAGAAGAGCTAAAGATCACTTAGAATAATTATTCTGATCTGTACCTACAAAGCAGTAGCAACCTATGAGAAAGTATTACCATGTATGTATCCAGGTGATTATTTAATCTGATCACATCTGTTTTCATCACCTTCAAATTGTTCTTCCATGCACAATTTGGAGACTAGTTTTGTCAGTACAAGTAGGCAGTCGGAGGATGTGTGTGTCAGGGGGATTCCTACAAAGGAATTTTTTGTTTGTTTTTTCTCTGAGAGTGCCTACCAAATGTAAGGAATGATCCACAAAAACCCTAACTTCTTTGGAGACCAAGGGCACCTTAAATTTTTGCAGTAAAAGTACCTGAGGGGTACTTAATGGGCCCTGTCAAATAGATATGCTCATTGGCGTGGCAATTACACAACAGCCCTGATTTCAGCATGGAACATGTTAGTGACACCTACTTTCATTCAAAACTGTCATAATGTTGGGTCAAGGTGATCTCTGCATTTTGTAATACAGGTCATTGAGTAACATAGACGATGCTCACTAGGATGAGAACTCAAGACTAATGAAATGAGACTCTGCCTAATGAAAAAAATGGAAAACGTAAATCCCTCAGTTGGGAACTGGCCTTTTCAGTCATAGAATCATAGAATGGTTCAGGTTGGAAGGGACCTTCAAAGGTCATCTAGCCCAACCCCCCTGCAAGAAGCAGGGATGTCTCCAACTAAATCAGGTTGCTCAGAGTCCCATCCAACCTGACCTTGAATGTTTCCAGGGATGGGGCATCAACCACCTCTCTGGGCAACCTGTGCCAGTGTTCTACCACCCTCATTGTAAAACTTTTTTTTCCTAATATCTAATCTGAATCTACCTCCCTCTATTTTAAAACCATTTTACCTTGTCCTATCACAACAGGCCCTACTGAAAAGTTTCTCCCTGTCTTTCCTGTAGGCCCCCTTCAGGTACTGGAAGACCGCTATCAGGTCTCCTGGGAGCCTCCTCTTCTCCAGGCTGAACAGCCCCAACTCTCTCAGCTTGTCCTCATAGTAGAGGTGCTCCAGCCCTCTGATCATCTTCATGGCCCTCCTCTGGACCCTCTCCAACTGGTCCATGTCCTTCTTGTGTTGGAGGCTCCAGAACTGGACACAGTACTCCAGATGGGGTCTCACCAGAGCAGAGTAGAGGGGCAGAATCACCTCCCTCGACCTGCTGACCATGCATGAGCCTTTCAGAAGTGGTATCAACTATTCTTCATGAATTATTTTTTATTTTACCTAGACTATTAACTTTCATTCTGAAAATAAAAATTACTTAAAGGAATAAAAAGAAATTGAAGAGGCTGAGAAAGTAGGCTTCGTTGTAAGTCAGACTTTTTCCTTCCACCAAAATTGAAATGCACTCCAATATACATTAAAGGTGCACAGTCCTTGTACCAAGAAGTAGATGTCATGTCTTTTATAATATGGATACACTTGTCAAACATATATTCTGGTCTATGAAAGTGCAAAGAGATTTTTTTCCTACAGGATTTTATGAGTATTAACTGCATCTGAAAGCTTTTCTCTCTGAAAAAAAAAATTTCATGTGTTTTACAACAGCACTCCAATAGCTCAGGAGGGTTAGAAGGGACACTGGGAAACTTTTTATCACCCTGGCACATATGCAAGTGCTTCAGGGGATGGAAGAACAGAAATTAAAAATATGCAACTGAATGATTTTCTGAAGGAAGAGAAGCAAAATCAGTGGTTTATTTGTGGAGAGTATAGTAATGAAAACAATAGGACTTTTTAAGATGTGAAAATTATTTTAGTGCTGCATCACAGTAAACCAGAAACATATTTCTGATTGCATTGAACATAAAAATTCCCATACTGAATCATGCCAAGTTGCACCTAGTTTGCTCTCTGGTTTGCTGCCTCTGACAATAGGCACATAATTTGGGAGGAGCATAAGAAACAGGACAGACAGAAAGGAAAGTAATTCTTCCCCAGGTATAACCTTTCAGTTTCAAGCAGTCTGAGGTTTATGAACTTCCTCAGCCAGTGGGTGCATTCACAACATTGATTTTAATAGCCATTGATGGAGCTCCTTTTCATGCATTTGTCTAATGGATTTTTGAGCCCATTTATAACTTTGACCTCCACAGCTTCCTCTGGCAACGAGCTCCACAATTTAATTATGCATTGTGTGAAAAAGGACTTCATATTGCTTGCTTTAAACCGACTGCCTTATCATCTGAGTGCTCCTTTGTTTTTTATAGTACGAGCACTAGCAAACAATCATTTATGCAGTCTATGACTTCATACACATCTATCATATCTCTCTTCCCTCATTTGCTTTCCAGACTTAAGAGTCTCAGCCTAAGCCTTTCTTCCTGCCAATGCCTTTTCGTATTTCTCATTACCCCCGTAGCTCTTTCTTATACCTTTAGCTCCCAAACTCAGTAGACCACAGATTTCTACAATACTGTACTAAGCCAGTTTTATTCCATGAATTCCCTGATTGTTCTTAGCACTTGTTTATCTTTTTGACCTCTGCTGAGCATGAGTCGTGGTTTAATGCAGACCAGCAACAAAGCCCCACCCAGCTACTTGCTCATTCCCCCGCAGTGGGATGGGGGAGAGGATCAGAAGGGTAAAAGTGAAAAAACTCATGGGTTGAGATAAAGGCAGTTTAAAAAGTAAAACAAAAGCCATGCATGCAAGCAAAGCAAAACAAGAAATTCACTCACCACTTCCCATCAACAGGCAGGGGTTCAGCCATCTCAGGAAAGCAGGGCTCCATCACCCATAACAGTTACTTGGGAAGATAAATGCCATAACTCCAAACGTCCCCCACTTCCTTCTTCTTCCCCCAGTTTTATATGCTGAGCATGACGTCATATGATGTGGAATATCCCTCTGGTCAGTTGGTGTCAGCTGTCCTGGCTGTGTCCCCTCCCAACTTCTTGTGCATCCCAAACCTCCTTGCTGGTGGGGCAGGGTGAGAAACAGAAAAGGCCTCGAGACTGTGTGAGCACTGCTCAGCAATAGCTGAAACATCCCTGTATGACCAACACTGTTTTCAGCACAAATCCAAAACACAGCCTCATACTAGCTACTATGGAGAAAATTAACTCTATCACAGTCAAAACCAGAACAGCATGGAGCTGGGACCTTCACTGAATTATCTGCAGTGACTCTGAGATCTTCACTGTAGGGATAATGGCAAATTTATGCACCGCTGTTGCGTGCACTTTGATAGCTTTCCCTATGCCTATTATTTTTTTTATATTTGGAAACAAAATGCATTAAAAAGAAAAAGAAAATAAATTCTGTGGACTACAACAATGCTATAGAATACATTGTATCTGAACTAGAACTAGATACCTTCAAGAATATCAGTAATTTAAAATGTGAGTGAACAGGTCTCTATGTCTTTGCATATTCTCACTTCATCCTTCCTACCTTGCTCCTAAATGGCAATGAATGGGTTTGTAGACTTGCTAATTCATTGGCATGTTTCTGAGCAATGCTAAACTTCCCAGCTCTGGCTGATGTCAAAAGGAGTCAAGACTGGCTACCCCTCATAGAATTGGACCTGAAAAGTATTGTTCTGGTAACTGTTTATAGTATGTGACATTGTCACTTCCATACTATTTGTGGAGCTTGATGCTGGGAAAAATGAATTTCTGGAGAGGTTATGGAAGATCAAGGATGCTATAATGTCATCATAATTACATGTAACTTGGGCATCAGCATTACATAAAAGCATATTGAATGCTTACTTAACATAACATTTGAATAAATCATGTTTAAAATCATGTTCACTGAAACATTTATTTCAGCTAGAGCCACATAGTTTAAGCTTCTCATACATAAACATTTTTGGCATTATTTATGAAAACTTGGCTTACATCCACTTAATTTATACTTTAAAAAAATAAGAGATAGCTATGTGAATCTTATATTTATAGCAGAAACCTCCATCGTCTGCTGCTTACTGAGCTTTCAGCAGATCTACAATGGTAATTCAATAACTGTGTCTATAATATCCTGGGAGTTTTAAACACAGTTTCCCATTTTTGCATTTGGCATTTCAGTCTGTACTTTCTTACTTTTCTTGATAGGTTTCTAGGTACTAAAAATAATTTGTTAGTTCCTATAGTGTTGTGTGACAATGATGTCCTTGAATACCTATCCTGGTTAGCATGCGTTGAACCTCCTAGGAAAAGGGAAAGTGGATTTTACCAACTCACTGGTGCGGGTGCCTCACTGCTTCCAAAGTTTCTGGAGGGAGGGTTTGCAAGTGAGTTGAGCAATTTTGAGGTAGAAGCTCAGAAACAGCTGTTCCAGGCATGAAGATTTACATGGAGGTTTTGCATCTAGCTGTTACAAACAATAGTTATTGCACCAAAGTCATGTAGTATGGGCTTAATTCGGTCTCTTTTGTGTATGCTGGCTCAATCACCAAAAGTATTTTCTTCACTTCAGAATGAAGAAGGCTCAAATATAATGAGGTGTGCATTCTCCAAGCTTGTGGAGAAGGAGTTTAGCATCACATTTGTTTTTCTTCCTTTTTGTAAATGGCTTGTGCAAGGTGTACAGATTTCTTTCCAGAGTAGAAAAATCAAGTATTTTTTCTCAATCGTGGCATTCCATCTTCAGATTCTCTCAGATCTGAAGCTGAAATATCTCACTTTCTTATTGTTAGCGTTCTCTTCCAAGCTATTAATATTAGCCTTTGTAGCTATATTTTCATGCTGAATCATTTTGTTAGATATAGAATACACAAGAGTACTTGTTAAGCATTCTGTGATTCACTAACATTGCTTTGTGTTCTGGCCTTAATCCAGAAAGGGCTATTACATTTCACTCTCCTAAAGATTATTTTCAAATGAATATGATATTTAGCTTAATTTCTGCTTTTACATGATATTGTAGGATTTAAATTTGTGACACCAAGTGCTGATCAATGTTTAAAATTTAACTTCCATTTAGTTAAAAGACTAGCAATTCCAGAAATATAGTACTAACTTAACAGCTTTCCTGTTTCTTTGCTATCCACTTTCCATTAGCAGAGACATTCTTCACGGAGCTCCAACCTAAAGACATATAAGACATCTTGGTCTGATAAGTTTTTGGAGGGCAATATCCTCAATGTACTGAAACAGATCTAACCTTCCTTCCCATTAAACCACCATGGATGGCATTTATCTTATGCAGTATTACATACACAAAGTTAGACATCTAGCTAGGTATAGGCTATGTTCATAGCTATTAAATACTTCTGAAGAGTGATTCATCTACACTATTTTAGTCTTTTTCAGCCTTTGGAGATTCTTTCAGTCTTTGGACTTGCTTTCCCCCACTGCCCCACCCTGATGTTAAAGTAGACTATGCTAACTGGCTCAGACTTACACAGTTCATTTCTGATGCTTACATCAGCAAGAAGGAATCCCAACCAGAGACATTCTGGGTCATGGTATCATCCAGAAATTGTCCAGCCTTTAAAAAAGCACAAGAAGTTCTCATTTTGCAGTTCAGAAAAATCCTAACATACCAGTATGGGTTGTTCACGGTATGTTTTCCTGTGTTATATTGAGTGAGCCTTCAAAAGAGCTGGGGGAAAACAAAGGGGGAAAGAAGAGTGACTATTTTTGTTAGTTTAATAATCCTAAATGCAAAATGTTAGCTCTTTCCAGCAACAAAAACTCCACCAGCAGCAATACTGAAACCACACGCCCTCCATTTGATTTACCATCAACGACTGCCTGGCTGCACACAGAGCCTCTCTGCTTAATAGTGGCTCTAGGCAAGTGCATGTATAATATTCAAAGCAGTTTTGTTCTTTTATTAAAGTTGTGATAAGGATGCAAAGCATTTTAATGGGAATAATCAATTATATAATGATAGTCATATACAACAAAGTGCTTTTAATATAAGTACTTTTAATGTGGCACTTTTGTGTTGGGGGAATTACTTTTGTAATACTTTCAGAAGCATGTCTTCTGTTGGTGCCAAGCAGACAGCAGCAGTAGGAGACTTCTGTAAGAGATGAACTCCATTTACTTATCGTTCACAAGAAGGCATTTTTCAATGTAGAGACCAAAGGATTTTATCACTCCGCTGAACAAGAGAATTCCAGCATCAAGATCTGTCTACACTTTTGTAAGAGAAGAAGAAAATGGAGAGCATTATCAGTCTGAATAAAAGCTCATTGTGAAACTTCAACATTTAAAAGATTAAATTTGATTCTTTCCTGTTACATTTGCCTAATTGTTTTCCTGATCTTCCTATACTATTATCATCTCTCTTCCAAAAAAGAAGCTAAGTTAATTCTATCCTACCACTGGCATTTCTGCTGATGGATGTCAAAAGTTATGAACACAAGGTGGCCACACAAGATGTTTTGCACTCTTTTGAAAATTTTAATAAATATATTAACAGAAACTGTTAGTATATGCAAGGTTCTTTTTATCTTACAGGCATGGATATGTTTAGGTAAGGAGACTGAAAACAGACACTTATTCCATCTGTATTGTACATTTTCATTTAGAAGTGGTGCCCTCTTCCACCCATAGCTAATTTGCTATAAATCCCATTCCAGTTGTCATGGCTGCAGGGTGAGCTGCATCTGTCTCTCAGGTGTCATTGGCTATGCCCAGGAGCACAGTCCCAAAGGAAGACATAGGCTGAGCATGCTCTCTGATTCTCTGTATTTAAGGCCAGGTTGGATGAGGCTCTGAGCAACCTGATCTAGTTGGAAATGTCCCTGCTCCTTGCAGGGGAGTTGGACTAGATGGCCTTTGAAGGTCCCTTCCAACCCAAACTATTCTATGATTCTATATCCAGCCTCTACAAATTTAGAGTGCTTGCTCCAGTACCTTGCAGGAAGCAGTCATGCACACTTCGGAAAAGAGACCAGCCATCTTCTTGTCTCAATGCTGACAATGTGATTCTACCAATATAGAGACATGTAACTGCAGTCAGGAGGTCTATTTGGGGCAGTGTTGAGGCTTCAGATGCCCCTTCTCAGCTCTTCCTCCCCTCCTCTCTCCTTTCCTGAGCTCAAGAAATTACCCCAAACCTATATTGAGTCATGGTGGATCAGACGACTAAGAAGCGTGACCGCTAGAAAAAACTGTACTTGAGAATATCAATCAAACCACAAAATAACACGCTCAGGCATGGTTTCCAGCATGCAATACTATAATCTTTAAAGCCATAGCAATGTGGCTTGTGAATCTTGATGCCTAGAACATAAGATATTGTGAAGTTTGGAGTAGGATTCATCTGAAGATTATACGTAGGTGTCTACAGGAGAACTGGGTGCTCCCATTATGTCAACAGAGATCTAGTCAACTCATTTAATGGAGCCTATGTATAGAGAGCTGGGGATCCTTCTCTTGTGTGGAATCTGACCTGAAAGGCTCAGCCCAGATCCCATACCCCAGCATCCTGAGCCTTTGGGATGCTCCAAGATATCCTTTCCAGTACAGCGTGGGTATCACATAGGTCCTGTGTTGTAACTGGCTCTTCTATTCAGCGTCACAAGTAACGCAGGGCATCTTAAATGGACTAGATGGTGGCATCTAACCTGAGCCCTACCCAGCCTTACCAGTTCTGTTTTAGATGGCTGGCTATTACAAGCAGATCCAAGACATGAGAGAGGCGCCACATCTCCTTAGTCAGTGCACAGGGGAGTCAGGCATTCACAATACCCAGCTGTTAACATCCTTTAGCCAGTGCATATTTAATGTAAAATGCATAACCACTCCAGGAACAGGGACCAAACCCAGGATCTACCTTTCCCATGTAAGTGGAGCTTAATGCATTCAAACCCAGGATCATTTACCCCATGCTTTTAGTTGCTTCTCTTTAACTTCTCTAAGCAGACAAGTAAAGTAATGTACAGTGACATAAATCAGATTGCAAGATACAAATCAATACTTATTATGGACTGCCCCTTACATTCATCACGCCTTCTCAGAAACTACTTAGCTAAAACTTATATTTTATTGCTGATTCCAGCAAAGCCAACACATTTCAGACAACATCTCCTCTTGCTCTCCCTTAAATCAGTGGTGCTATTTCAGATGAGTCCTTTGTTCTCACATGTTCTGAAACAGTCCACCAAAAAATTTCAGAAAAATTTCCTTTTCCGAGTTAAAAAAAGCAAAATGTATTCTGCAAAGTCACATGGATTTCAACTGAAAAAGCTCAAAAATATAGACTTAAGCTTCAAATTTTCCATGTGCCTTTTTTATATGAATCTCAATGTTTAAACACACATAAAAGTATTCAAAGCATTAGAGATAAAGCATTTCACTTTACATTGAATATATTGCATTAGACTTCAATGGATTTTTTTTTTTTAGTTTGGCTTATAAAAAAGTAATGAAATAACTGAATTGGATAACATTCATCTGGATCAATTAGAAACCTTTTCTGAAAATTACTCACATAGCTCTATCAAAACCATATTATTGCATTGTGTTTTTCACAAAAGCAGTGACTATTTTTTTCCTTTTTTATTTCTTGGCAACAGAGTCATGGATCTATAATTAAAAACCCACTTAGACAATTTCCAAAAGATTATTACAATCTTGTCATGTCAGGGGTTGAACAAGTCAATTTATAGATTTTTTTTTCGCATCCCTAGATTGTACAATGATGGCCTGAAAACCTTCAAGGCCCTAAACTATGTTTTGTTTTGGCAATGGACACAGGGCATGTAAATGATATTCTCTCTTTCTCTCTTTTTAGGAATGCAGTTGAAGAAAACAAAAAACTATACGCAATTTATGACACAAGGTGAGTAACAAAAAGCACTTTTTAAAAGTTATTATTATCTGTAAATGGAATGTTAACCCTTTAAAATGTTGAAAATTTTTATTAACATTTATTTTAAATTCTTTTTTTCCTGAGCCACAAAGTAATCTTTAAATTAAGGCACAATACCAAATATTTCACATCATCATACACAAAATTATGTATCTACCTAATAATGATTCCCCTTTATATATAGTGATTTTCTTTGAATACAGTGCATGTGACAAAGAAATGTAGTTACACAGCCAGCTTAATTTACATGTTATTGCACAGACGGAATATGGCCCACAATCCTGATTTGTGTATTGTCAACTGAACCATGGCTGTTTCTGATGCCTGTGTTTGGGGAAGGAGAGCATAGGGCTAGCCGGCATAGCCTTGGGAAAAGAGGATGCATTTAAAAAGACTAAAAGGCACTTCCACCAGCAGAGCACCGTGTCTTGGCAGTGCAGAGCTGTGGATGCAGCCTCTGTATAAACACACCTCCACACTCTGAAGCATTTCCTTTCCCCTCATCTTTCGTGGACTGTTTTCTGTTAAGGGCACTCCTTAGCATAGGTAAAAAAATCCACTCAAGAACAAGAGCAAGATGTGCATCAGACTTTCACTTTATTCTTTTTCTTGGTTACCCTGGATTATCACTTCCAGAATTCTTCTTAATCTTAGCAAATCAGGATTGATGTCAAATCATTTCACTGCACTTCCTTCTCATAGCTTGTCCTGTTTTATGTGGGAGTGTTTGCATGTATAAATGCCTTTCTTCCTCAGCCCCCCACCCCCTTCAGTTTTTATTCTTTGTCTTTCTACTTTTCCACTGTTAAAATTCAAAGGGAAATTTGAATGAAACTGTCAGGAACCAACATCCCTTGACATTTTAGCTAGTCCTTACACAGACACATCAGTTAGGATCCTGACTTGATCTCCCTTTAAATACACATAATACTTAATATAAGCAATTCAAACAACTCGTGCTTGTCTTCTTCACTCCATAAAATCTCCTACACAATGAGGCTTGCATCTTGACTTGGAATTCTGTCTGCTGCAGTAAAAAATTGCCGAAACAATAATTATCACAAGTGAGATTCATAAAGTTATTGATAAATAAGAAAACAAAAAGAAAGGGGCCGTATCCTTCTATTTTTATCTAACCTTGAAGAAAAGAGGAAACTGCTGCATAGTGTTTTGTAAGAATAATGTGCTCTTGACAAAGGGATTTAGACGAAAACACTCAAGTAGAAACTCTTAACAAAGAAGTCCTGTGTAAAATAGCTCTTCCTCAATTGCACTTACAGTACAAAAAAATAAATCATAACTCAGTTACTTGTCTATTTTTCTAAACACAGACTGTGTTTTCATCAGGACAGAGACTTAAAGAATAAGAGACTTAAAGAATAGTACTTCTAAAGCACCACAGGCTTCTTTAATGTATTTGTGTTATTTCAGTGCACAATCATTAATCTTTATGATGAAAAAATGTGAGTTATAAAGAGCCTTGATTATTTCTTCCTCTGCCAAAGTGTCAATGGATTTTTATTTTGATGTGTCTGACTCATTATGTGCATAATCCAGAGGTCTTGCCGCATAAGGAATAGAATATTGCAGAAATACTCTTTAAAATTCATTCCGATAATGCAAATTTTTGTTCTATTTTCTTGAATATGAAGAAAAATAACCATCTGAAAATTAAACAGCAGTTCGAAACAATTTGGGTCAAGCCTCTTATTAAAGGCAAATGTGTCCCCATTACTCATATTGATTAATATCTTATTCTTTCTGTGGTCCACTGAAACATTCAGATCTCCACTACATCAGAACTGTTGACATAACAACATTAATATTTCTGTATAATTAAATGAAAACCAGCAAATTATGCAACCAAAGCAAACGGGTTGATGCAACGCTGTTTGCAGTCCGCCTGACAGAAACGGAGACAATGAATATAAACTCATTGTCAGTGAAAAGCTCAGCATAAACTGTTGAGTATTTAATCATTATGCTTTCTGAAAAATATATGTAGTAGATAAATATAATATTGTTTTCCTCATGTAGCATGTCTGACAACCACTGCTCATTATCTGAACAGGGACAACACAGCGTATGAAACTGTCGAAGTGCAGAGTATTCCCTAAGCCCTGACTCTGACTATCTACTCCCCAGCATCCTCCTGTCACTCTAAAACTCTGCTTCTGCTGAGATATTGTAGCACAGAAAGTAAGAAAGTTGAGCTTTCTGAAGGAAATATTAAGTTTCTGTTCAATGATATTTTGGCAAAAATGGTCCTCAACTTTTAATTTCCTAAAGTAAAAAAGAAGTCAGGCTTGGGAAAAAGAGTTGAAAAATTGTGCATTTTTCTCAGCTGGTTTTATTAATTACACCTTCTCAGCAGGTTAAACCAGCAAGCTATTAAAATTGCTGCAAGGCAGAATAGGTAAGCAGCGGCATTGGTCTCAGCCTAGTAAGATTAATGTCCTATGTTCCTCAGAAGACACCACTTCAGCTGTAGCAGCAATTCTTCCCACTTTTTTTAGTCTCTATCTCTCTCTCTTTTGTATCTCTGAACGCTCTGTGATTGCAGTTTGCTTCAGGATAAGACTGGATCTTTGCCAAAATCAGTTTAAATGACAGACAAGCCAGAGAGGAAAATGAAAAAGAAAACCTTCTGATAAGTGATTCTGACCTCACTGTCTAAGTTGGGTTATGTTCGTTTTGTCAGGTAAATCCTCAGTACCACTTTCCAGTGCAAGAGCTCAGTGATGTATGGCATGGCGTGATCAAATACTTCTTCCCTGATTCTCAAGACAGTCTTTCTCCTGCAGTCTGGTGACTGATCATGGTAGCTCTGCAAATGCATCAGTTTTGAGCAGACCTCTCCTCTTCTCTCACCTTTCTGTCACTGCCTCCTCTTCTGTATCACCATTAGTACTGACAACGATGAAGAAAACTAGAATTTGTTCCAAAATTTTGAGTGGCTCCTCATTCCACTCCTGCTGCCTTCAACAATTTCTGTCCTTTAACAAGGGCTGAGTGTGCTCTGTTCCAGCTTCTTCTGAAAGGGGATGATGGGCACATCCACACAGCATTTCAGTGCAGATCAGGACTGTGCTTGTGAAGTGAACCATTTGATCATTCCCACTTACTGTGCTTTGGTTCACGTCTCAGAGCAGTCTCACAGCACATGATCTTGAACTCTTTCATACAATGCTAAGGTGGAAAATGCACCCCAGCAGCACACTGAACGTGGTCCAGCCGCTAATGAGGATCTAATCTATGGGAGCAGATGAGAACTTTTCCTAAAGGAAAATAAAACCCCAAATCCAAAATGTGTATGGCGCAGATATCAGGTCCTCAGCAACATAAGCTTTGCTCCACAGAGCAGCTTCAGATGTAGCCATTGAATCCATTGTAACCCCACTCACCCCAAGGACTTCTTTCACGTGTAGGCTTGGCAAGTGTATCCTGCCACACTTATCTGCATCAGCCCAAGGACAGTCCTTTTTCTCCTTCACACATAATCCTTGCCTTTGCACTTTAGACTTACACATTTTTGAAGTGGCCTTTACTAATATTGGCAATGCTAAGGAAGAAAAGAATATCACTGTGCTCACCTTATTGAACAAAATTTGATCTGGAGCATAGATCTTAACTGTCCAGTGGCCCAGAGGCTGCAACATTCACCAAAGTAGTAGAAACAGTGACGAATTGTAGTCCCTGAACTACAACATTCAAAGTTTCATCTTTTACAGGGATAATTCTACTGGGACAGAAAGACTGTATGCTGGAAAAAGAGCAAGAGGGAGAATGAGCAACAATGAAGGCACCTAAGTGGAGTAGAGAATCGGGTTCTGTTCCCTACACCACTGAACATTGATTTATTTTATCCAGAAATTAATTCATTAATTACTGGATTATTTATGAAATAACAGTACTTCACAGATAAGAGCCAAACCACTAGGCCACAGTGTCATGTTAACTCTTTCTCTCTCTCCTGTACTTAAAATATTTGATGAAAAGCAGAACATTTCGAATAGACATGAAAACCTTATTCCGAGGTTCTGTAGTCTGGATTGATCTCAGGAGATACATCCTTGGGATTTTCTTGGATGGAGAACCTGCATGTTCTGACTGGGTGCTTTGCTTCAGTAAATAAAAGTGCCCAGGCTCCTTCCTGTCATGCCTTGAAATAACCTGTTTGCTTTTTGAAAGGAGACATTTAGGAGCCTAACTCCAGGAGAAAAATCAGGGTGGTGAATTTGGGGGCAAGACAAGGATTCTATTTCTGTGCTCATTTTTTTCCTATTGGCCCCATTAAATAGCTCTGCAAAAGTCTTTGCTTACATTATTTCCTTAAATACTCTGCACTCTGAGGACCTTTGCTGGGTCTTACCTCCAGACTGTTGCCACTGAAGCTTTGTTCTGAGTCTTTACTGTGGACATCACCCAAAGGGCCATTTTCACTGTAAACACCACATCACTGAGAAGTCAAGATGATTTTTATCTTTCATGAAATTAATTGATCATTTATAATTTTTAACATCTTTTAGTTATTACTAAACCCAAATGAATCCAAAGTCCCAAGGAACAAATGCTCCATAACCCCCTCACTACTTTCTTGTCCCATGAGCTCCAACCTGGAGCAACTGCCCACAAGTAAATGGAAACAGTTGCTCTGAAAGATCACGAAGGCAAATATTTAAATGAAGTGATAAAATATGACCAACACTACGGCACTGTTGATTCATTCCTACCTTGGATGTGTTTCCAAAGTACCAGGATAGTGCGTTAATCAGAAGTAGTGTTCTCTAAAGTATTTAATTTCTGCTATAAAACCGACAATCTATTTGGGAAAAGTTATTAGTGCTTAAATGCACTTTTAAATCATGTTAAATTCTTCATAAGAAATATTATTTTCAGTGTTAAAACTTTCTTTTGGCTCTCTGGGGGAGAGAACTGAGTTGGTACCCTTCCCTAGATTCACCTTCTCTGAAGTCTTCAAAAGAAGTAGTCTTTGATACTGCCCGTCCACACCATTAAAACAGAAGCAGGATTGAGGGCGCTCAAATCACTTTTAGATATAAATTATTTGACTTTTCATTTTTGAGCCCTTTAGTCATATATGGTTCATGTCACAATTTGCAAGCTTTCATGATAAGCCTTATTAGTTTTTAAATGAAAGCTAAGATTTTCACTTACTTCATAATCATAGTAATTATGGCACTATTAAAAAAAACCCCAAATAATACTAGACTTAAAATGAAATCATAAGATTTGGCAACACTCGGTTTCTCTACATTTTTCCTCATTGCCTATAGGGTTCTGTATTGTTTTTGAAACTGAACCTGCTCCTTCTTTTATTGGAGCTTTATTATTAACTGCAACAGCAACAAGGTCAGGATGTATGCCATGGATTGCACTTGTCTTTCTTTCCAAGAATTTGTTGAGGAGAGACGAAAAGCCCCCCACGCTTTCTCACCTGTACACAACATCACAGCAGTCCTCAAGTGTACATCCTTTTCCTAGCAGTTTCTCTAAGGAAAGAGGATATGTAGAAGGAAAAACTGATGCTAAGAGGAAGAGTGCAAAAAGAGACATTGCTTTTCTCTCTTGACTAGTGAAATGTTGCACTCTGTCACAGGCCAGTGGCCACCGATTGCAATGTGACCAGAACTAGGGCACATTTACACCGTTGGTAGAGCACACTGAAGAGGTCTGGCGTTGAGAAGGAGCTGGCTCTGGAACCGAACCATATAGCCAACTCGGCGTGCTTCTGGTTCCGTGCCAATTAGTACTGCTGAAAGGACTAATTAACCTGGAAAGAGGTTAAGAATAATAACTGTGCTGTCTACACCCCAACCCATGTTTTATACCAAGTTAAGAGCATCCAGAAGCTCACACGCAAGCCAACAACGAGCTGGCAGCTCTGGTCCTGCATCCCTTTGGCACCCACCCTTCGTGACCTTGTGCCTGGCAAAACACCGCCATGGAGGGCTGCGCTGATGGCTTTCTCATGGGCAAGGCCAAAGGGAGCCCCAAGCCCAGCGCCGACGCGCACACACCGCACCTCAAGCCGTGGCAAGCAGCTCCCCTGGCCCTGTGCGGGTCAGGGCAAGGGCTCCCAGCCCAGCTCCCACCCCGCACCAGGCAAGGGGCCGGCGGGAGCAGTCACCCTGCTTGGGGCAGGCCAGGCCAGGGGGAGGGGAGCAGCCCTGCTCCCACCCCCGGGATCCCCTCGCCCTCCCGAACACAAGGAGCCCGTTGCGGGGAGCCCCGGGCTTGGGGGGGCTGCGAGGGGGCACCCCCGCCTCAGGGCGGGTGCCGCGACCGGCGGGGGCGGGCGTGCCCCGAGGCGGCGCCGGGGGAGCCACCGCCCCCGGCCCCGGTCCCGGCCAACCCCGCTCCCCACCGCGGGTTCGCCGCCGGGAGGGACGGCGGCGGCCTCCCCTTCCCTCTCCTGCTTCCCCTCCCCTCCCGGCTGGCGGGAAGGAAGCAGGGCGGGCGGCGGCGAGCGGAGGGGAGGCAGGCGGCCGGGCTCCGGCGGAGGGCGGCTT